>JAJIBD010002757.1:0-187500 GCA_021461705.1 Cryptotis parvus
ATTTCCTACTTCTGTTGTGTAATTTTTCCATAAGTCAACCATCCAACAAAATAATAGTTCCTCCTCCTATGTTCTGTGATTTGATGTAGATATTCACCACTGACCTCCGGAACTCGGGAAGACATGTCTGCTCCATGATAATTACTATAGCTTTGTAGGGTATGTCTTTGGACTACTTCAGCTTTTGGGACTTCAAACTATGCTAATTTAGCTAGAAGATAAATATTCACTATGTGAAACAGACCAATTTCACGGAATATTATACAAAAGCATTCAAACACTGAATAAGCGTTTCCATGTTAAGGATCTATTGGCATGTCTGGGTCTCATCACTGTATCACTGTCTTCCCGTTCATCATCGATTTGCTCAAGCGGGCACCAGTAACAGCTCCATATGTCCTGTCTCATGCAAGTAGAGCCCAACACTCTTTCCTGCTTGCTCCAGGAACATAAAGAGCCTCAAATCATTCCATCAGGTCATGGGAATGAGGTCTATAATTGTTACTGGTTTTGGCATATCAAATACAACATGGGTAGCTTGCCAGGCTCTGCCGTCGGGGTAGCATACTCTTGTAGTCATCTCTAAATCCAGAATTTATTGATGAACCACGCAGCTGCAAGTGTGAGCAACTGGGCACAGGGAGAGCCAGTAGCAGCTCTGCCCCATGTCTGTGAGTCTCTGGATCAGCATACCTGGGCTGGATTTAAAAGACTGCTGCAGGGTGAATCTTCATGAGCCTGGCTGTGATAGGCTGGTGTGCTGGGTGGAGTTCTGGCGATGGGGAAGTCCGGATGCGGAACATGGAGTGTGTGTGTGGGGGGGTCATCTGGCTTGTTGCGAGGCTCTGCTGGGGTGGTGGGTCAGGGCTAGAACCTGCCATCCCTCCGGGTGCCTCGTGAGCAACTGGGCACAGGGAGAGTCAGTAGCAGCTCTGCCCCATGTCTGTGAGTCCTGGGCCTCATATAATAGAAGAATCACAAATCACTCTGGACTAAGGAGCTGCAAATTCATTATTACTTTAGAGGATGTTAGAGGCAGGGTAGTTGCTAGGTCAGATAATCAGGGCTTAGGATTCACTTCTCAGTGACTTGTTTGGGTCTGCCACCCTCCATATGTTGATTTTATCCACATTATTATTAGTAAAGGACTTTAGCAATTCTTGGTGTCAAATAGATTGTTATAATCTCCGAAGGAAGAAGAAGACTCACCTTTTCCACTCTTTCTTTCTTCAAAGTGAAGAATATTTGCTTGAAGTTCTAATCAAAATTCTGTGTCTTGCTTGTCAGTCTTGGATGCACTCCCACTTGCAGATCGCTAACCTCACAAGGGGAAATACTGGCTATTTGGAGGTGGGAACAAATGAAGGCCTGCCTCCATCTTGGGGAGAAGAGTTGCTGTTCTCTGCATTATTTAGGTACTGGAGAAAATTTGGGTTCTGATAAAGTGGAAAGGGGGAAAATGGGTTAGCAAACTGATATATCTACTGCTGATCTCTTTTGGGCAGATTGCACTGTGCAGCTTCAAGTATTTAAGATTGCTAACCCATTGCTGAGTGAATTACTACTGTAGGCAAAATGCGTTCAATAACAGCTTGAAGTTTGAGAGCCAAAATGGGTGGGAATGAAAGCTAGATTAGGTGGAGAAGTGGCCTTCCCTCTCCTTTTTAAGAGTAAAATTGGAAAACACATCCTCTGGATATACAAATATACCTGTGAAGCTTGGCAGACTTATGACATAATTTTCTTGTTTACTTTTACTTAACCTTTATGGAAGAAAAATAGGACTCTGAGAAAACATGGCTGAAAGTGGTGAGTTATTTCAGAATTATGTTGTAAAAGAGGAAAATCACAATTTCCTAGGCAACCACAGCTGGCAGTTGGAAAAAGCAATATAGGCTTTGGATTCTAAATTGGCTTAAATTCCAAATCAATTCCAAGAAGGTGTGACTCTGAAGTAATTATAATTCTGGGTGATTTTGAAAGCATCTTAAACAAATCTTAAGAATCAGGTTAACTTAAAAAAACAACAACACTGTGTTTGATAAGGTAGATATTATTTACTCACTTTACATGCACTTCAGTATGGCTTATAGGAAAGTGTGGTCCATAAAAGTCACTGAGTTTATTGGTGACTTTGCTCAGGTGGAAAATTGGTGTTGTGATCTTGGAAAACATTTGGCTAGAAGGATGCCAACTGCAATAGTATTTGAGAGGCAAAGCTCTTCTGGATGGGGTTGCTCTGCAAACTCGACAGTTGGGAATTGAGGTTGAAAATTGAGGGATCGTAAGGATGGGGTAATACTGCAGAGTTGCCACTTCTGGAGGTTTCCTACCCTTTGAGTTGAGTCTGAAAACTTGGGGCAGCATAGGCAGGTGACTTTTCCTTCCTACCAATGCTCCTGCCTTTTGCCTCCTTGCTAAACCGACCTCATGAAAGGTGATACCAGTGTAACTTGGCAGCATCTCTCTTACTTCCCGGCACAGTCTTTCCATTTCTGTGGTCTAGCTACTTGCTCAATGGGAAAGCTCTTGGTGTTCCTCTACCTCACTTTTGTCTCTCTAGGCAAAGTGGTCTTCCTGCTCTGTTTCTGTCTATAGGACACACGTCCTCCAGGACCTGTTGTTGGTGAACTTGTTTTGCTTTATGCATGGGCTTTGGGCCTGAAAGAAATGGGGCTATCAGGTCAGCTATGAGTTTCAGAGGATACGACCATCCATCAGAGAGGTGCTGAGCAACCCCAAGAGTTTAATGCTCCAAGAAGTATCTGGAGGCTTTCAGTTTTCAGTACAGTAGGGAGTAGTTGCAAATAAATTCTAGCAGTTCCCATGCAGGGTTCCAGTAAAGTTTTAAAATATGCTTTGCTCATGTTCTAAGACATGTAGAGTATTATGATGGAAGTGAGAGGGGAGCTGGTAATTAAGATGATCCAATTGGCCATTTTCTTTCCTCTTTTGGTTTTGGGGCAACACCCAGCTTTACTCAGGGGTTACTCCAGAATTTGCACTCAAAAATCGTTCCTAGAAGGCTCAGGGGACCTATAAGGCACTAGGGGATGAAACACAGGTCGGCAAGTGCCCAGCCCACTGTACTATCTCTCTGGTCCCTCTGATTGGTCATTTTATTTATTTATTGATTGATTGATTGAATCACCATGAGATACAGTTTCAAGTCTATTCATGATTGAATTTAAGTCACGAATTTCCAATATCCATCCCTCCACCAGTGAACATTTCCCCCACCTACGCCCCCCCTTTTCCCTCCTGCATTTGCTTCTTTATTCCTCTCTCTCCCTTTGGGCATTATGGCTTGCAATACAGATTAGTGAGAGGTTATCATATTTGTTTCTTTACCTACTTTCAGCACTCAGTTCTTATCCAGAGTGATCATTTGCAACTAGCTTTGCCATAGTGGTTCCTTCTCTATCCCAACTGCCCTTTCTTCTAAGCACTTTAAGCAGGCTTCCAATCATGGACCAATACCAAAGGACAGTAGAAATTAGGTCCAGGAAGAAAATTGGTCATTTTAAACCTTGCTATGTATAAGGTCACATAACAGAAGTGGCTAAGAATGGGGATACTAATCCATATAAACACAGGCCAATGCATAGGATAGTGGAATGACAGACCAGGGCAGACAGGTGGCTATGGGGGAAATAGTGAGACAGAGACCACGGAAATGGAGATGAAGAGAGAAAGACAAAACCAACACCATAGATAGATGGAGCAGCAGAAAAGGAGCCCCTGAAGGAGTCAGTGGAATATAGTCTTACCTACCAGGAACAAGTAGCAAGAAAAGACAATGGCCACAGTGACAGTCTCCAGATGCAAAAGTTTGCTATTTTTGTGACGGGAGCAACTCACAGAGATATACCCACATGAGCCTTGAAATAAAGAGCTATTAGTAATACCCAAAACGTGGGATGTTCAATGTGCTGAACTTACACCTGGTTCACAGAGATCCAGAATATTGCCGGTCACACTGTAACAAAGGAAATATGCCTCTCAGGAGGGTTTGCAGGAGCCTATGAAGTGTGACAGGCTGTGCTTGGTACTAAGGAGGGACTTGGTTGAACTGAAATGTTGCAAATACTGATGAGCAGGCTTGTGTCTTGTCTTAGGTGTTTGGGCACAGCCACACAAATCTTCAATTAAGCAAGCTGTCTGAGGCAGAACCTTTTTGTCAGTCTAGTAATGAGACAGGGATTTGAATATTAGCTCACTTATCCCCTGTTGTTGCAAGCCCTAATGGGAAAATTTCAGAGACAACTGCTGGCTCTGAAAAAGGCAAACAAATCGGGGATGCCTGCCCCGAAGGAAGGCGGGGCGAGGACAGCAACCCTCCCGAGAAGGCAGAGGCCCTTTGCAGCCTCTGCTGACATCAGGGCAAGGCAGGCGAACACAGACAGACCCCCGCAGGGGAACGCCTGACACGCGGCAGCGGTGGGGGGGCGGGGTGCGGGGGGGGGTGGTTCCGTTGATGTTCAGACCACAGACACCGGGGCCACACCTCTTGGGCACCTTGGGCCCGGAGGGCGGCAACTACAGCAGGGGAGGCGACAGGCAGGTTGTTTGCATTCAAAACCAGCTCCTCCAAAAGTTGTACCCTATTGTTCCTCTCTTAGTAAGTATCCTTTTACCTTGGTTAGCTTAGCAAGAATCATGTCATTTATCGATTCTGTGTTTTGTGCCAACTGTGCTTTATATATATCCACATATACTTATATCTTTTCACCCTCACAAAACTCTCAAGATATTATTACTTCCGTTTTGTGAGAGGGGGGGAAATTGTCGCTCAGGGACCTGATAAAGATGCAGAGAAGGGTGGGGGGTGAAGAGTGGTTCTGGACCTGTGATTCTTCTAAGTGCGGCACTGCCCTCAGGAAAGAGGCAAAGGAGCTGTTAATTCCTAGCAGTCCCTCTAAGGTGACTTAAAGCAGAGTGGAGGATGGTCATGAAATTGGTCTTTCCCAATTTAAGGATTCCCAGTGAAGTCCACAAATGGCTCCCTAATCGGATTTATTTCATTGAAGACTGTAACGATTCTACCACTTTAGACTTGAACAGTTCCGTCTGAGAAATAGCATTTGTCTCCAAGCCTTGTGGCTGAGGAGAAGGCAAATCAACATATTCTAAACTCTAATTTTAAAAGTAATGATTAGCTCCAACCCTGTACAGAACAAAAGGACGTGAATTTAGAGTTAGTGTTGATAGGTACCATATGGCCTGTGGGGTGGGGAGGGTGGTGGTGGTGGAAAGTGACTTTTAGCAGGAAAAGTTCAAACTCAAGTATCATCCAAAAGTGATCCAAACCAAAATCTTGGTCTGGTCCATTGTTCTTCATCAATAGTTCTCTCTTCCTCCTTTCCCATAATTAAAATTAGGATTTAAACTTAGAGAACAGAGTGGGGTGGGAAGTATCTGTGGTGTGGAACAGATGAGAAGTCGAACAGAGGCCTTGTTGAGGTTTGAGTGAAAATTTGGCTGGAATGTTCTATACTTTATTTGTGTTTTGTTTCAGACTTCATGGTACTGAATAAAAAATATGTGTGTGGTGTTAATGTGTTTAGCAGAATGATTGATTTAACAGAGACTGTTCAGAGGGCCACTTTTTCAATAGCAGAACTCAGACCTCAGAACTGTGTTTCATTCTAGCTAACCAGCATGTGAGTAAGACAACAACTTTCCTGGCCTTGTACCTGCCCCCACCCATACCCCTTGGATTTGCTGATGAACTGTGCACGATGCCTAGCAGCGGCGCCATTAGAGGAAGCGAGTGGCTGGGAACAGGGGCGCCGTGACACTTATTCCTCTGAAGTATGAAAGTATAAATAAAAGATTGTCATGACTTTCTTGGTTTTGGAAGAAGAAAGCTTTTCAACAGCAATGTTATTCAATTCAACTCCTGCTTTCTTGGCCAGCAGCTTGCAAAGCAACACGGGACTCCAAGGCAGGAGAGAGTGGAAGTCGGGCAGCCAGTGGGGTCTCATTAGTTGTCAACTGGAATCATTTGGGGTCAGATTGTGGCATTCTCTCCCACCAAGTCTCTATTGCAACAGGAAAACTTGAGGCCTCAAGCACATAGGAACCCTAAAACATGTAGAAAAATGATCTGAGAAGCCAATTTTTCCATGCACTGTAAAAGCCTTTTCTCTCCTTCAGAGCAAAGGTGATGTTTCTTTGGTCCCAGAGGAGTAAGTGTTACAGCTTCCCACTTTGGAAGTGAAAGCATGTGTATTATTTCATGAAGTTTACTGAAAGCTGAAATACATGTCTTTAGGCAAGAATGGAGGGTCAAGCACTGATCTTGTGGTACACTCAGTCTCCACGTGGCTTCCTCTCTATGGAGGGCTAGAGCGCTCTGGGCAGTGTGGTGGAGGGCTGAGCTGCGATAGAGTTCTTAGCGTCAGATTTTCAGGAAGGACTGTTGATTTAGGGAGGGCTAGCCAAACTATTCCCAAACTGTCAGGGAACCTGAAGCCATCACCCATACTCTTGGCAGAGCTGTGCCCATTAGTAAACCTTTGGATGTGAAAGTCAGAAAGGATGTTGGAGAGAGTTTCAGATCTTCCTTTTCATTTTATAGTCAGGGATGCAGACCCTGAGAGGATAAGGCATGAATCTATGGACTTATAGGAGCAGGGCCAGGAAGGGCCTTCTGCTCTCCTGGTCTTGGTTTTCTTGACCCCACAGCTCCAACCCTTCTAGGTCTCTAGTGGGGCATCCCCTGAACTCTCATTGGAGAGTCCCGTTAGTGCGTAGAGAGGACTAGAGGCTGGCAGAAGGTCCCCAGGAAGCAGCTGCTTACAGATCCTGCCTACCATGGAGCAGTGGACTAGCTCCGCTAACACCTTCCAGAAGAGAAAGAGTACGGAGCCAGTGTGTGTCCAGCATACTGAAACCTTCCTCATCACACTCAATTCTCTGGCCTCTCGTGGTGTATGAGTTTCTTGTTAAATTAATGTTTGCCTGTCTGGAGTGCCAGAGGAATGGACATTATAGGCCAATTAGAGATAAAAAACCAAACCAACCAGCGTTGTCCTTTTAAAAATTAAAAGTCTTTTTATGTGCAATGGAGGTGTCGGCATTATCATAAAGACTAATTAGGGCATTTTACAACATCCTGGTAACAGGAGGAAACAATATTGTTGGTAACTTTAAAGAGTATTAAGCATCTTTAGCACTTCAGGTCAGATATTTAAGATGCTTTCTGGGCTCACCTGCTGTTGATGCAGGAAGTATTTTTATTGTCTCATAAGAAGAAATGAGCAGTTTGAAGGCATTAATGTCCAGCTGTAATGGACGGCCCTTCACTCTGCCAAGTCCTAAAACAAGGTCTCCAGGAAGAACTGGCTGTGACTAGAGACAGGATTTGTCACACAGCGTTCATCAGCCTGCACTGAGGGGCTTATCCTCTTGGCCACCTGGAGAAAAGAAACCTTGAAGGCAGACATTACAGGCAGGAGGGATGCTGGCCCAACAGCAGGGCCCTAGGAAAGCCTACACTGTATATTTCGATCCCCAAATGCTGTTTTCACTTCTGGCGGTTGCTTCTCCAGCCTTCTGGCAGACAGGTTCAAAAAACAATCAAGGTTGCAAAAGGTGGGGAGTGGTGGGGCGGAGACAGGGGTCATGGAGAGTTTTGGGGAGATCTTATTTGTGATTCACCAAATACTTCCTAGAAATCACTGTGAATTGGAACACATTCTTTGGAAGTTGGTGGAAGACAAAAGGCTTGTGGCAGATGCCGGTTGGGTGTTTAAATCGCAAGGCTTTGCTCATTTAAAAGAATTGCCTATTGTCTTGAAATTCAAATGTCCTTTAACAAATAGGGAAATTGTATCAAGGTCAGACAGAGCCTAAGGGTAAATTCGAGTGTCACAAAAATATCTAAAGCTCTTAAAATCTATGCACAGGGATTTTTCAGAGCAAGGAAAGCTTCCAGAGTTCCCAATTGAAGGCTGTACATTTCAAGTGTTATTTATCTGTGACACTGTTATAAAAGGCCTTCACATCTTCAGCGATTTTAATTGAGACTAAAACTGCACAATTAGGTTCATTTGGTTGTCACTTAGAATAGTAGCTATTTACTTTAGTCTTAATGATATAACAAGTGTAAAGAAAACAGGGTAGAGTTAAAACTTAATTTGCAGCTTTGTGCTCTGGGATTTTGCCATATAAACTATTGACACAAATTGGGTTCATAGTAAAATTTCAGAATATGATTCTGCAGCTTTATCGCCTCCTGCCTACTGGGCTGCCAGACTTCCATTTTTAACGAAAACTTTTTTACAAAGGGAGACTTCTCACTGTAAATCGAATGCAGAACCTGAAAACAATCTCACCAACATACACCACCACACATTGTTAATGTCTTTGTGTATTTCTTTTCACCTTTCCCCATATGAAAAGGTTTATTAAGTTTTATGTAATTGTAACCAAAGTATTTACACAATTTTATATCCTGCCTTTTCTACCCAGTATATCCTAGCCTTTATCCATGTTATTTTTTATGGTATTTGTAAACCTAATGTTTAATGGCCTCATAATCTGTTATTAAGTGAATATATAATAGTTTTCTCAATCAGTTTTCTTTTAGACCTGTACCTTGCCTACACTTTTCCTTCCTTCCTCCCTTCCTTCCTTCCTTCCTTCCTTCCTTCCTTCCTTCCTTCCTTCCTTCCTTCCTTCCTTCCTTCCTTCCTTCCTTCCTTCCTTCCTTCCTTCCTTCCTTCCTTCCTTCCTTCCTCCTCCTCCCTCCCTCCCTCCCTCCCTCCCTCCCTCCCTCCCTCCCTCCCTCCTCCTCCTCCCTCCCTTCCTTCCTTCCCAGGGCAGGCCTACTCATGGAAAGTTACCAATTTAGGGCCTGAGTGTCCTTTTCATCTTGAAGTAATCTTTTTGTTATCTACAAAAGGCCCAGAACAAATTCCTGTTAGAGGTTATGAGACCCCACCCAGAATCTACTATCTGGCCTGAATTGCCTGGATTGCATTCCTGCACGCACGCATAGCCATTGCTGACCCATGATCCCATGTGTGTACCTAGCCACACCAAATATAGAAAGAAGTATTAAGAATGAACTGATTGGTGGGAGATGGTTACTTGGTACAAAGTGATTGGCTGCCTGCGCAGACCTTGATATAATATTTTCAATCTATTGGATGTTTATGCACAGGCTTTTCTGTAGCGTCGGGAACTATCTCTTAAAAGATCCTCCCTGGAAGGGCTCGGCTCTTAGCCATTGACCGCTTGGGGTCATGCTATGGGCCCCAGTATACTCGTTTATTAATAAAATCCTTGCTTTTTGCATAGGACCCGGTCTCTCAGAGTTTTCCTTGATAGGTGCGGCGTTCGAAGCTCCCAGTCAGTCACCCCCATCGGGTGGCCAACTCTTTCATTTGGGGGGCTCGTCGGGATCGGGAGTTGAGGACCCCACCTAGTCAGGATCTCCCTGACAAGACCATCCTGGGTAAGTTTGGTGCCTTTTCCACTGCGATTGCTAGATTAGTGTGCCGGCCGGCTCAGGGGACTCTCTCGAGGTGACTGTCAGATCTAGTCGGCGGGCTGGGCGTAAGTCTAGCCGCCGTTCTCCCGACTGTGGTGAACAGACGTGTTCTGGGGACCACAGGTCACAAACTTGGGGGCGCCCCAGTGGTGGTGGAGATCTGGGGACGCCCGCGGACTCCTTCTGGGGGAAGGAAACAAATGTCTCCTTCCAAGTCGAGAGTGAGAAAAGTCGGGTTCGAGTCTGGCCTCAGGGTAAATCCTGAGAAGACCTAGGTTTGTAAACCAGAAACAGCAGGTTGGCGCCCAACACCAAGGATTCTCTTGAGCTCGTCACTGTAGTCCAAGTAAACCTGTTCGGACAACAGAAAATTCCAAATCGGATTGTGAGAGTGGTGAGTGTGGGGTGAGTCTGAGTAAAAAGGAGGACCGGTCTGCGTGATTGAAGAGAGTGTGAAACTGTGTGAAGTAATCTCTGTCCTATTTGTAAATGTGACCTGTGTATGTTTGGTTATTGACATCATGCACCCCAAGGAATTACATTTCTCTCCCCTTCCCGCCTCACATAAGCCACCGGTGAGGCCCACCTACATCATTTTGGCTACTGCAGCAGAACGTTGTAGTGGCAGTGAGGAGTTCCACCAGAAGGAGGTAATCAGCGAAAATCTGCAGAGAAGGTATGTTCCCTCGCAAATCTCTAGGGGGAACGGGGAAGAATGTTATAACCTCTGTGTGAATGTGTGTGTGTATGAGCACCCTGATGGGTCTTCCTGTAAGGCGTGAGTCTGTGGCTCCACGACCGGCACCCTTAAGGTCCCACAAAGGTTACGGAGCCCGAGTGGGCTGTCTGCTAGGAAGAACATAAGGTCTATGGTGGCGCTGACCTGAGTGGTCGGCCGCAAGTCACAACTGCTGAGTCCACTACGGCTAAGTTCTTCACCAGTAGACAAGCAACTGAATGGTCTCGTAAAGAGGCACCCCTCCTTTGTCTGTCTCGTCACCTATCACTATGGGAGGAACAGGAGGAAACCCACTAGTGAAAAATTCTAGGAGACCAGATTTCAGGTAGCATTCCTTTTTCCTCTCTCCCCTTACTAGCAAGAGAACTGGCTAGAGCACACCTGGAGGTCAATTTAAGAGCTAAACAGCTTTTTAGACCCAGGCAAAGAAAAAAAAAAAGGGGTAAAAGACTAGGAAGGAAAACCTCTCACCAAGACAGAAAGGCAGAATCTACTAAGAGATGCAGCAAACATCAGCAAGGCCACAGACGGTAGCAAGCAAGCAAGACAAAACTTTTCTTCTCCGTTCTCTTGGAAGCCCATAGCAGGTTAGGTCCAATGCCACACACAGGTTTTGGTCATGGTGGATGCCCGGAAGGCCCCAGGGACACCTGTAGTAATGCAGAGATCCCTGATCAAGAGGTCCACAGCATAATGATTCTCTGAATTAGTGGCCAGCTGTGAGGGGTTAGAGTCCCCTCTGGAGTGGCCAGTATGGGAGGGTTAGAGTCCCCCTTGGGTTGCTTGTTAAAACACTGAACCTCCAACTAGTTGGCCTAAGCAAAAGAGTCTTAAGGATCTTTGTAATAACACGTGGCCTGAGTATATATCTAACATCCAGGCCTTCATGGCATTGTACCAGGCTTTGCAAAAAAAAAAAAAAAAAGGAAAATGTCAGATTTGCTATATGTGTGCCTTGAAGTAAAGGAACCAGAACAGGACCCCACACCAACTGCACAGGCAGGAACCTGAGGCTTCAGTCTTGCCTCTAACCCCGCTGTCACCTATGGAGCTTGCAAAAGACTTCCCAGGAGCGAGGGCTACTGCTGTTAATAAGCCCCTTCCCTCCAGGGACCACCTCTGGCAGCTTAGGTTTCCCCTCATAGATCTAGGCTTCCTAGAGGAGAACAGCCTCAGCAAAAAGTTACTTGCAAGGAAGCCCACTATGCCCACAGTGGTCTAACGCAACTCAGGAGTGTAGTTCTCCCTAGAAGGGACTAGTGAAGCAGGGTGTATTAAAAAAAAAAATCAGGGGCGAGGTCCAAACCAGTGGAGCAGGGCTATTTGCCCTTGGGGACTGCCCTTCCTTTCTCAGTCTCAGTTTGCTCTACCCTTCCAAAAGGGTCAAGTCATAACTAAAGATCAATCGATCAACTGTATATGTGTGTGTGTGTGCGCGTGCCGTGCGTGTGCGGTGGCCATCAATTGTTTGCAGTTGTCTTGTCTGTGTGAAACGTTGAAGTGCTAAATAAAACCAAGTTGAAATCAAGAGCAAATTGTTGAGCCAGGGATAGGCAATGTGTTCTAAACTGAGTGTTGAGCATAAGGAGAAATTGACGTGTTCAATCTAAATCTTATGGTAAAAGGTTAAAAGGTCTAATTGTAAAACCTTTTAAGTGTTCCTGATCCCTGAAATTCTCTCTGCTCCCAAACTTGTGCTGTTTGGAAAGGGTGGGAGCTAGAGCCAGAGTCAGCAAAGAGATAAGAACTTTGTGAGATAGTGCAGAGCTTTACCTTAATAAGTTTAGGGTTAAATTCTAATGAGAAATTAGGCCGTTTTTGAAAATTAACTAAGGTACAAAAAACTGTTGCAATTAAATCAAAAACGGTCTTGTGTTTCATGAAAAATTGGTAGTTCAAATGTTTTTTTTTTTTTATGCTGGTACATATTTGTTTTATTTCTGCAATAGGGCAATCACCTCAGCCTGATAAATCTGGTAGAATTCCAGAGCAGCCCTTGCTAAAAAAAAAAAAAAGTGAATCTCTTTAACATTCAAGGAGCTAGAAATCTTTGTTTAAATTTAGTGGCCTCTGAACATAAAGAATTAAAATAGGAAAAGTAAATAACAGCAATCAGTTTTTTCTTTTTTCAGGCTTTGTTTCTAATCTGCCCAGTATGTGTTATTATTGAAATAGCTTTAATATATGTAAGCTTTGTCATCAGGTATCGACCTAGTCTTGAATTGAAAGTCTTAGTTATTCACAAGTGTAAAATCTTTTATTGTTACTAGGTAGTAGTCTTTTGGGTATTTTAACTTTGCATTGTTTGTTATCCTAAAAACTGGAATTCTGAAGATAAAATTTTAAATGTTTTCTGAATAATTTCTAATATGAAGTAAACCTTTGCCAAGCATAAATTAAAAAAATAAACTTTAATTGTGAGCATCTCAGCCTCTTGAATATGTATGGAACTGATTTAATGTTTTAAAGTAGTTTTTGCTATGCTAGATGAGATAATAATTAGCAACCTGTTTCCAAATTTGGGAGATTAATTTGTATTGAGCTCTGTAAAAATAAGGAAGTTAATACCTTTAGGGTGTAACTATAAGAAGTCTAGATAATGCATTTTAAGTAACAGAAAGATAATGGATGGAGTTGTCTGTGGGAGAAAAGGAAGGAATTCCGTTAAAGTGAAGGCTTGTTTTTACAGGAAAGTTACAGGACAGAATGAATGTAAAGGAATGTGTAGAAGGTCGGAGAATGTTGAGTAAACAAACTATGAAACTCTTTTCTGAAGAATTGTTCTAGTACCTTTTTTGGTAAGATCTATGGAAAAGATATTAGACAAACGGTATGGACTCCTGTTACAGTGCTCCTAAAATTAGTAATTAGGTTTTGACATGAAATTAAATAAGTCACACAGGATACTGTTAAACTGTCTGCTCTATTTCAACAGGACTTTATGCTTCTTTTAAGCAGTTCCAACAGCAAATTGGTGTATTGCACTTTGTTGTAAGTAAAGTGTAATATATGCTTTTCTCTCTTTACACCTTCAGTCCGTCTTTTTAATGTTTCATGGCACTGTGTTGGTTTGCATAAACTCAGACAAAAATATTTTCTTTCTGTAATAGGGCCTAGCCCTCATGCAGACAGGAAAGCCAGTATGGGACCCCAAGGCCCACTTCCAAGGAAAACAGGAGTCAAAAGGGATTGGTCTAAGTGACAGGAGCAGGTAGTTACAAACCTCAGGGAGACCCTAAAGGCAGGCCAGCTCAAGGATCATCTCTGCTGTGAAGAACGAGGAATCTGCCAATCTGTGATGGATGACAACTGCCTGGGCCATGCAACAAGGAAGGCTGCTGCAGTAGGGAACAGCTTCAGTCCCAAAGAGGGATGTGGTCACTCTCTGCTCACCCAGTGGAAGAGGCCCGAGGTCACCTGTAGCTCATCATGGAACCTGATCTTCATGGCCAAGCCTGGGGTAGCCCTGACGTGACAGGTAAAGACATTAAAATACCATGATTGGTGTTTGCCTGCTCTGCCTTAGCCAATCCCCAGGACTTCTTGGTAGTAACAGGGTACTCTAAGTGGAGAGTTCTCCAGTCTTGCTGTGTTTATGCAAAAGAACCAGTCCGGTTTGTTAAGTCATTTGACAAATTTAAAGTAAAGGTGGAGAGAAAACCATATTTTTATAACTTTTATAAAGATCAGATTCTAAATCTACAGAAAGGTAATTGAATAAATGTATCCAAATAGGCTTGATTTAAAGGTAACCCCTTGGCTAATCCAGGTTGCTTAAGTTTGCTAATAGGCCAAGGGTTTTCAAGTTAGCATTCAAATTGGTTGGATGTTTATTCTTAGTTCTATGAGTACACAGTCATTTGGAAATTCTAAGATTCATAAGGATTTTAAAAGCTTTTTAATTCTTGAGCCATCATGGTACCAATACCTCATCCAGTAACATTAGGGAATAACAATTGTCCATAGGAAGGGACAAAACAGGGCAGTTTAGAGTAACTCAGAACTGTGTTTTATGTGTCATAAATCTTAAGGATCGACAATTTGACTTTGTGCAAAAGTTCAGATGATCAGTGTATAGTCATCTATTGGTTCTAACACATTCAGTGAGAGGGGCAAGGCTTTTCTACAAAAAGCCAGAGAGGTGGCTTGGTGTTTCTATGAGAAAAATCTGGTCACAAAATGTTTGCTTCAATTTGTGTTACCTTAACACTGTGTTTTCTAAAACAGCAAAGTATTCTGCCTTCACTAGGGCAAAGAGGGACTTTTTACTCCTCCAGGGCCTAATCATTTCTAAGTAATGTTCTTAGCCTAATTGATCTGATCTTTTCTTGCAGATAATAATAAATTCAGAAAATCTGATCCATTCATTGCATGGGACCCATTTGGAAATTTCACCCCTTGCACAGGCAGGGTCTACAGTCCCTTTGTCAGCATGAAGCAGCTCCAGAAGTTGGACCTTCACCCATTTTCCCTTCGGGCGCCTCCGCCGGGGTCCCCGACAGTGCCGGGAAGCGAGTTCCCTTCTACCTCCCGGCCGGCGAGGAACGGATGAAAACTCAGGAATCCGATGCAGTTTTAAAAGGCTTTACTTATCACAGGTTCAGGCATACAAATCAGCAAAAGGAAAAACCCGATGCTTAGGATTCCAGGCTAGAACCCCAGCCACGTGTAGGCCAAGATGGCGACCACCACGTGTAAAAACTTCCAAAGGAAAATGCACGCTCACAAGGAGAGAGAGATCCCACAAGGAAGAAGAAGGGAGAGCGGGGAACCGGCTAGTTTATATCCCTGTAACTCAGACCTTCCCCCACTGTTATGGAAAGCAGGGAGAGTCCAATGCCCTTAGGTAATCCCTCCCTGCACCTCACCTAGGGCCTTTACTGTGCTAATGTTTTGAGCCGAAATCTGCTTAGGAATGCTTTTGAAGTGTAGAGAAGGGGTTTCTGAGATGGCATGTCCTTGACCAACACCAATGCCAGTTAAATATTTCTCCAAGCCTTCACAAGTCTCCTCTACTTCATTGTAGTTTTATATTTTAGTTGCCTTTGAGTATATCAGGGAGCCATGCTTGTTTGCTTGGAAGCAAACAGCATTTCTCTCTGGTCTAATTACTTAGGTGTCCTACGTGGCCAGGCTAATTGCTGGTAAGATCTAGCTAGTCCCACGATGATTGTGATAGCATGGGAGAATATTTATACCAGCTAGTACAGCATACATGGTCGGATAAACTGCCACATTTAGACTACCCCCTTATCTACGGAGTGATTTGTGGGAGGCAATCCAGAGCAGATGAAGCGGCCCTTAGAAGTCCTGCAACAGGACCCATTTGGAGATTTCACTCCTTGCACAGGCAGGGTCTACAGTCCCTTTGTCAGCATGAAGCAGCTCCAGAAGATGGACCTTCACCCATTTTCCCTTAAAAATATAAGGTGGTGAAATCTCTTGAAAGGAATATGATGTGGATAGATTGACAGGAAAGGGCCCGTGGCAGTGAAGCAACCTAGTCTAGGAAGAGTGCTGCTTCTACGCAGACCACTCTGGGGTAGTAAGGAACCCATGGCGCAGTTAAGAAAAAGACTGAATGCGGAGAGGGTGATTTGAGTCTTGGTTTGCGCAGTCCCCTGGCTAACTACCTTAGCCGGCCCCCTCATCATATTCTTATTGATTTTGACAATTGGGCCTTGCCTTCTTAATAGGCTACTTGCATTCATCAGAGACTGGCTGGGTGAAGTCAAGTTGTTAATACTCAGGCAACAATATCAGGCCCTACGGAGTGAAGGTCTCTAATGGTCTCTAGGATTAGAAGACCCTCCTAAAGAAAAGGGGGAATGAAAGAAGGCAAAAAACCCCCTTTCCCAACCAGGGCAGGCCTACTCATGGAAAGTTACCAATTTAGGGCCTGAGTGTCCTTTTTCATCTTGAAGTAATCTTTTTGTTATCTACAAAAGGCCCAGAACAAATTCCTGTTAGAGGTTATGAGACCCCCCCCCCAGAATCTACTATCTGGCCTGAATTGCCTGGATTACATTCCTGCACGTACGCATAGCCATTGCTGACCCATGATCCCACGGCGTGTATCTAGCTGCACCAAATATAGAAAGAAGTATTAAGAATGATCTGATTGGTGGGAGATGGTTACTTGGTACAAAGTGATTGGCTGCCTGCACGCAGACCTTGATATAATATTTTAAATCTATTGGATGTTTATGCGCTGGGCTTTTCTGTAGCGGTGGGAACTATCTCTTAAAAGATCCTTCCTGGAAGGGCTCGGCGCTCTTAGCCACTGACCGCTTGGGGTCATGCTATGGGCCGGGTATACTCGCTTATTAATAAAACCCTTGCTTTTGCATAGGACCTGGCTCTCAGAGTTTTCCTTGATAGGTGTGGCGTCTCGAAGCTCCCAGTCAGTCACCCCATCGGGTGGCCAACTCTTTCACTCCCTCCCTCCTTCCTTCCTTCCTTCCTTCCTTCTTCCTCTTTTTCAAGATCATCCAAAAATTAAGAAAAGAACTCTGGTTTGAAACCCTTATCTAAATCTGTACTTTCCTACCATTACAGACCAAAATATATAATGCATAAAAGTATGTTTCCTATGCTCTAGCAGTATGGGACTTGTTTAGTATTTGAAAACCCTTTGCTAATTTGATAGATCACAAGTGATATTTTGGATTAACTTGCATTCCTTTAATTACTACTCAGACTCTTTTCCATAATTTTCCAATGAGCTGTACTTCCTTAATTATGCAAATATATTTCTTATATATCTCTTTATTTCAGTTACTTTATCTTATTCTATACAGGGGCTTAAAATTTTTATGCAGTTAAATCTGAGTAACTTTTTTTGTGGCTTTTACTAAGCTTTTAAGCTCAGAAATTCCTCTTCCCTCTAGAGATTAGATAAATATTCAATTCAATTGTCTTATAGTTTCTTATATGGATTAATTATTTTATATCTTACTCTTTTGTGCATCTGGTGTTAATTTTGCTATATGGCATAAGTTATGGATATATATTGTTCTAGTTACCAAATTGCACCCTTTTTTCCCCAGACTATCTTTTTGTTTGATTTGTAATATCTTCTTTCTCATATATCAAAAAGTATTTATTGGTTGTAATTCTTCTTCAGAAAAATATACCAAAACCATTAGGGTTAGTCACTTTTATTTATGTGTTTATTTTTTGCATGCTGGTAGGTTATTTTGGCTACAAAACTATGTGATCTGCTTTGGAATCAAGAGAGGGGGTATAGTATATGGTAATAGACTACATTGTAAGGTAATACCTGTGAAGATCTAGAAAGAGTAGAATTGAGAAACCTTTCTTTTTTTCCCCCTCTTTTTTATAAATTAATATTTTATTATACCACTGTGAGACTCACAGACATGGGGGCAGAGCTGCTACTGGCCTCTCCCTGTGCCCAGCCACTCAGGTGCCCAGGGAGGGATGGCAGGTTCTAGCCCTGGCCCTCCACCCCAGCAGAGCCTTTGCAACAAGCCAGATGATCCCCACTCCATGAGTGCCTCCATTTTCCACATTCGGACTTCCCTCTCGTTAGAACTACACCCAGCAGACCAACCTATCACAGCCCAGCTCATGGAGATCCACCCTGCAGCAGTCTTTTTAAAATCCGGCTCTGGTATGCTGATCCAGAGACTCACAGACATGGAGCAATGCTGCTACTGGCTCTTCCTGTGCCCAGCCACTCACGAGGTACCCAGGAGGGATGGAGGGGTTCCAGCCCTGGCCCTCCACCCCAGAAGAGCCTTGCAACAAGCCAGACGACTTCCCACTCCATGAGGGCCTCCATTTTCCACATCCGAACTTCCCGTCGTCAGAACTCCACTCAGCACACCAGCCTATCACAGATCGGCTCATGTGGCCACTTGGTGGCTGCGCAGTTCATCAATAAATGCTGGATTTAGAGATGACTTCAAGAGTATGCTACCCGCATGGCAGAGCCTTGCAAGCTACCTGTGTCGTATTTGATATGCCAAATACCAGTAACAATTATAGACCTCATTCCCATAACCTGATGGAATGGTTTGAGGCTCTTTATGTTCCTGGAGCAAAAGGTGCCCTTGGGCTCTACTAGCATGAGACAGGTCATATGGATATGTTACTGGTGCCCGCTTCAGCCAATAGATGATGAACAGGGAAGACAGTGATACAGTGATACCGTGAGATATACAGTTACAATGTTGTTCATGTTTGGAGGCTTCGGTCACACAGTGTTCTAGCACCCGCCCTCCACCAGTGCCCATTTCCCACCACTGATGTCCCCATTCCCTCCCCCTCCCATAGCTTGCCTCCATGGCAGGGAGAACACTTTCTTATGTAGGCCACCAGTGTCACTTATGAAACTTAAATGTATATTTATGACCTTTGGCTTCTACTGAAAATAAAAAAAAACCTGTGCTGGGACAACCCTTTCCCACCCCTCCCCCTCTTGGGGTGTAAGGGAACTAGAATCAATCTAAGGGCAACTGAGGTTTTAAGTTAGGAAATGTGACAGTTGCCCAGGAGTAACTATTTCAGAATTAATTAATTCCTATATCACAAATGCATAGCCTTAAATGGCTTCCTGTGTGTACTGAAAGGCCTTAGCTTTAGCATAAGAATATGCAAAGGACATACAGGAAAGAGAAAAACAACATTTCATTTACAATACAAAACCCAGGCTGGTAAAAAGGAGACAGAGGGCTGTGAACAAAGAGTAACTCAACAGGCTTTACCTACAAGCATTTCTACTCTGTAGGTAAGATGTGGGACCTGAACATCCCTGTTTATAAAATGTTGCACAAATAATTGTATTGTGTATCCTCAATTTACAGTCAGGATGGAAAGCAGGCATTAGTAAAATATGGGCCATTCCAAATTCAGCCACTATTTACTTTTGTATGACCCAAAGCTAAGAATGTTTTTTTTTATTCTTTTTAAATGGTTGATCATTTTAAAACATTTTTAAAAGAGAAATATTTTGAGGCATATAAACCATTGTATAAAGTTCATACATTGTATGAACTTTTTGTATGAACCATTGTATAAATTTCAAGTCGCCATATCTCTAAATAAAGCTTTGTTGATCTACATGAGTATTCATGTGTTTGTGTATTGTCTTTCCCTGAAGACCCTCATTAGTGACCAAGTAAAATAGTTGTGACAGACTCTATGGTTGGCAAAGCCCCCAAATAGCTCATGTTACTGAGAAAGTCTTGGAACCCTGGCATGAAGTAAGCCCCTCCCTTAACATTGCCTGTTTCTTTTGGTGAGCTTCAACTTTCAGGAAAAAAAATTCCAGTAATAGAATCAATTTTATCAATCATTTAGCTGATATTAACAAAAGTCAAATTTCTGCTGTAGAGTCACAAGAACCAACGAACTCTGAAATATAGACCTCAAGTACTTCATTCTTATATATTCATTTTTCCAACTTGGTTATTCCAGTTTAGGGTTGTGAGAGACTAGGTTGTCAGTTGAAGATATAAGGCAGGGACCAGTCCTGGGCAGGGTATCATTACAGCACAGAGTCCTGGGCAGGATAACATAACTGTCACTGTCACTGTCTTCCCGTTCATCATCGATTTGCCCGGAGCGGGCCCCAGTAACATCTCCATATGTCCTGTCTCATGCTAGTAGAGCCCATGGCATCTACTTGCTCCAGGAACATAAAGAGCCCCAATCTATTCGGAATGAGGTCTATAATTGTTACTGGTATTTGGCATATATCAAATACAACACGGGTAGCTTGCCAGGCTCTGCCGTGCAGGTAGCATACTCTTGTAGGCACCTCTAAGTCCAGCATTTATTGATGAACCGCGCAGCCGCAAAGCGGCTGCGTGAGCCGGGCACTGATAGGCTGGTCTGCTGGGTGGAGGTCTGACGAGAGAGAAGTCCGGATGTGGAAAATGGAGGCCCTCATGGAGTGGGGGGTCTTCTGGCTTGTTGCGAGGCTCTGCTGGGATGGTGGGCCAGGGCTAGAACCCACCATCCTCCCGGGGCGCCTCATGAGCGGCTGGTCACAGGGAGAGCCAGTAGCAGCTCTGCCCCCATGTCTGCAAGTCTCTGGACCGGCATACCTGAGCCGGATTTAAGAAAGACTGCTGCAGGGTCGAACTTCGATGAGCCGGGCGCTGATAGGCTGGTCTGCTGGGTGGAGGTCTGACGAGAGAGAAGTCCGGATGTGGAAAATGGAGGCCCTCATGGAGTGGGGGGGTCTTCTGGCTTGTTTTGCGAAGCTTTGCTGGGATGGTGGGCCAGGGCTAGAACCCACCATCCTCCCGGGCGCCTCATGAGCGGGCTGTTCACAGGGAGAGCCAGGTAGCAGCTCTGCCCCATGTCTGCGAAGTTTACCACCGTAATCCAATATAATGAAAGAACTCCTCGCTCTGGGTGAGAACTTGGACCATACAAGAGAGCCCATGTCTCCCACCAAAGAGAAAGGATCTCAGCCGAGAGGAGTCCTACCCAAAAGAAGGGAAAAAGCGATAACATAACATCATAGGATATATTACCTACCTACTTACAGGCATTCAAACTGGGGGGATGCAGACATAACAACAAACCTTCCATACACATGGCAGATGTAGGTGGACATTTGGAGCCCCCAGAAAAAGTCCCTGTGAAGAGATTATGCAAACTCCATGCAGACTGTGAACTTGCCCAGGAATTCATTTTCCATCCCCTCTTTGGGGTTAAACAAAAATAACATTGAATGAAAGGACATTATTTGTGGACCAGCTCTAAAGAAATGAGAATCAGAGTTCCGTGAGCCCGGGTGTTGCTGAAATGATGTCTTAGAATGTTTAGTTATTGTCCATCTCGGAAGTGAAATGATTATGTGGAGGGCAAGAAAGAGTGCCAAATTGATTATAACTCATTATCTTATGTTTCTTGCAATATGGTGAGTCTGACATTGTGAAATAGGGCCATGATGTAGCGCAAAATGTTACATGAGATAGGAACCAGTTTTGAATGCATTAATGGTTCAGGGGTGGGGGCAGAGGGAGAGTAATGCTTATGAAAATAATTTTCATAAGCATCAAGGAAGACAAATCTAGAGAGCACTGGCAGTTGCCCTAAGGATATCTCCCTATTCTTGGTCGTCAAGTTGGAGGAATAGAACCCAAAGTGTGCAGTTGAATTGAACATCCCCTCTGGGATCTCAGAGGATTTCTTTGTACTGAGAGCACAGCTTAAAGTGGAAAGCCACAGTAAGGGAGACAGAGTATTTCCTGTTTAGGACAGTCTGACTCAGAGTAAGGGAATAACTCTCCCCAGAGAATTTGCTGCACATATCTAGCTTTCCATACAGATTTGGAGCTTGGGATCAGTCAATAAGCAATGCGTGAAGACTCTGATAACATAATTCCAGCAGACTCTAATTGGTAGTGCCCCCCTGGTACCTGGCACCACAAAATTTATATCCTTTCTGGAATAACAAACCACTCACCATCTGTTTCCTAAAAATTCTCTTTCCTAAAGTTCTAATTGACATGGAACATCTACAGATATATATGCGACTAACAAAACACTGGAGAAACTAAGGCAACATGAATGAGAAGAGCAAAAAGCAGAAACAGAATTTCATACTCCAGAGCTATTGGATGCAGAATATGGAGTCCCCATTTTTGTTCAGTTTAAAGAAATAAATCAAAACTGTGAGAAAGGAACAGGAGACTGTTTGAAATGATTAACAGAGTAAGACACAAACATGTAGAAACAGAATTCATAATAATGGAAATAGTATGCATGTTGATTTCATCTACAGTCAGACCTTTCAGGAGAATAGTCTGCCACCCAAATGTGTAGTAGAGATAGAGATAGAGATAGGAAAGCTTGTAAATGAAAGGCAGAGAGTTCTGAAAAGTAGCTGAAGTGTTGGAAACTTATGGTACCACACACTTTTTGGAGTAGGAATTGTGATGGTTGTGTGTTGCAGGACACCTAAAAACCTAGGCCTCTGCATCTGCCCTGGATTGCCTCCCTGCAGGTCACTTCATAGATAGGGGGATAGTCTGAATGTGGCAGTCATATCTGACCATGTATTCTGTACTGGCTGGTATAAATATTCTCCCCATGCTACCACAATCATCGTGGGACTAGCTAGATCTTACCAGCATATTTGCCTGGCCACGCAGACCCCCTAAGTAATTAGACCAGAGAGAAATGCTGTTTGCTTCCAACAAACAACATGGCCCCCTTGATATACCCAAAGGCAACTAAAATACAAAACTACAATAAAGGCTTGTGAAGGCTTGGAGAAATATTTAACTGGCATTAGTATTAGTCTTTGGTACAGAAACATGCCATCTCAGAAACCCCCTTCTCTACCCTATAAAGGCATTTCCAGGCAGATCTTGGCTCAAAACATTAGCATACAAAAGGGCCTAGGTGAGGTGCAGGGAGGGATTACCTAAAGGCATTTGACCCTCCCTGCTTTCCATAACAGTGGGAGGAAGGTCTGAGTTGCAGGTGTATAAAACTAGCCTGTTTCCTCTCTCTCGCGCTTCTTTTTGAGCTCTCTCTTTGTGAGCGCTCACCCTTCTTGGGAGTCTTGTCTTCTTCTCCTTTTACAGGGCCTTTACACGTGGTGGCCGCCATCTTGGCCTACACGTGGCTGGGGTTCTAGCCTGGAATCCTATGCACCGGGCTTTTCCTTTTGCTGATTTGTATGTCTGAACCTGTGATAAGTAAAGTCTTTTAAAACTGCATCAGATTCCTGAGTTTTCATCCATTCCTCGCCGGCTTCAGAGGTAGAAGGGAACTTCGCTTCGGCACTGTCGGGGACCCCGCGGAGCTCCCGACAGTTGTGGGGGAATTCAGGAACCCATCTTAATTTTTTCATGCCTGTCAATGCCTTCATTCTCACACATTGGTACGCTTAAGGAAATTTCAGGGTGAAAAAGGCAGTGTGAGACAAATGATGAATCCAGCCTATCAACAAAGGAGCAATGCATCATGTGAATGGGAGTTATTGATACTGAGAGACATCACACTGAGAGACAGGGAAGAAAAAAAAATTGAGACAATATTTGCCCCCTACTCACCTGATAAAAGGTTTATATTCAATATATATGAAATACTGTTGATCAATTGATCACTTGAATCCCGTTATTCATCGATTTGCTCTAGCGGGCACCAGTAATATTTCCATTGGACCCTATCACTTGCCAATGTAGCCCAATGGCATCTGGTTGATTCAGGAATACGAAGAGCCTCAAAACGTTCCTTCAGTGTCTTTACAAGGAAGTCTGACCATCTTGTAGGTGGGCGGCCATGTGATCTTTTGACATCCCGTGGGATCCAGTCGGTAATGGCTCTAGTCCAGTGGTTGTCTCCAAATTGCATTACATGTCCAGCCCATCTTATTTTCGAGCCTTGGAAGACGAGACAGCATCCCTGATTCTGGAAAAAGCGATGGAGGTCAGAACTCCGGATTCCTTCTCTCACTTGGAGTGAGACGTGATATTCCAAGCATAGCTCTTTCGATTCCTCTCTGGGAGACCCGAATAGCATTCTCATCCTGCTTTTGTAGGGCCCAGGTCTCTGAGGCGTATGTTAATGCAGGGAGAACGTTGGAGTCAAAGAGATGTGCCTGGAGCCAGAGGTTCTTTGTCCTTTTAGCTATTTCTTTGATGCCTTTGAAGGCATTCCATGCATCTCTCTTCCTCCTGCGCAGCTCAGGTTTTAGGTCGCTCATCATGTTGATTTCTCGACCTAGGTACACATAACTGCTGCATTCAGAGATGTTTGTTCCATTGAGAGTGAATGGGGCCTCAGGAACTAGTTCATTCTTCATGAACATGGTTTTCTTTAGATTCAGCTGTAGACCTATCTTTCCACATTCTCGGTCGAAGTCAGCCAGTATTTGTGCCGCTTGGCTAATGTTTGGTGTTATTAGAATGATGTCATCAGCGAAGTGGAGGTGGTGTAGTTGCTGACCATCTATCTTCACTCCCATTCCTTCCCAATCTAATTGTCGCATGATGTTCTCGAGGGTGGCACTGAAGAGTTTTGATGAAATGGTATCACCCTATCGAACCCCCTCTTTTCACATTAATGATCACTTCTTTGTAGAATGGTGAGATTCTGGTGGTGAATCCGTAATACAGCTCATGAAGGATCTTGATGTATTGGGTTTGAACACCCTGTTTGGCTAGGGCTTCGATGACTGCTTCAGTCTCCATAGAATCAAAGGCTTTCTGTAAATCAATGAACGTGAGACAGAGCGGCATCTTGTACTCCCTACAAACCTCAATGAGCTTGGTTACTCTGTGGATATGGTCGATTGTGCTGAATCCTTTCCAGAAGCCTGCTTGCTCGCATGGTTGTCCTTCATCTAGTGTTCTGCTAATCCTGTTCAGGATTACTCGTGTAAACAGCTTGTAGATGACAGACAACAGGCAGAAGGGGCGATAGTTGCCGATGTCGTGAATGTCTCCCTTCTTGAACAGTAGAACTGTCCTGCTGGTTTTCCATTGGGAGGGCACCTTGCATTCGGACAGGTAGCGTGTGAAGAGCCGAGCTAGTGTATTGATGAGTACTGACAGCAGATTCTTCAGGTGTTCGGGTCTGACTTTGTCTGGGCCTGGTGCTATTTCCTTCTTTACCGACGAGATGGCATGCCGGATTTCAGAAGGGAGAACGTTGGGAATGACATATCCATCCTGTGGAATTTGGTATGTGGACAGGTGGATGTGGCTATCAAAGATATTTGAGTAGAAGTCCTGGATAATCTTCTCCATTGCCTTTCTGGAAGATGTGATAGATCCATCAGGGTGTCGGAGGGCTGTCATCTTGGTCTTATAGTTGGCGAAGGACAGGCGGGCAGTGCGAATGCTTTTTCCTGGCTTCTGCTGCATCTTCCAGTATTTCTGCTCTTCTGTCTTTGAGGTCTTCTTTTATCGCTTCTCTGCACCGTTTAGCAAGCTTGGACATTAGCATTTGGTCTCCTGAGGCTCGCGCCTTGCCATGTTGGCGAATGAGCTCGAGAGTTTCTGAAGACTGGCGTTCTTTTGTGTCTTTCTCTCTCTCAGCATTCTTCGCACAATCATGTAGGTGCTGAACCAGTTGGTTGTATTCTTCATCGATGTCGCCAATGATGGTATCTTCCCATGTTGTTGCAATGGTGCCAAAGAGTTCCCAGTTGGTGGTCGTTCTGGGAGTTCTCTTCTTAACTTTGCAGCCTTTTCTCCCGTTGCAGGGAAGTAGAATTTTGCACGAAGGAGATGGTGATCTGATCCTGAGAATATAGCGCCCGCATGGCAGAGCCTGGCAAGCTGTCCGATGCGTGTTCGATATGCCAAATCCAGTAACAGAAATGTTTATTTATGAAATACTGTTAGAACAAGAAATAAACAAGCAACCCCATCAAAAATGGGGGAGGGCAAGAGACACTTATTTAAAGAACACATGCAAAGTCAGAAAGGCACATAAAAAAACACTGAATCATTTATCATCCGGGAAATGCAAATCTAAACAACAATGAGATATCATCTCATATGGTGAGATTGGCACACATCACAAAGTATAAAAACAGCCAGGTTTGGCATGGATTTGGGAAAAAAAACTGTCATTCACTGCTGGTGGGAACATTGACTCGTTCAGCCTTTTTTTGGAAAAAAGATACAGATACCTCAAAAAACTAGGGAATCGAGTTTCCATAGGACCTGGAACGTTTACTTCTTGACATCTACTCCAAGGACTCCAAAACTCAGTTTAGAAAAGACATTTGCACTCCTATATTCATTATGCTACTATTCACCATGGCCCGAACCTGGAAACAACCAAAGAGTCTAAGAACAGATGACGAAGTAAAGAAATTGTGTACATATGCACAATGCAACACTGTTTAGCCTTAAGAAAAGATGAAATCTTGCATTTTTCTGCTTCATGGATGGATGCGGAGAGTATCATCATCCTGAATGAAGTCAGAAGGAGAGGGCCAGACACACAATGATCGTTGTCCAAAGACAACAGAAACTGAGAATGATCTTTAGTAGGAAGCTGGGAGGGAATGTCCCTGGGACAATGAGGGAGGGAATCAGACTCTAGTGGAGAGTGTGGTGCTAGAATGTCCTATGCACGAAAGCCCACTGTAACAGCAAACCATGGTGATTAATAAAAACAGCCGGAGAGAGGCAAGATGAACTGAGAAAATAGTTTGGTAGGAAGAAGGGGATTATGGCAGGGTGATTGGAAGGTGATTTAATAATGAGGGTGAAGCTTGGCAGGAAAATAGTAGAGAATGAATATATAAAAGTGAAGTGGTTGTTCATTCAGTCTCCTCAGGACCCTCTATACTAAGGAACTCAAGCAATCTATGTGAGATCTCTCTGGCCTCTCTCTTTGGCCCTCATCCTCTCCTATTCCTGCCTTTCCAGTAAAGGATTACTAGGCATAAGTAGCCAAGGGAAAGAAAGTGTCTCACCCTGAATACCAAAACCTGGCTTTTAAGTATCATTTTTGGGGGTCCATTCTCAGTGCTGCTTGGGGGTTGCTGCCGGCACTACTATGCGTGACCATATAATTCTGAAAATCGAACCAGATGCGTCTATACCTGTTGGATCGCTCTTTCTACCTTTTATTTTCATTCTTAAACTCCATTGTTTATGTTCTGTCTCCTCTCTAACTCTTTATATTTCAAAATTCCTTCCTCAGACTTCTTTGTACATTCATTACTCAGCCTATTCGATGTTGTTACAATTTTGACACTGTGTTTCTGTGCTCCCAACAGCCCACCTCACCTTCCATAGCCTCATTTAAAAAACTTTGCCCAGCCAGCTCCAAGGGGATTCTCTGATTCTGCTTACATCCTGTTTTCTACCCGATCTTCATAGGTTAATGCCATTGTGAGCCGGCATGCAATTAACGAGACTTATTATGTTAATGAACACACAAGTTATTATTTTAATAATTATGTTAGTGATGAAAACAGTTATGGGTTAATTGTTACAATTACTATTAAAATAACAAGCTGAAGGTTGAATTTATGTCTATGGTTTAATTAAAAAGAAATTTAAACATAGAATTGTGAGAAAAATGACTGGTATGTGGGGAACAAAGCATGTGTTTATACACGTAAAAGGTAACAGCTATCAACCTCACCAGTAAATGTGGTGCAGGAAAGATCCTCACACAAAGAGATTTTTGTGCACGGTGATCTCAGGGAGTTTTTAGAGTCAACCTGCCATTGAGTTGGGAAGGATACCAATGCATAAGATTTTAAGATAGAAGCTAATGTTTTTTGTCTTTTGGGGGTCATACCCAGCAATTTTCAAGGGTTACTCCTGGTGGTAACACTCAGGAATTACTCCTGGTGGTGCTCGGGGAACCATATGGGATGCCAAGGATTAAACCTGGGGCTGCCACATGCAAGCAAGCGCCCTACCCACTGTTCTATCACTCGGCCTCTAGACTCTAATGTTAAGGTCAGGACAGAGGGCGTGAATAGAGAACACAAGCCATAACCAGATCAGGTCACCTACCCTCTTGCTCTCTTAATAGCCATTGACTTTTAGTAATGCATTTTACCATCTTGGTGTATCAATTTCCTCACTTATCCAAAGAGGCTTTAGGATTATGTAGAAATGAATCTCTGCAAGGGCCAGGCTTTCTAAGTGTCCATGTTACCAAATTCATTTGCCATGATCGGAGGTGTCTGAGTGTCCAGGGATTGTGTGGGCATGCTTGCATGTGGACACAGGCAGACACACCACTGTCAGCCCGATTGTCTATTTCAGAATTCTGTTTGCAAAGAGAGTCTCTGTCTGGGAATGATCAGTCTCAAAATTTCCTCTGTAAGACAATGTATTCCAAAAACTTCATTGTTAATAGCAAAGCGGGCTATGAGGGCATGTCTGAGCTGCAGGAAAGGAGGGTCTGATCAATAAACCATGTCTGCCCTGAGCAGCCCTCTACCATCACCACTGACTTTGTTCGTTTTCTTTATTGTTTTAAAATTTACTTTTTACTTTTTTTTCCCCAACATGTTCATTCTACTCTGATTAGTTTTGCTCTCTTTGTTTGGCTTAAAGTTAGTCTGTCAAACTGGGAGAAGCTAGACTGCTTCTAGTATAATCATCTCATTTTACAGGTGGTAAAACTGAGAACCAGGAAGGGGAAATATTTTGCCCACGTTTACAGGGAAGGTTTTGGAGCCAGACAGGGTCTAAGAATTCCATCCTTTGACTCCTTCTTAGGTACCGTCTCTGCTCTCTGCTTTCTAGTGATCTTCGCAAGGTATGCCATGTATTATTTTATCTTGGTAAAGCAGTTTACAACTTTCCAAACACTTTCTTATATATCATCTCACTTATCTCTCAGTATAACTTACTGACATAAACTTACATTTACTGTCTGCATTATAGCAGAATGAATATCTTGAAATTCATTTGCTCAAGATCACATGATTAGTAAGTGTTAGAAACATGACTAGAAGCCGGTCATTATAGCTCTTGCATTGTTGCACAATGTAGAAAAACTTGGGATAAGATTTAGTCATTGATTTAAAAATTCTTGATTTTTTTAAAGTATAACTTTAAATGTAAAAGACTGTATCTAAAAACACCAATGCATCACATTTGGAGAATTTCCCTTTGAGATGTTTTTGCACTGTCCCTACAAGGTCTCTGCACAGAAAAGCAGAGGAGCATTAGGTTGCAGATAGCAGGACGTTATAGGAAACTTCCCATGCACAGATTAGGGGAACAAAACCTTAGCATTGTGGTGCTAAGCAGTGAAATCAAGAAGCCAGAAATATTATAAAGCTTTTTTAGGTCTTAAAAGCTGAATACAAAGGGCAGTAAGAATCTAGAATATTAAGAATAGAAAAATGTGGTGGTAGGAAATAAGAAGAGAACACAAAGGTAAGGGTGGGTGTCGTATCCCCAGACATTGTCTTATGGCTCCTGGAGTAAGAAGTTGGTAGGGAACCAGTGTCAGAGGCCAAACAAAGGCACTTATAATTATCACTCCCTCTCAAAACAGGATAAGAAAACTTTATCTCTGTTCCCTTCGGAGATTACTCAGGACAAATTGATTTATTCAGGTGAGCATGGTCAACAGTAAGTAAAAAGCAAAGAATAACCCACAAGTTTAGCTTATACTAACTAAAGCTAAGATTTATGAGAGTTAGATAGTTTCCAGGTGCTATTTTAAATACTCTGCAGGTATTAACTCTAGCAACTTGAAGAGGTAGTTTTATTTTGTTTTCATAGATTAGAAACACAGACACTGGTGAAGGGACAGGTGTTAGAACATTATGACTGAAACCCAATCATGGACAACTTTGTAACTGTTCATCTCACAGTGATTCAATTAAATAAAAAGAAAGAAAATCTATGTGTTAAGAAGTGAAGTATCTTATTCAAGATTATGAAACTTGTAAGCAATAGAGTAGAGATTCAAACAGAATCCTTTGGGCAAATGATCCAAACGACAAGACTACCCAGGAAAACCGAGTAAATATTCAGTGAGACCAGAGAGGATGGATGCTTTGGTCTGGCTTGTGACGTTATACCTTGCTGGGGACGTTGCTGTGCAGTCCTTGCTCCAGGCGCCAACATCCCAGTGCCAGACCATTCACACAGGGTGCTTATTCATTGTGCTGGTGATCATTCTGATATTGCAGGAACATAAGTGTGAGGCACCAGGTCACTTTAAATCGCCACCCATGGAATAGGTCACTTGACTTCCCGTAGATCATCGATTACTGGAGGGGTACCAGTAGCATCTCAATATGTCCTGTCACATGCGAGATAGCCCAAGGGCATCTGCCCACTCCAGGAACATAAAGAGCCTCAAACCATTCCATCAAGTCATGGGAATGAGGTCTATAATTGTTACTGGTATTTGGCATGTCAAATATGACATGGGTAGCTTGCCAAGCTTTGTCGTGCAGGTGAGATAATCTTCTAGTCACCTCAAGACTCGAGCATTTATTGATGAACTGCGTGGCTGAGCCGGGCTGCAATCAGCTCTTCTGCTGGGTGGAGTTCTGGCGAGAGGGAGTCCGGATGTGGAAAATGGCGGCCCTCATGGTGTAGGAGTTCCTCTGGCTTCTTGCAAGGCTCCATCCACCACAGCCAACCACTGCAAGACAGAGACTTCAGATCCTCGGCTGTGCAGGCGTGCGGTGGCTCCACCGCTCGGTTTAATTTTGGACTCAGTGTATTTTAGCACCAGGTCCTTTCAGGATCTTTCTCATTCATACACTTCAACAATCATTCTATTTGCATCAAACTGGAGAGTTTATGGAGAATGAGGAATTATGAGAGGCTCACACACATGGGGCAGAGCTGCTACTTGCTCTCCCTGTGCCCTGCTGATCATGAAATAGGTAGCCCCTCAGAATAGATAATGGAATGACTGGGGGTAAGACCAGAAGCAGATAAAAGGAAGCTCCCAGCCCCTCTGTCTCTGTCTCTGTCTCTGTCTCTGTCTCTGTCTCTGCCTGTCTCTCTCTCTTGCTCTCTCTCTCTCTTGCCTCTCTCCTTTCTCAGGTAGGGCTGTGTGCCCTGGAAACATACAGACAACGTACAGGCAAACCCATTAGGACCAGACAGAGCCAGAATACAGACACGGCTCAGATGCCCAGAAGAGAAGTGCAGGCAGGGCTTGGATGCCCAGGGAAGCTTAGGCTCAGGCAGGGCTTGAACATCAGGATACTGAGCACTGGAGTCTCACCCACATACACGTGACCATGGGCAGAGACTAGGAAACCTGTGACAGGATGACAGGAACTGCTGGGGTACAGCTGGGAGGCCCATCAATGGGTACAGAGCTCAGGGATTTTGCCCACACATGTGGCCATGGCCAGAGACCAGGAAAGCGTAAACAGGATAGAGAATGGGGCAGGGACAGGACCTGGCCATTGTTCATGAGAGGTGAGTAGACTGCATGGGATGAGAAAGGGAAGTCATTCCTGGGACCCAAGCAGCATAATGGACAGGGCAAGTGATATCATTCACTGATAAAGAAGAGGTCTGGGCATCAGGGAGGGACCAGGGTCCATCTACTTTATCTGGACAATAAACTAACTTTCAATCTTCCCAGTTTTAATGTTTTTTTTTTTTTTTTTACTTTTTGGCTTTTTGAGGTCACATCTGGCAATGTTCAGGGCATACTCCTGGCTCTGCACTCAGGAATTACTCATGGCAGTCCTTGAGGACCATATGGGATGCAGGGGATCTAACCAGGGTAAGAGAAATGCCCTCCCTGCTATACTATCACTCTAACCCTCTTCCGAGTTTTGTATGCAAATCTTTTATGCAATACTCAAGAACCCACCAGAGTAGGAAAATCTGCTTTGGTGCTAACAATTCCAAACCAGTATGTTCTAGCGATTTATTGTGGACTGCACATCACAGACTTTCTAGTGAAAGAGTCTCCGCATGCAGCAGACTAGACATGCTTCCATGAAAGTGTGCAGGAGAGTGTGGGTGTGGGGTTTCTCAGCCCTCCTCACCACATTTTCTGGATGTGTTCAAGAGATTTATATCTTTTCAAAGAGACAGAAAGAATCAATTCCTCTGGGTGTGAGAAGCAGACTGGCCCAGGTTACTGGCAGTTTTCTATGAGGGAGGAAGAGGAGGTCTGTCTTCATTGATGGCCGAGCCTGCTTACCTGCAAGTGTGTCTACATCCTTCCTATCCTCTTCCATAAATTTGCAGGGGCGGAAATTGATTTGCACAGATGTGGCTCCAAAAAAAGTCTATCCAAGCTAAGATTTACCTAGGTCAGGATATGAAGCACATGCCTTTTGCTATGGAATTTATTTTCTTCATCAGATCAGTGGGAATATAAGGGGAAAAGTCATTGATGGGTCCAGAAGCTTGTTTAATGGTGGGGGAAATAGCCATAGCGTCTACTTTGTGGAACCTGTGATCCGAACAGCTTTAATTTGGCTATTTCAAGTGTGTCTGACTTGGAGTGTTGCCTTTTGAGTGCCAGGCTCAAGGAAGGTTAAGTAGAATGGATGCCACTGTTTCTCGTACAGCTGTTCTAAGCTATTACAGGAGTCATGAATTCAACTAAAGTGGAGCAACAGTGTTTAAAACTGGTACAGACGATCTATGTGCAGGGTGAGAACGTGCAACATTTCCTTTGTTTTACCACTTTAGAGATGGCAGGACTGAGATGATGTTGAAAATGATTTGAACTGATCTAACTGCCTGACTCTTCTTGGAGGCCACAGGAGAGAAAAAATGCCCTTTGGTGCATCTCTATAAGCATTTCCCAATTAAAAATCACCGACCAAGAAAACAACCCGATAAACCAACATTGAAAGTTCTTAACATCTCTATCAGTAAAATTCCAGTTTGTGGGAACATGTGTTTGGAAGCAGACATTTGTTCAACTCTAAAGGGAGTAGAAGGTATGAGTGTCCCCTGGCAAGTCCAAGACATTATTTTTAGCTGTGAATATTAAAAGCATTTAATATGTTTACTTTCCTCTTTGAGTAAGCTGGGCATAAAGAGAGGGGTCCCCTCCCCCATGTGTTCCCTAATGGAGGCTTCCCTGAGGGTCCTGTTTATGACTATCGTGAGCAAAGGAGGTGTTCCTTGCTGCCAAAGACTAATGGGCTGCTTTTAAGTCATACAACATAGCACAGCTGGATAGTGGCTGTATGTGGGACAGGCTCCCCACTCACTCATGGCCCAGGGCTCTGCCTTTGAAGTGCCCCCTTTGGAAAGTGCTAATAAGAGCTGTTCCAGCCTCTGGAGGGTAGGGGGCTGGAATACTTTAAGCATTTACATGGCAACTTAGAAAGAGCTGGAAACAAAACTCCATCTGGACAGGGACCTACAGTCATGGTTGACTGCTGGGACTCCGGATGGAGCTATACATCTCTACTTGCCTTCAAGGCTTCTGTCCCAACCTAAAGAAGGAGGTTACTACCTGGGAAGGGGAAGTTTGCAGGATAGGCGGCTTGTGAGAGATCCAGTGCAGGGATGGTGTCTCCCTGAGAGGGTGGAGCAGAATGTTTAGGGCTGGAGATCGGCTTTCTGTCCCAGGGGATGCTGGGGCATTGTATGGAAATGGTAGGGGCACATTGGTGGCTCTGCCCTCTCTGGGACAAGGAGGCAGATGAGCCCGAATGAGGCTGAATTTGTTTAAGTTTGAATTCGATTTAAATATAGAAAGAACACAAGGTTTTGAAGGCTTTTCTGGGGTGTAAACTAATAGTTGCTAGTGCCCTGGTGACATAAGCCTGAGCATGAATGGTCAAGAATCTGGGTTCTGAAGAACAGGGAACACAGGGTCCAGGAGTACTGGTCAATGGTTGGAAGCTTGTTACAAGTGTGTGGAGAGTGAAGGGTAGTTAGTATAGAGAAGGGACTAGTATGACAAATAATAGTTGGAAATGATCACACTGGACAAAAACTGAGTGTTGAATGTATCACTGTATCACTTTTCCCGTTCATCATCGATTTGCTCGAGCGGGCACCAGTAACATCTCCATATGTCCTGTCTCATGCAAGTAGAGCCCAAGGGCACCTGCATGCTCCAGGAACATAAAGAGCCTCAAACCATTCCATCAGGTCATGGGAATGAGGTCTATAACTGTTACTGGTATTTGGCATATCAAATACAACACGGGTAGCTAGCCAGGCTCTGCCGTGCGGGTAGCATAGCAGAGTGTTGAATGTATGACTGGATATATGTAAGGGACTGGTAACCTTTCAGTATCTATATTTAACCCTAATTTCCAAAAAGGGGGAGAGAGAGAAAGAGAGAGAGAGAGAGAGAGAGAGGAAGAGAGAGAGAGAGAGAGAGAGAGAGAGAGAGAGAGAGAGAGAGGTGCCTGGCATAGAGGTCAGGTTGTGGGGAGTGGAAGGGAAACTGGGGACATTGGTGGGATGGAAATTTTGCAGTAGTAAAGAGAGAAATATTGGAACATTATATGACTAAAACTCAATCACGAGCAACTTTGTAGCTATGTATCTCACTGTGATTCAATTAAAAACAATTTAAATAAAAATAAAGTGGGTTCTTGAGGCCAGAGAGCAGATTCACAGTGGGTAGGGTATTTGTGTTTCATATGGCCAACCTGAGTCTGATACACACACCTTATGTAGTCTCCTGATTACTGCCAGGGGTGATCCCTGAGCACTGAGCCAGGAGAGTATTCTAAGTTCTGAGCCCTGGTGGTTGTGGCCTAAAGGGGAAAAAAATTACCAGAAGATTTTGGGTTCTTGCTCAACTGTTGCAGGAGGAGGAAAAGCTAAGAACAGAGTCAGGAATTCTGCTTCTAGACTGGGAAACCATTTTGCTGTTTCTTCTGGGTCCCTGGGTCCCTGTGTACATAGAGAACCTCTAGGTCTACAAGGTCATGACCTCTTGTCACCGTTGCAATGCTGCAAATAGTGTCTCCATGCTATTACTTCGTGTTTTAGTATCTGTGTGTTGGGGGGGCAGTTATTAGGTGGAAAGTTTAAGCAAATATAAACATGATGTCTACCCTATTTTCTAGAATCTGAGTTCAACCAGAATATTGGTTGAACCAAAGTTTTTATTGCATGGACTGTCAAATGAATCGCGTTTAGATAATCTGTTTTGACTTAATTTGAGTCAGAATTAAGGGAGTGCCCTTTAAAAAACTTTTTAATGAATTTTGATTTATAACAATGTTTTAAGGAAAATAGTCTTCCTAGATATTTTTTACTCTAGAGTTTTCAAATATTAACATTTTTCCACTTTTGTTTCATTGTTGTTTCTAGTCTAGAAAATGTTAGACTTACTGCATTTTTGGCCTATAGACTCTTCAGTGCTTGTGTGTTTCTGAAAAGCAAGGACATTCCCTTACATATACATGGTACATTTACTAAAGTCAGAAAATTAATGCTGACACAATACCATATTTGATCTTATTCAGAGTTTGCCAATCATCCTATTAACGTCCTTAAAACAAAACAAAATCCCAACTCATATGGTTCATTCACTTGTCATGTCTCTTCAGCCCCTTTTATTTTGGTACAGTTCCCCAGTTTTTCTTCAAAGCAATCTATATTTAAAAGCATCTAGAGTAGATTAAAGGAAAGAACCAAAATATTGTGGAGCTTGCCAGTTCTCCTTTAATCTTTGTAATAGAATTACACAGTAATAGACTTTTTCCTTGCATCCATGGTCACCCCTTAAAGACTACATTTCCCAGATGACCCTGAATGTACCCCTGTGAATGGAGTTCTGCAAGTACCATTTCTATGCCAAGTCCTTAAAGGAGAAGAATATAGCTTACTTTATTGTTTTGGTTGAATATCAACGTTTCACATGAGAGGCATGTGCTCTCTGTCTATCTGTCTGTCTGTCTGTCTGTCTGTCTGTCTGTCTGTCTGTCTGTGTCTCTCTACTTCTCGCTCTGTCTCTTTCTGTCTCTGTTTCTCTCTCTGTCTCTGTCTCTCTCTTTGTTTCTGTCTCTCTGTATCTGTTTCTCTCTCTGTCTGTCTGTCTCTTTCTCTCTACTTCTTGCTCTACCTCTTTCTCTATTTCTGTCTCTGTCTGCTTCTCTCTCTCTGTCTCTCTGTTTCTGATTCTCCTGTTTCTTTCTCTCTCTACTTCTCTCTCTATTTCTTTCTCTATTTCTCTCTATTTCTCTCTCTCTCTCCCTCTCACCCAGTGAGGTATAAAAATGTAGTTTTGATAGCAGAATTATTATCGTCAACTATGTAAGAGATCCATAACGATATCCCAGATCACTGTGAAGCAACCATGTGAAGCCTTGGCTGTTCTATGAACGTCTCCAACTATCTCAGTTCTCTCAAAAATTCTAGGACTAAAGGAAAACCCACTATGCTGTCATCACAAACAAGAACATTAACATTTTGCTTAATGTTTCCAATAATCTGTACCCTGATTTTTAGGTGAAAAAAAAATCCATCATGTATGACTCATTTTTGTTTTGCATCTTTTTCTACAACAGTTTTACCAATAACCTGACTGGTCTAAATAGCTGTTAAAGGGACTGTTCAAATCTCTGGAAATGTGTCTGCCAAAGGTGTGGGGCAGAGGGGGAAAGTATAAAATTTTATACAGTAACATGAGGTGAGCTTAGAAAAAAAAAATTGGAGGTAATTTTGTCAAGCTAAAAATTTTTGTTCCTTTACTGCCTTTCTTTAGTCTTTTTTTAGTCATTACTTTTTCTCATTTGCATTAATGTCAGTCAAAGATGTCTTCTATGTTAAATTACAAGGCATCTTTGTTATGCAGATTTATTTTTTTTAACATTTAGGGAATTTGGGGTTTGAAGGACTACCCCTGCAATTTCTACATGTTGGCAGCAGGTGGCAGTAGAGGAACTTGCGTTTAATAGCCTAATTTGACAGGCATTTCACTAAGACATCAGTATGCATTCCTGAACTAAAACTTTATAAAAACAACAACAACAACATGGTATTTACTTAAAAGGTGCAACAAAACTAAACAAAGCTAACTTTGTAAAAAATATAAAAGGAAACTTGACATATAATTTTCTTGTGCTTTTTAACATTACAGAAATGCATGGTCTTGATAATTACACCTGCAAAAGACTTTATTTTCCAATGATTCCCCTCCCCCCCCCATGGCTTTTATTTACAACACTTTATATCAAATTATTTTTTAAAATAAGGGCAATCTCTCCTTCCTATTAACTAGATAGAAGGTAGAGATTCTGGTCAACAAAATGAGTGGTAAACATTTCTCTTGATTTTCTTGCTAAAATTCCTCTCTTATTTCCAAAAACATAGGCAGAGAAGAAGTAGTAAATCGCCCCTCTTAAAGTCCTTTAAAATCTTGGGTTCATTGCAGGTTAAACTACATGTGTGTTTTAATACTTGGAATTCTTTCCAAACATTTCTTCTCATGTTAAGAAAGATTGGGACTCCATTTGACTTACTCTAAATACTTATTTAACAGGACCTACTTGCCTAGATGCTCTGCCTGGTGTTATGGGTGGACATGGTCCTTAAGTGCTTGACCCTACTGTGACTAGTGACATGTGATGCTAGGAATGAAACCGAGGGTCTCACACATGCTAGGCATGTTGACCTTCCACTTGAAATCTTTCCCTGATCCCTAAATACGTTAATTTTTCCAAAGTAAATGAGCAGTTTTGTTTAGTACCTGGTAGCAATGGTGGCATCTGAAGGATTGCGCCAAAGTGAACAAACAAGATTTGAATGTCACTTGTATAATGGTTTTTAGGTGTTTTTTTCTTTCCATCCACAGCTACTGGAGAAAATAGCCGTGGATGGATCGCAAAGATATGAAGAAGCCAGAGAAGTCTGGGTTTTAAGAGGAGGGTTGATCTGGTGGGGTGAGGTTGCTTGAGTTGCTGCCTGTGTTTATTAGTCACTACAGATGGGATTAGGCGCATTTCTGATGCATTTTATTTGGAATGAATGGAGTCGACCAGACTAGATATGTTTGGTATACAGTATATAAGTTTGGATTCTGAAATCATTGCAGAAAAATCATTGCGATAATATTTTTTCCTATTAAAGGGCAAAAAGTCCTTGAGAATTTGCTTCTACTTTAAGTAGATTTGGGCCTAGGATTCTGTCCAAAACCTTGATTTGGTCCTTCGGTTGCCTTCTCCCCCCTTTCTAGGCAGATGTCTATGAAATGAAAGGAAAGAAACACGTACATATACAACTCACACACAGATATTCTCACTCACAAACAGATATTCTCCAGGTAATATCTATTAAAAAGTATATGGACTAGCCTAGTGACTCAAAATATTATTAAGTTTGTAATTTTGAACCTTTATTATTTCCCTCTTATTCCAGCTCTGCAGAACAACTATTTTTCCTTTATTAGAATTTCTCTTTAATACAAAAAAGTGAAGGGAAAATCTTTTAAACTATGGCACTAGAATCAACTCTAACATGGCTCAAGTCCACAAATGGCAAGGAGCTTTCTGGAAATGGCAAATTCAGGAGGCTGTGGTCTTAGATATTTTTGCCCTTTGATAGGACAACCGTCTGGATTTAAAAAAAATTTATTTTACCAGCATGAGATATACAATTACAAAGATGTTCATAATTGGGTCTCAGTCATACAGTGTTCCAGTGTTCCCATCCCTCTACCAGTGCTCATTTCCCTCCACCAATGTCCCCACATTCCCTCCCACCCACCCTTCGCCTGCCTCTATAGAAGGCACTTTTACTTTTCCTTTCTTTCTCTCTCTTTCTGTCTCTGTATGTCTCTCTTCTATTACACATGTGGCTTGCCCTACAGACATTTAGGGTTTATCATGTAAGTCTCTTTGTGTATATTAAATGGTGAGTTCTAGTCTGACATTATCATTTCCCACATTTAGTAAAACACAGGTATATATTTATATCCCATTAATGAATGCAGTCATTCTATATCTGTCCTTTTCCTTCTGACTAATTTCATTCAGCATGATAGTCTCCCTGTCCATCCATTTGCAGGTAAATTTCATGACTTAATCTTTTCTGACAGCTGTATAGTATTCCATTGTGTGTCTACATTTTCTCATCCTGAGTTTTAATTTTTTCTAAATTTGCTTTCATGAGCTTGTACTTTCAGGTCTCAGAGCAATGCTAGAAAGTATTCTTTTTTTTTTTTTTGGATATATCATCTTTTATGTTAGACTTTATTTTTTTTAAATTTTTTATTTTTACAATTACAAATATATACAATTAAAAAGTTCATATTTGGGTTTTGGTCATAAAGTGTTCCAGCACCCATCCCGCCACCAGTGCCCATCTCCCACCACCAATGTCCCCGGTTACCTACCCCCTCCCCCAGCCCTCCTCCATGGCAGGTTCTTTATTTCTTTCCCAGAAAGTATTCTTTCTAGCCTCATCATATAGGTGAAAAACATATGTTGACTGGCAACTTTTTCCAAGGTTATACAGCTATTAAATGATAGTCAAGATTCAAACACAAACAGCAGGAGCCCAGGACCCGCAAATTCAATCCCTTATCTTGATACCTCCATGGTTTTAAGTGACAGAGAGAGGACTCATGACAAGTAGACCCTACTTTGGAATTTCTCTTTGAGTCAAGTAGTAGTAACTGAGATAATGACCAAGCAGGGAGATAGATTTCAGGAACTCAAGAATTCTCATGACTGTTTTACAGAGTTGTAGAGATAGATCTAACTATAGTAGCTGTCATGGAATGCAGAAAGCATTAGATGAGAATGCTCGGATAGTAGACATGAGAGAGCAAGAGATTTTGGGCAAATTTTAATTGATTGGAAATATCTCACTTGAAGACACATGTTGGTTTTGTCTAAGTTAACTTTACAGCTTTATTTATTATGGGTGTTTCTTGGTTTTGTTGTTGGATAGAATGTTGTGTTTTTTTTTTTTTTTTTTTTTTTGCTTTTTGGGTCACACCTGGCGACACTCAGGGGCCACTCCTGGCTCTGCACTCAGGAATTACTCCTGGCGGTGCTCAGGGGACCATATGGGATGCCGGGGGATCGAACCAGGTCGGCATAGGCCGGCCTCCTGCAAGGCAAACACCCCACCCGCTGGGCCATTGCTCCGGCCCCAGATAGAATGTTTTTTGAGGCTTCTATTACAAGAGACTAATATCACATTTCTAGATTTGTGCTTGGGTGGTAATTTCTATTCCTACCCAATGCTGCCAATTTTTCAACTATCTTCATTTGACTCAAAGTTTGGGACATTTGCGCCATTGTTGAAGAACCGTGAACTGGTTTGCATGTTACTTATTCATTTGGGTTAGTTACCTATCTAGTTCTTTTTGCAACAGTGTGAGATTCTTTGAAGGGACTACATCAGACTCTAGGCACTCCAAAGCATATATTTCTGGGATTAAAAAAAATTCTGTCTGGGAATGAGGGGAGAAAAGTCCTCTCACGTTGTCCTATCCGGTACACTTTTGACATCCTCCCCTCTTAATAAGGACAGAAGTTGTTCATTAAATAAATTAACCATTAAGTTGAGAACACAAATGTCAATATAGACACAGGCTGTTAATTTGCAAGGCACTGATGCATCCAGTGCCCAGAGGACATCAGACGCTGCGCTTCTGTTAAACAGCTGGTCACCGAAACTTGAACTGGGAGGTACTAGCCAACATGAAGCTCCCACTATTCAACAAAAGTGTCCAAAATGAGATACTTCCCTGCCTTGAAAAATGAATGCTCTTTGGCATCACCCTGGGGGAACCATCTATGTGATTAGGCCTATCCGTTTCCTTTTGACTGTTTTATTTCCATTTTAAAATAGATTGCACTATTTCTCCCGTGTAATTTGGCCAGAGTTGCTTTGAACGAAGAGGGTGATAAAGAAATGAAGAGATCTTTGAGCATTTGTCATCCTGGAAACTCTGACAGTGGCTCCGTGAACAGATGGGACCCCAGAGAATGTTTCAGCCTGCTCTTCCCCTGGTGCTCTGTCTAATTGAGAAGAGAAAACAGTCTTAGCAAGGACCTGGAGGGCTGCCCAGTGAAGTGATAGCCATCTCAGTGAGCCTGCAGTTTCTGCCATACTCTGGGGTTTTTGGGTGCCCGCTGTGCTTAAAACTGTAGAAACTTACCAGTCAAAGGATGATGGTGTTGGGAAAGTGTAATGGGGAAGGAACTTGCAAGAACAGGGAATCTCAAAGGATAGTTGATTCTCCTGCAAATGGCCTTGAGACCATGGAGGGGCTCCCTCCCGTCTCTGAATCTTAGTGTCCCAGCCTGAATTGTGCTTTCTTTGGTGCCAATAACCTCCCAGTGATGCATAGTAGGTTTTACTTGCCATAAATAAAAAAGTAAAGGAATTCTGACAGGCTTGGAAAATCCTTGCTTGGGATATGGATGACTGTTATCTTAGAAAAGGATTATTCAAAAGTGTGTGTTTGGCACACTTTTGATAATGTCACTTTGAATAATGCGGCTGGACATTAAGCGTTTGGAGACAACCGCTGGACTAGAGCCGAACCACTGGACCCCCGGGATTCCAAGACACGGCCGCCCACCTCAATGTAACTTCCAGCCCTGGTTTAGGCTCTCACTGATCAACCAGTCCTTGGCTCACGGCAATGACGCCCCAACGGATTCATGTCAAGGACAGGAGTGTTTTAAAATACCAAACAGGATGAGGTCAGTGGAGAGGATGGACTATGAAAATTTCATTGGAAAAGGGAGTGGGGATTTCTTTATCTTCCTTTCTCCTCCCATGTCTCTCCATTCCCCACACAATGACTAAAGGGACCTTCCCCACACATTCATGAATGCAGCATTTTCCTGTTTGAGAAATAAGAGAATCAGTCCACAGCCTCATTTTGTCCAATGAGACTTCCCTAGTACTGCCCCAACAAAATGCCTTGCTAGGAGAAATGCTCTAGGAATCTTTGTTGAGTGAGTGAATGTTTGCATGAATGCCTGCTTACAAATTTTCAATGGCTAACCATAGATTTCAGTTTGCAAGTTAAAACTTGATACTTTCTTCCATAAAATTCTTTTCCGATTTATGTCCCTGTTTCCTCTTCTACAACTTAGACATATCGTATGCCTGCTGGCATATTATTCCCCTCAAGTATACTCTATCACCAGCAGTTCTCCCAGGATATCATAAGCTTTAGCGTTTCTTTGCCTGTGGGTGTATTACATTGGCCATGGATGCTTTTCTCCTAAGGCCCTCTAAGTTATATCCTTTATAAGAATTCACACAAAATCCCTATTACTAGAGTGGTAACCTCCCTAAAATGTAAACATTTACATTCTTGTAAACCATTCCTAGCTCATTAAAAAAAAATCTTGATTGCTCTGGAAAATCTTTTCTGATCCCTTTGCCCATTATGATTTAAATCTCTGCTCTCAGTTCCCAGGGCATTCACTGAATGCCTCTATCAGACTTTCTCAGGCTGCTCTGCTGTTATTACTATTCTTGGCACACTGTCCAGTGCAGGGTTTCTTAAACTTTTTTCCACTTGTGACCATTTTTTGCCCAAATTTGTTTTTAATTTGACCCAGGGTGTATAGATATATAAATTAGGTCCACAAATAAGATGTTTGCCTGATAAACATAAATAGAAGACAACTGAAAATGAAAACAATCCACCCACAACAAACACAAACACACGCTGATTCTAGAAACTTATGGAGGGAGTATTTGAGTGGATTTCTCCCACTGGCCTCTTCCTCCCTTTCTGTGATAACTAGAGTCTCAGCTAGATGTTCATCCTGTGATTTATGCTCTAAGTTGCATCTTCCCATCCTTCCCATTGTTTAAATCTTAGTGTAATGTCCTGTGAATCCCAATTTAAAAAAAATCATTAATCCCTCTGGGATCTGAGTTCACGATAAAGGCTGTCCATTGCTATAGATGCTGCAGAAATTCCAAACCTGAGGGCTTAAAACAGAAAGTGCATGCTTTCTCACTCTGGTTCAGAAGGTTATGAATCCAGGAGTGGCCTTGTTGTCTGGTTTTGACGCTCACGAGCTCATGGCACGGGATTTAGTCTCAACTGAAGTCTGCATTGAGAGCAGGTCTTCTCTAAGGTCATTCACACACAGTTGTTGCAACCTCACTTCTGTGCAGACTTTTAGGCTGAGTTGCTTATTTTCTTATTGCTTATTGGCTAAGTGTCTCCCGGAGTCCATTACCATTAGAACCTCTCTATCAGGCAGTTCACAATATTGAAACTGGCTTTTTCAGAAGTGCCAAATCATCATCCACACTATTGGTCATGCCCACTGAGCCCTGCTGGAGTGAGGGATTAAATGGAGGCATGAGTACCAGCAGGAGGGACGTGTACGGTATATCCTGTACACTGATTGCTACAGGCAGAGTGAGGTCTTTTGTCTCCTGTAGAAAATAATATTTAAAAAAATTATTGAGATGAGATTGGTTTATAAGCATGTAAATGTTTATGTGTTTTAGGAGTATAACGTTATCACAATAAATAATTGTTTTATTTAAAGGTGACTACTACAGTATGCCACCCGCACGGCAAGCCTGGCAAGCTGCTCGTGTAGTATTTGATATGCCAATTACCAGTAACATTTATATTTGGTCATTCCCGTGACCTAATATAATTGTTTGAGGCTCTTTATGTTCCTGGAGCAAGCGGATGCCTTTGGGTTCTACTATCATGAGACAGGGCATATGGAGATATTACTGGTGCCCGCTCTAGCAAATAGATGATTAACGGGAAGATAGTGATAGTGATAGTATTAGCGTTATCACATCATGCCCACGACCCAATGCCAATTTCCCGTAACCACTGTTCATAGACCCTACTCTCTCACCCTTCATAGACCTCACTTCTACCCATTGGAATCCTCAGCTCTGTTGTCAGAGTCTAAGAGTTTGTTTTATAGGAAACTCCTTCCCTACTTCATTTCTTTTTATAACACACATGAGTGAGGCATCTGGCATTTGTCTTTTTTACTTAGCACGACAACCTCTAGTTCAATCCATATTGTATCAAAGAAAGGACTTCATTTTTTTCTTAGAGTGGAGTAACATTTTATTGTACATGTATTTATGTATCATCTAACTTTCTATGTATGTATATATATATCACTTATTCTTATTCTATTCATATTCTTATTCTAGTTACAGGGATGTTTCCAAATCTTGGTTATTATAATATAATAAATATATTAGGTGTGCAGTGCACATATCTTTGCAACTTGTTTTCGTGCTCTTGGGATATATATCTGTGCGTGGAATTGCTGGACTGCATGGTAGTTCTAGTGTTAATTTCTGGAAAAATCTCCATACTGTTTTCCTGAGAGGCCAAACCAGTTTAGATTCCCACCAGAAAAATAGCATTTTTGAGAACTTCCCAGCTGGATTATGCTCAGTTCAAACGGCCTCTGGTGTATTTGAGCATGCCTTTTCTCCATGCGTTTTTTTTTATTGATGTTTTGGAAATTAACTCCAAACTCTTTTACAGCTTTAGATACATCATTTCAGCTGATGCAGCTTTTGACTGCTTGGGAGAAAGAGGGGAGTCCCATACAATTAGAAGTATAAATGCAATCTTGGCCTTAAGTCATCATATTTCCTAGACTCCAAATGGAAAATTAGAGTAAAAGTTTCTAATTTTTTTGCTTTATAAGCATGACATTATGTTCAGCACATTGAAGGCAGGTGTCAGGAGGGCAGAGAAGTGCCTAAGGCATGCTGAAAGGATAAACTTTTTTTATAAAGTCACCTGCTTTGTGTATACTTCCGCAGTTCAGAAATTATGTGTTACTAATATATGTGATTTCCTAATTATAATAAAAACCATCAAGGAAAGACAGTCAATTCTATTGTTACTCAGAGTCTAGCAGATAAATCAACATGGTAGACACTTTTCTAAGTGGATACATTTGGGGGTGAAAGAACACAGTGTTGGAGGATTGGTCAATGATTGGAACCTACCACAAGAAGGTGTGTGGAGTGGAAGGTAGGTAAGATAGAGGAGTGACCAGTATGACAATAATAACTGTAATTGATCACACTGGACAAGAACTGAGTGTTGAAAATAGGTAAAGGAATAAGCATGATAACCTTTCAGTATCTGTATTGGAAACCACAATGCCCAAAAGAAGGGAGAGAGAGAGAGGGAGGGAGGGAGGGGGAGGAAAAAGGAAAGGGAGAAACAGGGAGAGAGAGACAGAGAGAGAAAGAGAGAGACAGAGACATGTGCCTCCCAGAAGGAGGCTGAGTGGTGGTGGGAGGGAAATTGGCGACACTGGTGCTGGGAAATGTGCACTGTTAGTGGAGGAATGGGTGCTGAAATATTGCATGACTGAAACCCAATCATGAACCGCTTTTTTAAAATTTTATTTTATTTTATTTTTTTTTTAACAATTACAAAAAAGTTCATGTTTGGGTTTTGACCATACAGTGTTCCAGCATCCATCCCTCCACCAGTGCCCATCTCCCACCACCAACGTCCCCGATTCTCTCCTACCTTCCCAGCCTGCCTCCGTGGAAAGTTCTTTATCTCTTTTTCCCTTTCTCTTTCTCTCTTTCTCTTTCTCTCTTCCTGCTACTTATTGTGGATTGCAATACATATACTTAGAGGTTATCATGTGTATCTTTTGCCTGTATTTAATGCTAAGTTCTAGGTTGGTAATAGACTCTTTGACAATTGATGATACACTGTTCCCTTCTCTGTCTTACCTAACCTCTGCTCCCACACGTTTGTGGTAATTTCCACCTTTGACAAGACCTCCACATTTTTGACTGACCTTGGATATTGGTATCATAATATGTATATATATATATATATATTTATGTCATGCAAATAAATGCAGTCATTCTATATCTGTCTCTCTCCTTCTGGCTAATTTGACTCAACATGGTCCTCTCCATGTCCATCCATTTATAGGCAAATTTTATAACTTCATTTTTCCTAACAGCTGCAAAGTATTCCATTGAGTAGATGTACCAAAATTCCTTTATTCAGTCATCAATTTTTGGCACTCTGGTTGTTTCCAGATACTGGCTATTGTGAATAATGCTACTATGAATATAAAAGTAGGAATGGTGCTTCCGCTGCATGTTTTGGCTTCCCAGGGTATATTCCCAGGAGTGGTATGGCTGGGTCAAGTGGGAGTTCAATTTCTAGTCTTTGGAGGAATGTCCAAATCGCTTTCCAAAAAGGCTGTAACAGTTGACATTGCCACCAATAGTGGATGAGAGTCCCCTTTTCCCTCATTCACGCCAGCACTTGTTGTTCTTGCTCTTTTGGATATGTGCCAGTCTCTGTGGTATTAGATGATATCTCATTGTTGTTTTGATTTGCATCTCTCTGATGACTAATGATGATGAGCATTTTTTCATGTGTCTCTTGTTGAAGTTTCTGTTCATTTCTTCTCCCCATTTTTGATGGGGTTGTTTGTTTTCTTCTTGTAAAGTTCTACCAGTGCCTGATATATCCTGGATATTAACCCCTTATCAGATGGGTATTGGGTGAATATTCTTTCCCATTCTGTGCACAGTCTTTTGTGTCTTCGTCATTGCTTCTTTTGAGGTGCAGAAGATTTTTTAGCTTCATGAAGTCCCATATGTTTATCATTTCTTCTAGTTGTTTTGTTGGTAGTATTTGTTCTTTGAAGATGTCTTTCGCTTCAATGTCGTGGAGGGTTTTTCCTATATTTTCTTCGTTATGAAGAAATAAATTCTGTACTTTATGGATTCAGGTCTGATATTGAGATATATAATCCATTTTGATCTGATTTTTGTGCATGGTGTTAGACACAGCCCTTTGTCTCTGTCTAGACAAATTCTTTTTTACATGTAGCTGCCCAGCTTTCCCAGCACCACTTGTTGAAGAGGCTTTCCTTGCTCCATTTTGTACTTTTTTATTCCTTTTATCGAAGATTAATTGTTCATGTATTTGAGGCTGGTTGTCAGGATACTCAACTCTATTCCATAGGTCCACAGGTCTATTTTTATTCCAATACCATACTGTTTTAATTATCACTGCCTTTTAGTAGAGTTTAAAGTTGGGAAAGGTGATGCCTCCCATCTTCTTTTTCCCAAGGATTGCTTTAGCTTTCCGTGGGGGTTTATTATTCCATACAAATTTAAGAAGCGTTTGGTCAATTTCTTTGAAGAATGTCATGGGTATCTTTATAGGGATGGCGTTGAATCTGTATAAAGCTCTAGGGAGTATTACCATTTTGACAACTTTGATTCTCCCGATCCATGAGCAGGGAATGTGTTTCCACTTCCTTGTGTCCTCTTTTATTTCTTGGAGTAATGTTTTGTAGTTCTCTTTGTCAGAGGTCCTTTACATTCTTCGTCAAATTGAAACCCTAGGTATTTAATTTTCTGTGGCACAGTTGTGAATGGGATCATGTTCTTAATATCCCTTTCCTCTCTTTCGCTATTTGTATATAGGAAAGCCACCGACTTTTGGGTATTGATTTTGTACCCTACCACTCTACTACAAGCGTCTATTATGAACTGCTTTTTAATGGTCTATCTCATGGGGATTCAGTTAAAAAAATACAGGCGTGTGGGAGTAAGAGGTTAGGTAAGACAGAGAAGGGAACAGTGTGCTAATAATTGTTGAAAATGATAATACCAGCCTAGAACTAAACATTGAAAAAGATACACATGATAACCTCTAAATGTATGTATTGTAATCCACAATGTGTAAGAGAAAGAAGGGAGGAAGAGAGAGAGAGAGAGAAAGAGAGAGAGAGAAGAGATAAAGAACCTGCCATAGAGGCAGGCTAGGGGAGGGGGAGGGAATTGAGGACATTGATGGTGGGGAAATGGGCACTGGTGGAGGGATGGGTGCTAGAACACTGTATGACTGAAACCCAAACATGAAAATCTTCGTAATTGTATATCTCACAGTGGTATAATAAAATATTTAAAAAATTCAGACCTAATTAAAAAATAATAAAAAAGAACATATGTCATAAAGTGAATTGGTATATGGACACCCAAGGTCTTCTGTTTTATAACATTTCTGCTCTTCTCACAGCTCTGCTCCTGCCGAGCAGGTTTCAAGGAGGGACATGCAGAGTGGAAGAGGGAGGCCAGGATGGGAAGAAGTGGGGCTAGATAGCACTGAAAGAAGATGGGCCTGAAAGAAGTGGGGCTAGGTAGCACTGGACCAGCTTTTCCCTTTTAGCCTGTCCAGCAGTAGGGCTGCAGACAGCCCTGTACACTTTGTTTATGGGTTCCACATAACAGCAATTTCATTTTGAGGAAAGACCTCATTTCATAGAGGCTTCAAAATGAGAAGCTGAAAACCTCAGTCTGGATACAAAGCCACTGAAGCATCTGTCACGAGGGCATCTCTGTGCACATACTACCATTTTGGCAACCACTAGAGTGATCAGAGAGATTAACTGGGTGGGCTCTTTACAAAATTCTCCTTTGGGGAAACCAGCTGTTTTTCTAATGATGTTTGCCTAATGATGTTTTTATTTAAAATGCTGTTAACTACTAAATATTATTACTCAAAGTCTCAGGATATTCTTCCTATCCTATCCTCCTCCTTTTTTTTTTTTAGAGGATTAGGCATCGTGAAGGTACTTGCAGATTCCTTAGGTGAGGGTTTCTCATTTGCTACAAAATGGACCCTGAGGCTGAATCCATCCTGTGGGAACATTTCTGAGTATTGTGGGGGATTTAGCAGCTTCTCTGGTCTCTGCCAGCCCGATACCCAAAATACCTTTTCCCACAATGGTGACATTCACAGATGTCACCAACATTGGCTTATGTCCCCAGGGGGGAAAATATCCAGAGTTGAGAACAACTAGTCTCATGAATACAATTACTCTTCAAGGTGATGGTGTCATTGTGGTTTCCAAATTGAGGCCGAGGGGGCAGAGCAATAGTCCAGCAGGTAGGGTGTTTGTCTTGTACACAGCCAACCTGGGTTCTATCTCTGGCATTCCATATGGTCCCCTGAGCACTGTCAGGAGTAATTTCTGAGCAAACAGCTAGAAGTAACCCCTGAGCATTGCCAGGTATGACTCCCCCAAAAAAAAAAAGCCAAATTGAGGCCGAGTAAGAGGCTCTATGCTTGTATTTCCTGTGGTTAGTTTGGGAGTTGTCTTTGAAGGTATTCTTCAAGAAGTGACTAGGTATTTTCAGTGCAATTAGTGACATTGCTAGAGTCAGCATTTTTGTTCCCCACATGAAACTTCTCAGAAGGCAATAGAATTTTTTGATTGGACCAATTCTGGTCGGTTTATGAAAACATATTCTACCTGGTATTCACTTGATCCCTTGATCATTTTACATCCCGTTATTCATCGATTTTCTCGAGTGGGCACCAGTGACATTTCCATTTGACCCTGTCACATACCAGTGTAGCCCACTGACATCTGCTTGCCTCAGGAATATGAAGAGCCTCAAATCGTTCGTTCAGGGTCTATCACGAAGTCTGACCATCTTGTAGGTGGGTGGCCACGTGATTTTTGACATTCCTTTGGATCCAGTCGGTAACAGCTCTAGTCCAGCTTTCATTTCCAAATCACATTATAAGTCCAGCCCATCTGATTTTCGATGCCTTGGCAAATGAGACAGAGACCTCATTGTCTGGATTGTTGACAGAGGTTGGAGCTCCAGATTCCTACTCTTACTTGAGTGAGGCATGATATTCCAAGCATAGCTCTTTCGATTCCTCTTTGGGAGACCGGAACAGCATTCTCATCCTGCTCTCGGGAGAATGGTGGAGTCAAAGAGATGTGCCCAGAGCCGGAGGTTCTTCGTCCTTTTAGCTATTTCTTCAATGCTTTTGAAGGCATTCCACACTGCTCTCTTCCTCCTGTGCAGCTCAGGTCTTAGGTCGTTCATCATGTTGACTTCTTGACTGAGGTACACATAACTGCTGCATTCAGAGATGTTTGTTCCATTGAGAGTGAATGAGGCCTCTGGATCTAGTTCATTTTTCATGAACATTGTTTGTTGAGATTCAGTTGCAGACCTATCTTCCACATTCTTGGTTGAAATCAGCCAGCATTTGTGCCGCTTGGCTAATTTTTGGTGTTATTAGAACAATGTCATCAGTGAAGCGGAGGTGGTATAGTTGCCAACTGTCTATCTTCAGTCCTATTCCTTCCCATTCTAATTGTCATATGACATTCTCGATGGTGGCACTGAAGATTTTTTGGTGAAATGGTATCACCCTGCCAAACCCCTCTTTTGACATCAGTGATCACTTCCCTTGTAGAATGGTGAGATCCTTGTGGTGAATCCGTAATGCAGCTCACGAAGGATCTTAATGTATTGGGTTTGAGAGCACCCGCTTCAGTCTCAACACAGTCAAAGGCTTTCTTTAAATCAATGAACATGAGACAGAGCGGCATCTTGAATTCTCTATAGACTTCAATGAGTTTGGTTATTGTGTGGATATGGTGGATTGTGCTGAATCCTTTTTTTGGAAGACAGCTTGCTCGCAAAGGTTGCCCTTCATCTAATATTCTGTCTAATATTCTTCATCTAATGTTCAGGATGATTCAAGTGAACAGCTTGTAGATGACGGACAACAGGCAGATGGGGCGATAGTTGCCAATGTTGTGGATGTCTCCCTTCTTGAAAAATAGAACTCTCCTGCTAGTTTTCCATTGGGAAGGTAACTTGCATTCAGACAGGTAGCATGTGAATAGCCGAGCCAGTGTATTGATGAGTACTAATGGCAGATTCTTCAGGTGTTCGGGTCTGACTTTGTCTGGGCCAGGTGCTATTCGCTTCTTTACCAATGAAATGGCATGTCAGATTTCAAAAGGGAGAAAGTTGGGAATGACATATCCATCCTGTGGAATTTGGTATGTGGGCAGGTGGGCATTACTATCAAAGAGATCCAAGTAGAAGTCATGGATAATCTTCTCCATTGCCTTTCTGGAAGCTGTGATAGATCCATCAGGATGTCAGTGGGCAGTCATCTTGGCCTTAGAGTTGGTGAAGGACAGGCGGGCGTTGTGAATGTTTTTCCCAGTTTCTGTTGCATCAGCCACTATTTCTGCTCTTCTCTCTTTGAGGTCTTCCTTTATGGCTTCTCTGCACCACTTTGCAAGCTTGGACGTTAGCATTTGGTTGCCTGAGGCTTGCGCCTTGCCACGTTGGTGAATGAGCTCTAGAGTTTTTGAAGACAGGCATCCTTTTGTGGCTTTCTCTCTCTTAGCGTTCTTTGCACAATCATGGAGGTGCTGAACCAGTTGGTTGTATTCTTCATTGATGTCGTGAATGATGGCATCTTCCCATGTTGCTGCAATGGTGTCAAAGAGTTCCCAGTTGGTGGTCATTCTGAGAGTTCTCTTCTTAAACTTTGCAGCCTTTTCTCTCTGCTGTGTGAAGTAGAATTTTGCACGAAGGAGAAAGTGGTCCAATCCTGTTTGGAATTTTGGGACGACAGTGACATGGGTCAGGCAAAACCGTCGATTGAATATTATGTGGCCAATTTCATTTGTGGAACTGCCCACCAGGAGATTCTCATGTCCAATGTTTCAATTCAGCCTTCTGGAAGTGTGAGTTGCCATGAATGATCTTGGTGGACATAATAAACTCAGATAGTCTCTAACCCTGTTTGTTCTATTCTAGGCCAGGGGTCCCAACGTGGAGTACTTTGGCTGATCTTCTCTGTCCTTTCTTGGCATTAAAATCATCAACTGTGATCTTGTAGAAGGTGTGATCTTCTTTATATAACTCCTCCAGTTCCATGTAGAATTTCTTAATTTCATCTTCCTTGTATGTGGATGTTGTTGTGTAGACAAGGAAGATAAAAACTGCTGTCAGTGGGTCACATCTGTTTAAGTGTAATCATCCTATCTTGTTAGGCATTCAAATGAATCAGTGCTCACAGCCAGGTTCATGTTGACAAGGACACTTACACCACTTACGCCTCTTTTTATTGCATGCTCCGAGGAGCAGTTCTTCTCTAGTGTCAAAAACAGCATGATGCGATTGATGCCTTCTCGTCTCAGTCATACCAATGATGTCATACTTGATCTTTCATGCTTGTACCATTAGGTCTTGATATATGCTTCTGATATAAGCGTACATGCATTGAAAGTACAGACAATCAGTTTTTTTTTTGGCTGGCTGACTGTACTTTCAATGCACGTATGCTGACATCAGAAGTATATATCGAGGACCTGATGGTGCAAGCACAAAATACAGGCAAAAAGATACACATGATAACCTCCAAGTGTATGTATTACAATCCACAATATGTAAGAGAAGGAAGAAAGAGAGAGAGAGAGAAAGAGAAAAATGAAAAGAGATAAAGAACCTGCCATAGAGGGAGGCCAGGGCAGGGGGATTGAATTGGGGACATTGGTGGTGGGAAATGGGCACGGTGGAGAGACAGTGCTGGAACACTGTATGACTGAAACCCCCAAACATGAACATTTTTGTAATTATGTATCTCATGGTGGTATAATAAAATGTTAATAAAAAATTAAAAAATAAATTAAAAAAAGAAAGTACAGACAGTCATTTTAGTCCTTCTTTGTTTTGGCAGCCTAGTTAGGCCTAGTTCAGCTCTCCCTATTGCGCATGGTCACAAAGCGGCCACGCGATTTATCTCCAAATTACCAAGAATATTCTACCCACCCCTCTCAGAGAGCCCGGCAAGCTACTGAGAGTATACCACCTACACTGCAGAGCCTGGCAAGCTGTCAGATCATATTCAATATTCCAAAACCAGTAATAACAATGTTTATTTCCCTGACCCTGAAAGAGCCCTTAATATGGTAGCACTAAGAAGGACGAACAAGGAGTGGCTGATAAAATACCTGGTAGTATTTTTTAGTAAAGACCAGGGTCAGCGGGTGAGGGTGGGTGTGGGTATCACTGTATCACTGTCTTCCCATTGTTCATCGATTTGCTCCAGTGGGCACTAGTAACATCTCCATTAGTCCTTGTCACAAGCAAGTGCAACCCAAGGGCATCTACTTGCTACAGGGACAGGAGGAGCCCGAAACCATCCTTCAGGTTATGGAACTGAGGTCCATAATAGTTACTAATCTTTGGCATAAAAAGTAAATAAAACCCGGTAGCTTGCCAGGCTTTACCATGTAGGTGGTATAGTCTCAGTAGAAGGCTCTCAAACTAAGCATTTACTGATGAAACTTAAAGGGGGAAGACCAGGTTTTCTCTTGGATGGAGCTCTAAGGAACTATGGAGTCTGGATGTTGAGAATGACTAACTGCATGATGTGTGGTTTGCTCTGGCTTCTTGCCAGGCTTACTGGTATCAGTTAAAACATGTCTATAACTGTTTACTATGTATAAATGTGAAAGAAATTGGGAAGAACCTTATGCAAAATTCAGTATCCTATGAAAATTTTGTGCGCCGCAAAGCGGTGCGAGCCAAGGGACATGTGGGTCTGGGTCTGGCTTGGGTGGGCTCTCTCTCTTCGGCGCAACTGGCATGGAGGCAGAGGAAAGGGCAGGGCCCAAAACTCCACTCCAAGTCCGGCCAGCATGGTCTCTGCCCCGCTCATGAGAGCAAACCCTTGGAGCAATGTTGGACTCGGCCAGGGGATGGCTGAGTCCCTTACCGGGAGGTCAGCTCCATGGGTTGCTTCCAATTGGGGCCCGCCGAGCAGCGCAGCTGTGGGTCTGAAGTGGATGGGTCTGGATCTCTTCGGGGTTGCAAATTAGCTGAGTCTGGCGTGGGTGGGTCTCTCTCTTCTGGGGCAACTGGCATGGAGGCGGAGGAAAGGGCAGGGCCCAAAACTCCTCTCCGAGTCCGGCCAGCATGGTCTCTCCCCGCTCATGGGAGCAAACCCTTGGAGCAATGTTGGACTCGGCCAGGAGATGGCCAAGCCCCTTATAGGGAGGTCAGCTTCATGGGTTGCTTCCACTTGGGGCCAGTCGAGCAGCGCAGCTGTGGGTCTGGATCTCTTCCGGGGTTCGGGTGTGGGTATGATGCTGTCAAATGAACTCAGGTTGAAAGTCTGGCATTAAGGCTCAAGTTTATGTGCTTCCACCTCAGTCAGTTTCCGGGGGATGTCTTCTTTGTCTTAGATACAAACGTTAGCTCTAATTATCATTCAATCAAAAAAAGGTCCTTTGTTTGCTTACTGCTACTTTTAATAAGTTTGTACTTCCTGACCCCCATAGCAAATTTCCAGGCATGATAAGAGTAACAGCCACCGGGACTAAAGAAAAGCTTTCTTTGAGAGGACTTTTGCCTTAATTGATTGCAGCTGTAACATAGGGCATCCCCAATGAAAATGTTGAGGCTTTGGCTCCCTCCCAAATGAAGAGGCCACATGCTGACCTTATGATCTGCTACCTTAGGGACACGACGTGTTGATGGGCATCTGTTAGTTTCATGTCATAGCGATGCCACTTGGAGAAATGGCCTGGGAGCAAACAAGGGTGGTGTGGACTTTGTCATCTGGTAAGCTTTTGCAGAGGGGTCATTGCAAAGATGATGATGGCTTGGGACTGATTGAGAGCTGGGATCTTGTGTGGACGGAAGAGCCCAAATAGTATGCAAGTCATGGTCTGGCTGTCCTTGAAGTAGTGTTTATTTTTTTTTTCAGCAGGGACCAAAGGCAAAAATATAAACTGCATGGCCTAGAGAGATAATGCCAGGTGTTAAGGCACATGCCTTGTATACCCATGACCCTGGTTCAATTCCTGGTTTTGCATATTCTTCTGTATGATCAGAGTAGTTTTAAAGACCCCAGGCATTACCAAGTACAGTGGTGGAGACCCCTGAGAACATCTGCAATGAATTGGGTGATCTCTGGCAAGTCAGAACCAGAGCAACCTGGCCTCCTTTGACCTGTGCATGGAAATTCAGGCCCAGTTTGGCTGAGAATCACAACAAAGGACCCATGTGTGTCTTGGGCATTGCTTGAAAGTTCCCTATCAAAAAAATAAAAAGAATAGAAACGTCAATAAAAAATACTGGTCAAGAGACACATTGTACAGCCCCCAGTTGTAATGTGAGATGCCAATGGAACAAAACAGAATTCATATAGGTGAGATGCTGCCAGTGGAAAGGGCTATCGAAGGTTGGAGAAGTGACTGCAACTTATTTTAAGTTACTTTTGGGCTAAGATTTTGAAAGATGGGATTTACGATGAAACCTGCCTGATAGGAAATGTTATGAGCAAACTGATGGAAATAGTCTGAAATCAGCACCTAACACTTGGTGGATACACTTGTAAAATTAGTAGTAATCTCATAATGAACTTCAGAGAAATTATTCCTTATGTCTATATGTACTGAAAGTATGAATCAAAGAACCTATACCTCTGGAGAATTTGCCAAGGTAAATATGGAGATGATTTAGGTTTTGAAATGATTTGTGGCCTCAATTACCTATTTTAGACAAGCTTTTAATTCTGTAGATGATTCTCTTTGCCCTTGTATGAGTTTCTGTGGCTGCCAGAACAAAGTACTTTCAAGGGGAGCAACTTGAAACCACAGGTTTACTCTCTCATGGTTTTGGAGAGCAGAAGTCTAAAGCAAGGTATCAGCGGGTGTTCTGCTTCCTCATAGGCTATCCCCAGAGTAAATCCTATCACAAAAACTTGAGTCCTCAAGGGCATCCCAGAGAGTGTGACGAAGGCAGGGCAGGGCCAAGGCGGCAGGTGGGAGGTGATGGTCTAGTGCTTGACATACTCACAAAAGCACTTAGTTGGACTTTTCTAGAATATTAACAAAACTGAACTATAGAAAGGGTGAGTGAAGAAGTTATGACAGGACTCAGTCACAGATTGTGTGTAAAAAGCTGAGAAAAGTGAGAGAGAGAGAGAGAGAGAGAGAGAGAGAGAGAGAGAGAGAGCTGATGATGACGGATATCTTGCCGGAGAGACCAGTGGTTCACTGACAGATGTGAGGAAGTCAGAGCGGTAGCCCATGCTGAGAGGGCAGCTGGTGAGTTTGCTTTTGAAGACTGGATTCTGACCTCATTAGGGTGTAGAAGTCTCCTCCCTCTTTAAGGAGTCCCCTTGGCTTCCCCCATCAAGGCTAATTTCACACTGTGGCTTTAGTATTACGTCCAGTGAGTGTTTAAGGGGGTGGAGGGTGGTCGTGTGTCAGAGTTTCTCATCTCTACCATGTCAGTCATTGGAGAATAAAAGCTCCTTGAAGCCTCTGTTTTTGATAAGTCTGTGGAGCAATTTCTACCAACTGTTTAGAAGGATGTGTGGAGTCTTGAATGATTTATTATTTTCAAAGCTAGGAAAATATACAACTTCTTATACTTAGTCAATAATTAGTGAATAATAAACTCTGCCAAAGAACTTCTGTATTTTTTCAAGTACCTAATGTTTTACTTCTCAAATAACTGCTTTTCTCAGTCATTGACTGCTATTCAACCATTTAACTGGTTACTATGAGCACCCAAGATAAATAAATGGAGACCTTTTAACCCTGAAACTTTGAGTGACAGCTTGAACTAAACCATCCATCTTCCACCAAAAGAAAACACAAAAGCCACTCTTACCCATGTTCACTGCAGATCTGTTTTGAAGGTCAAATAATTTATTTTTATGAAGGAAAGTAAAGGTAAATAATTAAATTTTATTAATCATACATATATTTTCAGTCCCATTTAGTTTTGCAACACCAAAGAGCAGCATAGAATGACTCAAATTATTATAAATTACAGAAGGGGTCTAAATTTTAAAAGCCTTCAAAATTTTTTATTTCTTTTCATTTTGGGTCACACCCGGCGACACTCAGGAGTTACTCCTGGCTCTTTGCTCAGGAATTACTCGTGGCGGTGCTCAGGAACTCTATGGAATGCCAGGGATAGAATCTGGGTCGGCAGCATGCAAGGCATGCTGTGCTATGGCTCTGGCCCCAGCCTTTGAAGTTAAAGTAGTTTTTCTCTACCTCCTGGATCTTTGTCACAGAATGCTTTTCTCTACAGCAGTTTTTTGTGCCATTTCAGTACTTTGGATCACATGCAAACACCTGGGGAAAAAAAGTTAAATTGTTTCATTCTCTGAAAGCTTAATTGGGTCTTGAAATGGAAACCCCATAAGAGGAACTCATGCCTTGCATCTGCAGAAAGTGGGATTCTCTTTATTCAAGTTAGAGTTGAATTTTTCCAACTGTTATTTCAACACCCACATGCACAGGGTGCATGTTCACTCATGTGCCCATTCATGATAACCGAAAAGGAAAGAAGAAAAAGGAGGGAGGTTGAAGAGTCGAAATAGAATAAAAATGACATGCTAAAGACAGTTCTTTGGGGTGGGTTACCTCATCAGTGAAGTTTCCTTACTTCAATTTTGAATTACTCCAGTGTTCTCATGAGATCATATCTTCACTTAACAGACATGGCTGTTGGAAAGATTTCTCCCCCCAGTCCTGTATCTTTCATTCTGCCTTATCATTCCTCCTTTCTCCAAGTGAGTCAAAAACTCACCTGGGTGTGATTCCATGCTTGGTTATTTTGGAAACTCCTCAGAGCAATATGAAAAGACCCTTAGTTCTGGAAGGAAAATATGCATTTGCAAACAGGAAATTGGATCTATTGGTAAACACGCGAGATTGGGGGCAGTGTTTCTCATTTGCTAGTGTGCTCCCTGGCATTACCTTGAAAGAAAGCACCATTATGAAAAAATCCAGTCAAGAGCAGGTCCTCTGGGCATTAAGGAATCATTAGTAATATTTGAAGTAGTGTTCAGATGGATTAAGATTAATACTTGTGACCAGAGAAGGAGCATATTAAACTGAACTTCCAAAATGGGAATCTTAGACCAGAACAGTAACAGTACAACAGGCAGGGTACTTGCCTTTCATGCAGCAGACCTGTGTGTTGGATCCCTGGCATCTCATATGGTTTCCTGAGCTCTACCAGGAGTAATTCCTGAGTGCAGAGCCAGGACTAACCCTGAGTCTCACTACCAGGTGTGGTCCCCAAACCCAAACAATCAAAACAGCCATAGAAACCAAAACAAAACCAAACCCAAAAACCCAAAGCAAAATGGGATTCTTCTTTCTAAATTCTCCTCCAGTCCACTGAATAAATGTGGGATTGGAACATCAGTGTCAACACTCCAGCTGCCTGATGTGTTCACATGTTGATGCCCCAAAGACCAGGACCATTCATCATGTTCAGGGCCACTCCACATGTTCTTCATTCTGTGATGACTGCCCTTCACAGGCCACAGTGGCCCAAGCATTCCCAGAGTGGACAGACTTTTTCATTGTGTCTAAAATGAGCTCTTGGCTCTACCTTCCATAATTATAAGCTTTGCCTTTCTCTACTTATTTTCCTATTAAGAAGCTAAGATTTATATAATTATTGTCACTCCAAGTTTGTTTCATTGTATCTTCCTGATTTCCCACTTTACAAGAAGTCATATTTGAATGCCAGCCCCCTTCCTCTTAGTTTCTTTCCCTATCTCTGCTAAGCCACCCTTCAGTTCTCTACCACTGTCCTCTCAGTCTCTCTTTCTCTCTCTCTCTCTTTCTCTCCTTGCTAATTCCTACCATACTGCCCATCACCACCTTCCATAGACACTCTTGCTGGGCATGGGAGCTTGTCTGTGGATGGAGAGCTGCTGGCAGACATATATTAGATCTACATCCTAAAACAATGACAATCAGACTTCAATATAGTGTTGGAGTGCTGCTGTCAGATACGTATCAGGGCCACATCCTAAAAAATGACAATCAGACTTCAATATAAAGCAGCTAGAAGAAAACTGTTAAATTTAAACATTAGTCAGGACTATTGGACTCTTTGTGATTTCATAGGAAATGTGAGCAAATATTTTCATGACAAAGGTGATTTAGAAAGAAGTAAATTTAAACAAAAAGAAAGAAGTAAATTTTTCTCCCCTTGGTATATTTTCAGGTGAGTAGTAGATACACAAACCGAATATAATTAATCTTTATTGAGCTATTTTGACTCATTATATATGCATATGTGTGTTTATATACACATAAATATGCCCGAGCTTTAGTTAAATACCATATATATAGACAAGCATTAGTTAGGATTAGTTTAAACTGCAATAACAAAGAGTCCCCTTTCCCAAATTTTAGTGACTCATTCAAATAGATTTTTTATTAATTTACTTATTTTTAGTGAATCAAGGTAGTTTTTGATGAATAAATCTTTCTTAGAAAGATATGAGAGGAGAAAAAAGAGAATAAATGTGTTCAAGAGAGAATTCAGGCTTCTCTAGAGTGGGAGTAAGCAAGCAAAGAAACAGAAGCAAGTGAGATTCGTGCTCAAGGGAGAACATGGGGTTGAAAAGCAAGCCAGGTTGCTTCTCTTTCACCAAAAATGTCCAATAGAAGCCAGAGCAGTAGAACAGTGGGTAGGGCATTTGCCTTGCATGTAACCCACCCAAATTTGATCCCTGGCACCCTCTGTGGTCCTTTGTGAATCACCAGAATTTATCCCTGGGTACAGAGCCAGGAATAAACCTTGAGCATTTCTGGGCATCCACCCCCATATCTGATAGATGGGGAGGAGTGAAAGGGGAAGGATGCTTTTTCTGCAGATTTGGGGACCCAGATTAGTTAAAGTAATATTTCAATGCTACTCAATTTAAGCTACTCAATGCTACTCCTTCTCTCACACGTGCCCCCTTGTTTGCCTCTGCTGTTGGCATTGAAAGTTGAAGAAGTTGGTATGGGAGGTTTACATCATTTTAACGCAGGCTTATACCTGGTCATTGCTGTGCCTAGTCTGTGACTACAACCGTGTATCTGGGTAACCTGAGCTTTAAAGGTGGTTGGTATATGTAGCCTGAGATCTCAGGAGGAAGAAATGGCAATTTTGAGTCCTACTAGGTCTTTGTCTTATGAACAAAATAGCTGATATTATTATTTTCATCTCATATATAGAGGGATTTTAGTTTATTGAAGACAACTTGGCTAGTGAGTTACTAAGAAAGGGTTTGAGAATATAGGGTACCTGGCACCTCCCCAGTCTCCTAACTAAAACACTTCAGTAATCATAATTAAATTTATTATGTTACAGTCGATGTGGGTCCAAATTTCATTATTCCCTAAAGTATCAGGTATGGAATTGGTACTCAAGAGTTGTGCATAACATGTCTAACTAGAATAGGTAGATCAGCACACAAATTCCTCCCTGTTGGATATAATGCCCTTCCCTTAGCCTTCTCCCTGGAATGCTATTTGTCTCCAACTTCTCAGAAGAGTATCCCTAGGTTCTAAAAAATGGATGCATCTTGGGGTAAGCTTGTCTGACTAAGTTCTCTATGAACTTTCCTTGAGTATGTTTTGCCTTTTATTAAGTACAACTTTGCATTACTCCCACTGTTTTAAAAATCAAATAACTTCCAGCTATTTTTGCAGCTTTGCATGGGTGTGTAAATGAAGAAACAGAGCTTTAAATTGAGCAGCTTTGCAATATTACTCTCCTTCACATGCCCAGCTACGTAATTTTGAGAAAAAAACAGAAAAAAGAAAAAGAAGAGACAGGGATAATCACTACAAGCAAATGTCTAATATGACCATTGTTATAAAGGTACCAGTGATGTCGAGAGAAAGGGCAGCATCCCTGAGGGACCCTGCTCTCCTTGGACTTACAGATGGGGTGAGAAGCTGGGAAATGGTTCTATTTAGAGATAAAGGGCAAACTGGGGTGATGTCTGTGAGAGTCTGAGGACCGGTGCCAATAATGGGGGCTACAGGATGGTAGGTGATGGGTACTGCTAATGTGAGGCAATTTCAGTGCTTGGTGATTTCAGACGTTATCACACTCATCTTAGAGGAATCAGTGGCCAGAGGCATTCCTGTATAAAGGATGGACAGGATGTCTTGAGAGAGGAGGGAAGAGTTGAACTCAGTAGAGTGATATAATCTACTGCTCCACAGTAATGACAGCTGGCTGACTTGAAACCCAGAGCATAATTTCTCTCTGGCTGGTGGCTCCAGATAGCAATAGCTTCAGTGCCCTTTAGAATGGAATTTTTCTGAGCCTGTGAAGTTGTGTGAGGTGCACCTGGCAGGTGAGCATCCTTCCGATTACCTTCCATCCAGTACTTTTTTATTAAACACACATTTCTTCTCTTGGTTAGATCTTCCAGGTCTCAGGAAATTCTGGAACACTGCTGCATCCACTGAAATGACAGTTCATTGAAGTAAAAATTCTGCAGATGAGGGGAAATATCTTTTAAGTCATTTTTTTACATTAGGGAAGGAGATGAGAGGTAAGGAAGGAGAAGGGTCTGTGGGAGAACAAAGGGAGAGAGAAATTGTAGGGACATTCTCTTTTTTCCCTTCAGTCCCCTTTTTTCAGAATTGTTTCTGCCACTTTTCTTTAACCTAGAATTCTTTGGTTTCCCAATCAAGAGGTTCCTCGAAAACATTTTTTCTCCAGGTATTAGTAAATGATTGTCAATAGAGTAAATATTTATGTGTGCTTTACTATAAATTTAAGCTCTTCACATGAATTATTTTATTTAATCCTTATAGTTCAGGATTATTTTGTAGATGAGGAAACTAAAGTTTAGGAAATTTTAAGTTGCTTATAATTATAAGTTTAGAGGGACTTTAACTTTTTTTTAAAAAACTGTAATAGATTTATTGAGTTATTAATTTATTAAGCTTATATAATTCACCATTTAAAGTGTAAATTAAATGGATTTTCATGAATTTGGATGTGTAAATATCATTGTAATTTATTTTAGAACATTTTCATCTCTTGACAAAGAAACTCCTGTACCTCTCGGTAGTTGTTTTTCTCTACCCCACAGCTCCTCAGCCTAGGCTAATAACATTTGTTGTGTTCATAGATTTATCTATTTCACATGAATGGAATCCATGTTATATAGTCATGTGTATGTGTTTGGCTTTTCTTTAACATAGCTTAATATTTTTTGAGATTTGTCCTTTGAATATAATTTTTTATTATGTGTCAATGTTTTACTTCTTATAGCTGAATAATGTTCCATAATTTAGATATCCCTTTTGATTGAGATGTCCATTACCTGGGATGTTTCTTTATGGCTATATTTGCATATATATATATATATATGTACAAGTTCTGTATGGGTTTATTTTTTTCATTTACCTACAAGGAGAATTACCAGATCATATGGTCATTCTCTGTTTAGTTTTTTGAAGACCTTCTTTGGTTTTTGAAAGCAAATGCACCATTTTACATTTACATACCAGCATGAGATCCTCATTGTTAACCATTAATAGAGTAATTTATACTTGCCCACTTAGTTGTACCAAAACTCATACAACTTTGTAAAACTCTAGTGACACCAATTAGAAACTGGAGAGCTTTCTTAATGAGAAGTTTTTTCCTTATTGTTATTATTTTATTGAGGTATAATGGACATATAACATTATATTAGTTTCAGGTGTGCAATATAATGATTTGTTACTTATATACATGGTGAATTATAACAAGATATCTTAAAGTTGAACTCCGGGCTTGGGAGCTTTGGGGCCTTTTTGATTTGAAGACGTCATCTGAGCCTGTGTTGGCGAGGAAAATGATGAGGAGTGGCATATTGGTGTTTCCTCCATTCCTGGAGGCATGAGTGGGAATTTCAGCTCATTTCTGTCACTATGTGTGGTTCCTAATAGTTCACATGCAGATACTGCAGTGGCTTGGGAGAGTCTGTTAAAAGCCATTGACATTTGCTGAAAGACAGCATGTAAAGGAAACTGCACGTGATTCTATGCATGCATCATGCTGCTCTCTTGAAAGGTTAGGTGCTCTACACCTCAGGTGGATGACCACTCGACTGCAAGTGACATCAACCTCAAGGTCATTAGAAATTAAAATAGGAATAAAAAAGAAACATGGGAAGTAATTAATTTTTAACTACCTTACAACAGATTTTTTAGTAGCCCCCTCCCCTCCAGCTTTTCAACTGCTGAGTTTTATACCACTGTCTACTCGAACAGTCTTGAGGCTTGTTGTTGGAGATGGAGGGTTTGTAGAGGGTTTGCTCAGGCTGCTCTGGGAGGATAGATTGGAGCAGAATGCAGCCAGGATGTTTGTCCTTCTGGAGATTCTGCCCTAAATTATTGCAGAGTAGCTGAATGGTGGTGAGACTCCTGGGGTGGAGAAAAGGTAGTGTCCTGGAGCTCAGAAGCATATGCAGGAATTGGGGACTCCTTTAAAGAAAGCCAAGACAGGGCTTAGTTAAGGGCAGAGCGTTCTCCAAGTAGGGAGCAGTATAAACTTGACGAAAGCCGGAAAGCATGGAAAGATCAGGGCTCAGACGGTGGGAATGGAAGACAGAGTAAGCAAAGTTTAGAAAGCAGCAGGGCACAATGGGTAGAGCACTGGCAGAGCTTCTGAGCAGGATTTTTAAAAAATTCTGCCACTATTTTTAATCTAAAAGTGTTTATTTTGGTCTTTGGGTCATAACTGGCTGTGCTCAGACTTATTCCTTGCTCTGTGCACAGGGCTCACTCGTAGTGAAGCTTAGGGGACCACATGGGATGCTGGGGATTAAACCAGTGTGGGCTACATCCAAAGCAAATACCCTACTGTGTTGTTGCCCCAGCCCGCCTGATTAGTTTTTGCCTAAGATCTGTGATTTAGCCACTTAAGGCTTTAGTTGCCTGATCCAGACACTATGGAAGTTGAACTTGTCCTGGTTCACACACTGATTCCACACTATAATCTGCTGGGTATTTCTTTAAAACACAGATTCTTCTTGTCCTCCCCTGGTTATTGTGTTTCTTAAAAGACTGGCCCCCTGGGATGAACTCAGGCCCCCTGGGATAAACTTGCAGAGCCTGGCAAGCTACCCGTGGTGTATTCCATATGCCAAAAACAGTAACAATAATGGACCTCAGTCCCAATGAATGGAGATGTTACTGGTGCCTGCTCGAGAAAATTGACGAACTACGGGAACACAAGTGACAAGTGACAAGGAATTAGGTACAGCTTTGGGAATGTGACTCCTTTCAGCATGAGGCCTCCAGTTCACCTCTGGCATAACCCCACATTCTTGAGTGCAAACTATGGTGCCCTGAGTGTGATCTCTGATGAACACTGCAACCAAGCATGTGTGTGTCGTAACCAAGTGTACCCCTCTTGGCATTGTAACAAAAACAAGGAAAGGGAAAGTGGAGGGGCAAGAGTAATTGGGTCTCCTTTGCACATGGAAACCAACCAAAGAAGGGATGCTTTGCTACCCACACCGAGATTTTGGGTCAGCGAATGTTGGGTGCAGCCTGTGCTTTGGGAGAGCTCTGCAGGCACTTCTTATGGGCCTCCAGACTGAGAACCATAATCTCTGGGTGGATTCTAAGTATTGCAGGGCTGGCTAGAGACAGCATTGGAAAGAAGGATGCTAAATCCCTCCTAACTCTGAAGGACTTTGATTCTGTGAAAAGTATATTGGGATCAGGTGGTGAAGGGCTATAAATGCTGGACTAAGGGATTTGTACTTTGTTTTATAGGTCACAAGGGATGTGTAAGCTCTTTGAGCAGAGGAATAATTTAACACCTCTCACCTGTGTGCATTTCATTGGTTTGAGCATGATAGATACCATCAAGGAAAGAAAAAGATCCAACTGCGTCTTAATTCATGCTGTATATTTTTTTCTGGAAAGACTAGCCATGACTGTTCTCCACGTGTGGGGAGGGTGTAATATCTCTGCCCAGCACAAGCCGAAATAGCCAAGAGGGACAGGTGGCAAGAAAGAGAGAATAGGGCCTGTTTTTTCTTGGTGGAGACATCCCTGAACAAAGAACCCTGGTAGGTGGGAGACAGCTGGAGGTGGGGTTGAAATAGTATTGTCAAGTATGCCTCCTTTTTCAGTTCCTCCAATCTACAACGCAATGAAACCTGAAGTGTGGCTCTACCAGTCTGAAAAGACACCATGGAACCCCTCTGTTTGTAACAGAGTAAGCAGCCCCAGCCTTAGAGCCCTCAATAGGATAGAGAGTGAATGCTGTTCTCATTGGAGCCCCTTGTATCTAGACCTTCCTGCTCCCTGGGTTTCAGGGAGTTCTTGGGCTGGAGAGGATTAGGACTTTCTTATAGGACAGACTCCAGGTATGCCTTTTGAATTGATTAGAGCCAAAACATAAGTTATCTTTTATTTTTTAATTTCATTTTCTCCATAAATTTATTTTAAACCCTAGTTTTACAAACTAGTTCATGATGATTTGTTGCAGTCAATATTGCAATACCCATCCCACCACCATTGTGCCTTCCCACTACCATTATTTCCAATTTTCTCATCCACTCCTTGAGACTGCCCCCCATAGCAGGTGTTGAGTAATTTATTTTATATTGCTTGTTTTAAATAATTTGCTAAAATAATGATCAAAAATATTTCCTTAGAAAAAAGTTAGTGAAGATTATTGTATCTCAGCATGGAGCCATAAAGCCCTTGTATGGGAGATTACTAAGATGTTGCCTTCTGTGTTTTATGTTGCTATCACGATTAGTTGCTTTATACATACATATCATTTAATCTGATGTGCTGCTTCTCGTTTATCAGTGTGGTAGAGTTTGAGATGTGGCACAGCAGCAAATGCTACCGCATAGTCCAGGAAATCCAAAAAGTTTTAAGGGGTGATACAGCTGGAGTTACAATTTCAACTTGGTGGCAACTTTCAGGCATGTACATGACTACTTGGGCTTCAGAAGTACAGGGAGATGGGGGAAGGTACCAAATTCCGATAAAACATGAGTTATATTGATGAGAACTATTCACAGTACAACAGGTTGGAGAGGCAGAGAGGAAATGGATGGGGGAAGAATATATAAATAAATACCTGACCTTTGACAACACTGATGGATTCCTTCTAGAGCCTGAACTCAATGGGGAGGACCCAAGATCGGGTCTTAGTGCTGACAGTTCCCTTATCTCTAATAGTTGAGATCTTAGTCAACTATTATTTGACTTACATATTTATATACTTATATAATTACTACATTGATATTAATATTAATTAATATTAGTATAATTAATTACTACACCACTATGTACCATATATTTACATTACCATGTAAATTACCATTTAATTATATTTTTATTATATGACATGTAATATATATGGCATGTAACATATATTTATATGCTTTATATAGTTCACTTTATGTCCTATATGTCTTAGTGCTTGTAAGCACTAAGATTCCTCCCAGGTCTCACCTACAATAGTCGAGGTCTTCACTGGATCACCTTCAAAACTATTTCCAGGTGTTGGGGAGACAGTGTAATGAACTACACTGCATGTTTTGTAATGTTGGGGATCCTGACTCAATCCTTAATATCCTAAACACCAAGTGATGGGAGTCACCCCTGAGCATTGGGGGGGAGTGGGTGAGGCCCATGAACAAAGCCAAGGAAATAAATAAAGAATACTTCACAGTCTTCATGAGTGTGTGGCTAAAATAGTTCCTTCCTGGTCTCATGCCTGCTGGACTGCCAGTCCCAGATCGCTTTAGAGAATGCAAGTCAAACACATTTTAGAGAGCAAGCCCTGCAGACTAAAACGTTAGAATCTTTCAAGGGGAGAAAACCGCTGCAAAACAATCATATTAAACAAAACAGACTGCCCCAACTCTGCGCCTTCCATGACTTTGTGCTAAGTTGTCAACTTCCATCCTTTGGGGTGTCTTGAGCTGACCGGGGTGTTGGCAGATGCCTCCTGAAGACGGTTTGATGGAAAAGGCCTCACTTGAGGAGGGAATACCAACTCTGAAAGGAGAGAGCACTTTGCTCTGGGGTCCATGGCTCTCTGTGTTTTTTTTTTAATCTCCCTTCTAGGTACACAAGTTTGTGCATGAAGAGCATGGGAGCTCTGTGAAAAGAATCCCATGTACTTTGCCTAAATGCCTAAGTACTGTACGTTGACTCAGAGAGAAAAAGCAAAGCTTTCTTCCCAGATGTGTCTCAGTTCCAGGGCTTGAAGAGAACTATTCTAAGCTCTGACAGAATTTGGTTTGAGCTATAAAGTCAGAGTTGAGTTTCAAGACTCGAATAAGGCTTGTGAGGGGAAGGATTTGCATAAATTGGGGACAGTCTATTCCAGATTGCAAATGCCCCTGCCATGTCTAGAACAGCTCTGAGGATTGCGTCCTCTATTCTTCCTTCCTGTCACACCCTCCTCCCTTTGCTCTTGGCTTTCCTGGCCACCAGGTTATTCTCCTTTCTTGCCTCTCAGCAGCGCCAGTCTGCTTTCTCCCACCGTCAGCCCAATATGAAACCAATAAGGGGGCCCCCTCTGTGTCGCCAAACAAACCCCAACTTCTGATGCAAGGGGAGAGATGCAGAGCCCTGACCCCAGCCAATAATAACAATGTTCTAACATGTTCGAGATTTGCCTCTTAGGCGCTCGGCTGGCTTTCCCCACCTGCCTTTAATTTGGGCCCTCACCACAAGCCGATAGAGATAGGCATCAAAGGCTTATCAGATGCGTGTGCTCCATCGAACTGAAATGCTCAGTCCGTCTAATTTAGCAAATTCTAAATAGCTACCTTCAAACTAAGTTCAAAGAATATCATTGTTCCTGTGTTCCTTCTGAAAAAAATAAAAAAAAAATACTTCTTTGGCTAACTGAATCAAGACAAGTCACTAAGAGAATGTAGTAAGGTATTTAAAAAAAAAAAACCGGAAAATACAACAAAATGGAAAGTTAACAGAACATTTTCAAACCGTAATTTAAGTTTTCACAAAAGCTTATGGTTGGTCTGAATACTGATGTCACTGAAATATCCAGATTTAAGCATAAATACTTTAATAACTAGTTAGGGAAAGCAAAACTTTCTTTCCCAGGCAAGGCAATAGAGACCTCTCTGTTAAATCCCTTTGATTACAATAGTTCTTTGTTAACGGATTGTAACTTTGCCCCAGGACTGGTGATAAGCTCCTAAAGTCAAGAAGGCCAGGGTCCTTCCCCTGAAGAAAAGTGTTTACCTTGAAGATGGCTTTTCTTTAAAGGAAATGTCTAGCACTTAAACTTTATTCCTATTTGTCTTTCTGCATCTCTTTGAGAAGTCTGACAAAATCAACAGTTGAGTGGAAATAAAGAAAAGCCACTGCACAGTGAATGGAAAGGATTATTCACACTTGTTGCTTGGAAACCCTTCTCAAATTAGAAAATGCCGTCATCTTTAGGTGTGTCCCTGCCCTCAAAGCTGAAGTTGGGCAATTATTGGATTCCTTTCAGTAAGGGGCTCCAGGGAGAAAAATCCTTTCTTTGAATGGTCCCAATGATCATGTCTGATCTTATAGTGATCAAATTAAACACTACTGATGCTCAGGGATTTGTTTGAAACAGGGTCTCTGAGAGTCTTTGGGTTTGACCTAGGAGGTACTTCTCTAGAAGACGGAACCATTATTTCCAAACAATATTTTGGGTTATCTTTCAACGATGAGAAATTCTAGGGATCAAAATGAAGAAGAAACTTGGGAGAGAGCTCAGTTTCCTCTCATTTTACAATCCAGGAAGAGTCACATACTTAGTGAGTTGTAGAATCCAGAGATCCCCAAATCTAGGCACTGTTGTCTCCCTCCCACGGCGTTGGTATTTGGTGAGCAGGGACGTTCAGTGGGAGGAGCAGAGGAGTGGAGAGTCACCATCCCTTAACCATATGCATTGGCCTCTTCATCATCTGGGGTCCTACCTCTCAGAGTCCCCTCCTCATCCATTCATTATGGTGTTCAAGAAGGAAAGGGCACAAGGGAGAGAACGACAGATGTAGAAGGGGAGGATTAAGAGCTTTTTGGACAGAAAAAGCTAAAGAAGGCTTCCTAGGGAAATGGCCAAATCAGAAGAACTGGGTTTCCCTTCACCCCCAAAAAACAAGGAAGGTGGGTCCTCACTCCCACATCAACGCTGTTTGCTAAGCATTTCTTCCACACTTCATCTCCATTTCCCCCACAGTGGATGAGTGTTTTCATTCCTGTTATGCCTGAGAAAGTTCCAAAAAATACACCAAGAAGTCTGGTTATATGGTCTTGAGAATTGGCCCCAGAACAGAAACAACGTTGAAAAGGAGCTTGTTTGCAGCCTCTGTTTGTTTGCCAGGCTCTGGCATAACTGTGGAGGCTTGAGGTTTGAAACCAACACTTGAATATTTGTGTTTTGTTCCGGCCAATCTCAAGCATTTAACTTTTTTCATTGCCAAGGCCTGGTTTAATGATAAGACTGCAGTTAAAAGTCTGGGACATTCACCAGGGAAATGGGGGTTGAACCGAGGCTCAACCCTTTCTTAGCTTTGGACAGATGTCTTAATACCCAGAAACTCTATATTCACATCTTCAGTGGGAATGATATACACAGTTCTGGGTTCAATGAGGTGTAAGGAAGGTAATGTTGGGAAGGGGATCACCATCCCATGTGGCATGGGGTGAGTGGCTCAGTAAATTTTGATTGTCATCATCTTCATCACTCATTACCAAAGCCATCCAGCTGTAGTCATGCGCCAAAGCCTGCTGTGTATCTATGCCTAACGAAATGTTTATTGAATCAGAGGAGGCTTTTATAGAATTACCTAGAATGTATATGATCTCCAGTTTGTTGTATACTAGAGGAAGTTTGATTTCCCTTTATAAATATATATAAAAACATATATATTTTTTAAAAATTATGGATGCTTCTCAAAGAGGAGTTTAGATCATGTCAGAGCTGTACTTGTTATAAGTGAGGTCATTTCTGGTTTAATGGGTAACCCAAGTGATGTAGACATAGGTGTGGAAAGAGAGGGATCACTTTTCTAGATTCACATTGATGGCCTGTTCAGGAAGAGGCAGAACCTGGAGGTCTCCAGGGAAGCTGGTGGAATTGGAAAGGACCAGATCATCATGTAATTAGGGTGATTCTCAGTGCCAAACTTCTGCCTTGGAAATATTTAAAGATGGCCTCTGACACTAATCTGTGGCATGGCCATGTAGTTCATAGTCTCTTTGCTGCTACTTCTCAACAGCAATACTACTTATACAGAAGGTCAACTTTTGCAGCAGTGTTCTCAGGGACTTCTGGGGATGTCTACTTTATCATGCCTATAATGCCTGGAATTACTTCCTGTTTTGGCCTCAAATTCTGTGATGTTATGGCTAGTTAGGTCATTAACCTCCTTGTGCTCAATGAGAATGTTATAGTAGGGGCTATTTCATCAGGTTACTTGTCTATGTGAGGGCAGCTGAAGAGGTGGTTGAGAGAGCAGAATCAGACAGTCTCGATAGGTATGCTCATGTTGGTGTTCACATTAGGCAGGTCAGAGGGGGAATGAAAGGGGAGTTTTCATAGCCAGAGTTCCCAGAGATGCTCTAGTTTTACAGAGAAGTCAGAGACAGGTAGACCTTCTAGGAGTTTTTAAAAAGAATGACAAACATGAGTCATCATGACTTTTGGACAAACCATTTGACTTCTCTGATTCTTAGTTTTCTTGTATGTAAAATGATAACTACTTCCCTATTTGGCCTATATGGGTTGTGATACTCAAGGTCATTTGTATAAAGGTGCTTTATAAAGCTGATAAACAGTAGAAACACATTTGTAATTTCTTCATTGTACTGAGTCCCAAGGAGAGGACTGTGTGATCCATATTCTGCTCCTTCTATGGACTGCTTCAATACACCCCTTTTTTTGTTTGCTCCAACTTGCTTGGGGAGGTGATACGGTGCTCCCCTAGTGCAATCTAAGAAAATCAGTTGAAACGATGAGACTGTTTAGAGGACTTATCAACATGAAAGGAAAAAAAATGGTTCCTGTTTTAATTATGTTAGACAAAAGGTAAGTAAATGATACTGAGTTTGACATCTGCAGTTAGAAGAGGGCTTGACTTTTCCCTAACAATCTCAAACGACAAACTTAAAACATCTGCTTTCTGTAATGGTCAATATAATTAGTGCCGGTTAAGGGAGCAGACATGGGGGTGGGGTGGGTGGGAAATGAGGGTCTCGAGTGGTGGTGGGAGCACACTGGTGGTGGGATTGTTATTGAACAATGAATCTATCTAACAATTGTGAAAAACTTTGTACTTTATAAATCAGTGTTTAAATAAAGTTTAAAAAACAAAAAATCAGCTTTCTTATGAGTTACAGGTCAGATTAAGGGTTAGGAAAGGGGATGATGATGATTATGATAGATTTAAAGTTAGAGAATGCAAGGAGACAGATAGAAGATTGGAAACATGTACAGAACCTATTCAATTGTTTGGAGAGAATTTCCATACCAGAATAGCCAAATTGACCTTCACAGAGCATTAGAACTCTGTCTGGATTTAGCGTTTTATTAGGCTGTTCCATCTCGGTCCTGGTCACCAGTAGAAAGTAGCATCTGTGGGGAATCTCTTTAGTTTCAAGTTTTAGTTCACAGAGAATTTTGATTTTTCACTTATCTTTATTGGGCTGCTTGTAAAGAGATTGAAGTTCTTTAACCAATTACTGCCTCTAAGACCATTTGGGAAGAAGATGACATGTATGTTGTTAAAACTGAGAAAATGCAGGATCATTTAATGGTCAGAAAGAAGATATGAGCTATTTGGCTTGGGTAAGTTACTTAATAAGTATGGGATGTGTGTATGTGTATATGAGTTTGTGTGTGTCTGTGTATGTCCATGCTTGTTTGTGTAAGTATGTATATGCTATATCCACTTTAGGCAAAATTGCGATTTGGATTGAGTATTTCTTGTCATTCATTCCTCTTCTTTCTATCTATTCTCTCTTTCCCTTCTGACCCAATATTTTACAGCTCTCTGTCCTCTCGGAACTTTCTCTTTATAGCCAGCCATAGGCATTTTCTAAGAGTAATTGATCATTAACAGTTTAAAGCAGTATTCTTTTTCCAAAGTAGTATTAGTGGAGGTAGCAGGGGCATTTGTGCTGGCAAGTTTTTGTTTCAAAAAACTAAACTAAAATGAATGTGAAGGTTGATTAGAAGGTAGGGGCAAAACTCTAGAGGTTAGCAAAGCTGCTTCTTCCAAGGACCACACCATGTTTGACTTTAGGAGAGTCAGAGGAAGGTCAGAACTATTCCCAGAGGCATAGTCACAAGGGAGGCTACTTTGAGCTAGTTTCCCTGCAATGTGTGGGACGAGACAAGCTAAGGAACATCTCAGAGAACATCTCATCTTCCAGGGGAAATGAGCCCAGGCAGTAAGAGAGTGAGTTTGAACGGCAGCTCTGGGGAGATGAGGGAGGAGGGTGACCCCAAGTCACTCCAACTCGGCCGTGATGGAGACATGTTCTGTCTGTGGACCCTGGGAGATCTCAGCCCCACAGTTAATGTCAACCTGCGTTTTCCACTGGTAAATTCAAATTTTGCTCTGCCTTTCTGTGTTGGCCGTGTAATCTCAGGCTTTCAGGAAAATCTAACCTGCAGCCCCTCATCCTGCTGAAGGTAAGTCTTCTGCTTCTTCCTCCACATTTGACTCTGTTTTTTCCAGGATTCTTGGGTAGTTTGACTGTGCTCACTCAGACTTTTATGTTCTCCTCGAAGCTGCATGTATTTCTGCCTTGCAGTGCTGAAATGCAGGGGTTGCTCAGATGACATGTGATATAGAGGAAAATGGCATCATTCTTGTTTTCAATAAACATCTCTGATTAGTATTTATTTGAGATATTAACAGTGCTGGGAATAAACACCAGAGTTTTATCCTATCATCAAAATGGGCATTTGCTCAAGATATGGCCTTTCTGTTTTGTCATGATTCATAAATCACCAGCTTGTAAAAACCAAAGCAGAGGATATTTGGTTACCTGTGGCAACGATGGACTTTCAATTGTTGCCATTTGCCTTTCTGCCCTGGCTTCTTCCTAAATACTGAGCCTTTCTCTCTTTACCTTTGACCTGGACTTCCTGTGCGAGTGTAAACATCTCTCTCACTCTGACAGATGCCTGCAAAAGAGCAATGAAACATTATGAGATTTGCGATGGTCTGTGTTTACTTGGTTCCATGCAAAGTGCTCTGGTTGGATGTAATCAATTCTGTCTCCACTTCACTCAACGGGCTCCGAGTAATGATGTGCAGATGCCAAAGGGGATGGGTTTGGGCACAAGGTAGTTTCACTGTCATTTTATTTTCATCTCATGACTTGATGCCATTTGGGCCTTTGTCTCCAGAGATTCAGCTCTGAGAGAAAAGAGCCAGAGAAAATACAGATGCATGTTATCGAACAATGCTAGAGCTCTCACTTACCTAGAGGTTCCAAGTTGGGCCCTTATTGCCTTTCATTTATTGTTTGTGTCTTGTCTTAGACAGCAGGTATGAGTCTGTCCCTCATTCATGCTCTTGGACACAGGGAATTTAGGCAATTGAATCTTTAAAGGAGACAATCAGAAAGGGTCTTGAGTTTGCAGGCTTGGATTTAAACTCAGCTTGTAAGTACTTTGTTAACATTTGGTGGAGTCTGATAGATGGGAGGTCACATCGCCTCAGTAGCCTCTGGCATTCAGGGTCCTTTCTGCAAGCAAGAGTCTTCTCTGGCCCTCAAATGTCTTGTGTGGGAATGAATCCTAGTGGAGTTATTTGTATTTATCAACTTTTGTTATTGCAGGGGCCTTGGGGTATGTGTATGGTCGTGCTCAGGGTCTGCCCCTAAACATCTTCACTGCAGCATGTGGTGCCAGGGAGTCAACAGAGGCCCCTGCATGCAGAGTCTCTACTCCATTTCTTTGAGTTTGTTCCTGGTTGCCACCAGTTTGCTGTTCTGGTCAACTGTCACATCTCTAGTGGGTGCTAGACCTTGGGCTGGGACAGTGTGACCAGAACAAGGCAATGGCTACATGTCCAGCATGCACTAACTTTTATTCCCCCCCACATCAGGGTCTTATATGTGAGTTTAGACAAAGAAGCACGTGAAGCACATTTAGTCATAGCCAGATACAAGGCAGATATTCTTCCCATGCCCTGACAAGGCATTCCAGGTTTTACTTCTCTCAGTCATGTGAGAAGTTGGATTTTTTGCAGAGCACTGTGGTATGTGCTGGTGGCTAGATAAGGAGGTGGCAGGCCCAAGAGTAACCTGATATGTGAGGGCTCCAGGCATTCCTCTTGCACTGTGACTATGCTTTCATAGTCACGTCCCATGGACCAGGACTTAGCTCACAGCCTGCAGCTCCATAGGAGATGGCGGTCTTCCAACAGTCAACTACACACAATGCTGAAGACACTTTCATTATTTTATATGCTTTTGTTTTGGGAGCCACGCCTGGCTGTGCTCAGAGATCACTTTCAGTGGGGCTTGGCTTGGCGATCCTGGCTAGTTAGTTGTGTGCAAGGCAAACACCTTACTTGTTGTATTATCTCTATAGCCCTAAAGTATAATTAAGTGATAATTAAGTATCACTTCAGTGGCATTAAGTCCATCATCATCATTGCACAACTATCTGCACCATCTCTGCCCAGGACTTGTTCATCACCAACCAAAACTCTGTCGCTTTTAAGCATGGTCTCTTTATGGATCAGGAGATAATACAATGCCTGGGGCACATATCTACATGTTCCCCATGGGTTTTACATGTTATGATCCCCTGAGCATCACTGCTGCAGCCCTGGAGGCCCCTTAAACTGCTGGGATGATCTACCTGGGTAATCTCCAGCACTGCAGAGCCTGAGCACTGTAGCAGCCCCAGGTCCTTGATGGAACCACGGGCCTGATTTGCTGAGAATTTCTGGTGGGATCTCTGAACCTCCTTCCTAGGCATTACTTTGGAGTCCTCTTCCCCACCCTCCCCACATCCCGAAACAAAAACCCAACAAGAGACAAAAAAAAAAAGTTCTCTCCATTCCCTCATTCCGAAAGCCCCTGGTAACCACAATTGTACTTTTGCCTCTTTGAATTGAATTATTTTAGGTACTTTATATTTCCTAGTAGGCAATAACTGCTTCACTTTCAACTCTAAATAACACCACTTGTCATCCAAGAGATGTCCAATGCTACGTCTTCTCTATGCATTGACCTGCTTCTATGCCTCCAAATGCTGATACTTGTTTAAAAACTGTCATTGTGCACAATATTCCAACTGCTCTGCGATGTGGGTTTTTCTCCACATATTGACATGTCTTATAGAGGAAATTTAGGCTTTAATTCTTGTTCTGGCTTCATAATATTCAATGATATGGATATACCATAATTTACTTAAACTATTTCAAAACTGGTGGAAATTTGGTTGTTTTCATTATTCTCTATCATCTATGATAAATCACTTTACACAACTTTTAACATCCACTTTTTGTGTCAATGAGCAAACAATTTTTAGAGTATAGTTCCTGCCCTTGCTCAATCAAAAGGTTATGTGTGTGCACTCAAAATGCTGAGAACTGCTGCCAAATTGTTTCTCAAAGAGGCGTCACATACGTTGCAAGACCATAATTGAATGATGCTTTGCATTTCCTGGCAGCCATTCCAGCATTTGGTACTCTTTTTAACTTCTGCCAATCTTTCAGAAAAACAGTTACAGTTTGCTCTCTGCATATATCTACTATGGTAATAGAAGAATTTAAAGAAGAAATAGGAAAGGGCAGAGGATGGAGTGAGGGGGGAAAGAAGGGGGAGAGAGGATTGGCTCTGAAGTTGCTGGGTTCCTTTAGATGGATGCAGACACCGGACAAAGGCCGTCAAGAGCAAATGCTTTTAAAGACACTTGGCCAGCATGTTTCTGCTGTATCTGCAAGCCCTGTTGGATTTCCCCATGGGCACCATCTGTTTGGGGCTCTCTTTCCCCAGCTAATTTTCTTCTGCTCAAATTGCTCCTTTGTAAGTCAATCACAAGCCATTTTCTTAGAAAGACCTTCCCGAGTTCCCGCTGGCCTAAGTTTTTTCCCTCTTCAAAACACTTGTACTACCATTTGTGCTTAAATACCCTGCAAAATGATTATGAATTTTAGAGGATTGGGGAGTCATAAGTGGAAGACCAAGCCTTATTGTGTTTAAGAAATATGTTCTCAACTGAGCTGCTCCTGGACCCGACTTGTCATTGGTAACTGTTGCTAATACCCACACCTACTCAAATGTAAGCTCAATAAATGTTTGAAGTGGGTATACTGCACTCATTCTTGTATCCTTATGCCTGTTGCATTGGAGACACTCACCAGGTTATTGTTGGATGAATAGAGAGAGTGAGGCACCTGCAGTGTTGACCAGCATTACCATTCATTCACAACCAAGCAAGGTCTACGGAGATTCCAACACTCAGGTACACTGAAGGATTCCTCTGTGCTAGGTCTGGGTGTACAGAACTCTGGACACAGAGCAGTGTCCAGGGCTTGTCTATCACTTCACAGCCCTGTGAGGTAGCTACTATCTTCAATCCCCATTTACAGGTAGGAGAGGAAAGTCCAGAACTTCTAGAGTGAAAGAAGGATGTAATCTTGCTTCCTAGAGAGAACTAATCTTTAACTGCTTTATTTATTTTTTCATTGAATCACCTTGAGATATACAGTTAAAAAGTTGTCCATGACATGGAGAGGATCATGTTGAGTGAAATTAGCCAGAAGGAGAGAGACAGATATAGAATGACTACATTTATTTGCATGACATAAATATATATGTACATATTATGATACCAATATCCAAGGGCAGGTGAAGCATGGATCAGGAGGTCTTGCCAAAGGTGGAAAATATCACAAACGTATGGGAGTCAGAGGCTAGGTAAGACAGAGAATGGAACTGTGTGCTAATAATTGTCAAAAGTGCTAATACCAACCTAGAACTGAGCATTAAATACAGGCAAAAAGGTAACATGACAACCTTTTAATATATGTATTGTAATCCACAATGTGGAAGGGAAGGAAAAGAGAAAGAGATAGAGAAAGGGAAAGAAATAAAGAACCTGCCATGGAGGCAGGCTAGAGGAGGGAGGGAATCGGGGACATTGGTGATGGGAAATGGGCACTGGTGGAGGGATGGGTGCTGGAACACTGTATACCGAAACCCAAATATGAACATCTTATGAACATCTTTGTAATCATATATCTCACAGTGGTATAATAAAATACTTAAAAAAAGTTGTCCACAATTGGCTTTCCACTGAAAGCTAATGTTCCAACACCTGTCCCTTCTCCATTGTACATTTACTGCCACCGACGTTCACAGTTCCCCACCAGCCAACCTCCCACCCCAGCCTGCTTTTTATGGCAAGTATCTTCTCCCTCCTTTTCTCCCCCCTCTTTTTATGGCATTATGTTTTGCACTACAGGTATTATCATGTTTCTCCCATTTCCTACTTTCAGCACTCAGTTCTTGTCCAGAGATCATTTCCAACTATACTTGTTGTAGTGGTCCCTCTCTCTATCCTCATGTTTCTCCCTCTGCCCCCACTTGTGGAAAACTTTCAACCGTGGAGCAGTTCTCGTGACCCTTGTTTCTACTGAGTATTAGTTTCATAGTGTGTCTTTTTTATATCCCACAAATGAGTGTAATCATGTCTGTTCCTTCCTCTGTAACTCATTTCACTCAGCATGATACTCTCCATGTTCATCTATTTATAAGTAAATTTCATTACTTCATTTCTTCTGGCAGCTGTGTTTCTTTATCCAAATGACTAGATAAAGAAATTGTGTAGTACATCTACACAATTGACAATTTTATTAGGAAAGGAATAGCCTAATGGAAGAAGTGGAGGTGATTCTGGGCCTGTTGTAGGTTAGGAGATCTGCTGTGATGTCCACCAGAGGGATTCAGCCTTGCTGAGTGGAATCTGGCCTTGCATGTGACTCTATTTGTATCACTCTCTCAACTTAAAGTGCTTCTCTTTGGGGATAAGAATTGTTTCATGGAGATGAATGAAATGCTTTAGGATTGTTTTCTCCTGTCTGAGGGCCAGAAGGCTTAATCACATTACCACCTCAACTAGAGACAGAAACCTACTTTGATTCACTTAATTTCTTAATTATACTTCAAATTTTCTGCCAATGAAGAGAGTCAAAATGTGGCCTTGATAGCTTGAAGACTGAAGGACATAAAGCATGAAGAGTTGAGATCAGAATGCCTTAAGCTTATACCTGGTTTTGCTGATAACTTTTTGTCTTAGCTTCTGATATGGAACTTTTCCTTCTGTGTAATGGGCATGATGACACACACTTTGCAGAGTGATTGAAGATTAGGAAAAGATTTGTAAAGAAACTTAACCTTCAAGTTTGGCAGATTTCAAACATGAGAAGGTAGCTACAATTAAAAAAAAATTAAGGGAATTTACAGTCAAGTCTGGGGCCAGCAAAATCTCCTAAAATATGACCTTATTGCATTTATTAGTTTCTGGAGGCTTTGGAGAAGCACTCTCATACATAACACATACATGGTTTATTTCTTCTTTCTCTTATTTCAGTTTATGTTACCATATTATGAAAAAAAGTATGTGTGATTCATCTAATTGCCACATTAGTCTTGGAGAATACTTTTTAAAATTAGTATGTATCTTTTAATTATTTATATACCTTAAAATCCTTACCTGTATTTTTCTCTCTTTAGCTATCCATAAAACCATGAGGAATTTATTGGAAGCCGTTATCCTGGGAACATAAGCAGGCTATATCTCTGAAAGCATGACAATTGCCTTTTAAACTTTTAATGATATAGAATGACTTTTATTTCAACAAGAAGATTTTCAAATAATATATGTGCAATGAATGTTAAGTAGCAATAGCAATGCTAAGTATCACATATTAAAAAATCTCTTTGGCTGCTTGTATTCAGGCCAAAGCAGATTAAAGCCTGAATATAATGGGAACAGGCAATAATGGGAATATGTTCAATAAGGAACTTAGCCTGCAGAAGGATCAGGTTGACACCTCCCTATCTGATTTATTTCAGAATCTATACATAGACACTGAATAAGTATTTATTTTGTGAATACTTGAATTAGTAGACTCAGTTCTACATTTCCAACTCTGTTGACCTTCCTATTACCATAAATCTTAAACACTTTGTTAAACTTTTTATTTTGTTTTTGAGAAGCTTTTATTGAGTGCCTGCTATCCTATGAGAAAAAAAGAAAGAAAAGAAAAGAAACTTAGGCATAATTCTTCCTTACTCTCACTGCTAACATGTTCTGTGGAGGGTAAGCAATGCAGGGATTACAATATCCAAGAGACTGGATACAAGGCAAGGGAAATAAAGAATGGCTACAGAGAAACTAGTTAATAATATGAAAAGTTTCAGGAGAAGTGTCCCAGAAAGACCATCCCTATGAACTGAATTGTGTTCTCTCCCAACTCATCTTGGAAGCTCTAATTCCCAGGATGACCCTATTTTTGGAGATAGAGCCTTTAAAAGAGAAGTCAGTAAATGAGGTTATAAGGGAGGGGCCCTAATCCAGTAGGAGCAATGTCCGTAGAACGAGAGTGTGAGATAGACAGCTTTCATGCACATGCGCAGGGGATTCTGGGAGAAGTTCCTCTGTCTGCAGCCAAGGTGAAATCAACCTTGATCTTCGACCTGCAGTTTCCAAAACAGTGAGGGAGATTAATTTCTCCCCTTTGTCACCTTGTCCGTGGTGTTTCATTGCTGCGTCTTATGCAGACAGCTACAGACACGTAGGCCAGCCTATGGAATTTGGGTATTACTTCTAGAGTAGTGGAAAGTTTGTAAACAAGGGTTGGCATGATGTGCTTTGTGTTTTGGAAAGATTATTCTGACTACAGTGACAAAAAAACAAAACAAATACCAAAATAGAGGGGACTACAAATAGTTGTGGGTCTCTTTGGGACCAAAAAAAAATTATTTAGGAATTCCCATTTGGAGTCTAATTCTTTTCCATGATGCTGTATAGAGTTGCTTTCCAGTGTGGACTTGCATCCAGGGGTTCTTCTGAGTGGTTCTAAAGCCCCATGGGTTTGGTTCTAGTCATGGGTGTTACAGTTAAGGAAAATCTCTTCATGGACTTTCTGAAACTTGCAGGCAACAAAGTGTCCTGAAGGGAATTACAGGACACTGGTTTGGACCTGATTCATCGGTGGTGCTTTTGGTGAGACTTGATGTCCCCTCTCTAAGGTTATTTGGACTTAAAGTCACAGATCACAAAGAGAATGGGAGGGAATAAAATGAACTTCAAAGTGGTGTTTTGCAAAATTCTGTCTTTGTCAGGGGCCAGAGAAATTATACATCAGGTAAGGCAGTTGCCTTACATGTTGTCAATCTGAGTTAGATCCCTGGCACCCCAGGGTTTCCCAGACCAGCCAGGAAGGATTACTGAGCAGAGAGTCCATAGTGAGCTTTGAGCACCACCAGGTGTTGGACCCCCACAATAGACAAATTTAGTTCTTTCCAGACTGCCTGTCCTCTTTCAGACCATCTCAGTATCTGCTCCAGCTCCCAAAGTCATAAAAGGCTTCTTTTCTGAGACTCTAACAGCAACACTGAAGAGAAATTTGGGAAACTGAAATAGTCACTAGTCAGGATAAATACAAAGTTGATAAGAACATCTACATGGTAGTTTTGAATAGCTACCATTAAAAATTCTATTATTGGGTATGCTAATGATTTGCACTATGCTCTGCAGGGTGGTTTAAATGATCTAGAGGTGGGATGGGATGCTTTGGCTGGACTGAAGTCGAGAGTTTGTGGTCAACAGCTGGGTCAATGTATGACTCATTATCTAACAGTTGCATAGGTACACTTTGTGTGTCTCGTCCATCAGCAGGGGAGCCCAAGCAAAAGGGAAGTCTAGTGAACATGTACTTATTATTTATTTATTAAAAAGTTTTAGCTTTAGTGCTTTTGGGGGTTGGGGCTGGAGTTGGGTCACACCCAGTTCTTCTCAGAGGCTGTTCCTCACTCTGTCCTCAGGTAACCGCTACAGTTCTTCAAGGACCATATATAGCACCAGGTACTTGAACTGGGATCAGCAGTATGCCAGGCACACAGCTCCTCTCCTATATTATTTATAAGGTCCCTTTATTTTTACTATTGCTTTGATGGTGCTGATAACAAAACCCACACAAACAAGGCAAGTGCTCTACTGCTAAATTAGATTAACCAGACTCAGAAAATTTACTTTTATTAATTAATTTTACTTTTTGCATCTTTCAGTAGTCTTTAAAAGATTAGGTAATTAAAATGAACTTATCTTTGCCAGAGTAAATATACAGGGTAATACATAATGGATTCTTTTTCAATATAACTAAAACTTAGATGAGTTGAGTCAAGAATCTATTCATAGGGCCAGAGCAATAGTCCAGTGGGTAGGGCGTTTGTCTTGCATGCACCCGACCGGGTTCGATCACCGGCATCCCATATGGTCCTGTGAGCACTGCCGGGAGTAATTTCTGAGTGCAGAGCCAGAAGCTAGGAGTAACCCTTGAGCATTGCCAGGTGTGACCCAAAAAGCAAAAAAAAAAAAAAAGGAATCGATTCATAGATGGATTGCTTTCCCTAGTTTGAATTGCTATTAAATTTTGAAAGATAGTAAATCAACTAAGAACATGGACTTTAATTTTATTCATTATTTTTGTACTTTGAGGCTACAACTGACCCAAGTGGCTTTGTGCAAGGCAAGCTCCTTCTCTACAATACGATTGCTCCAGCCTCCATTAAAAACACCTACTCTTAAACTCTTGCTTTCTGCAGACTGACTAATTTTCTATTCACCAAAGTAAATCTTTAGATCATCTAGAACCAAGTTGTGCAAAATAATAATCTCTATTTCTTAATGGGAGTTGTGGTAAGGACACATCTAAAACATGTGGATGCCTAGAGGGGAGAGACATTTGTGACCAGTTTTACAATCAACTTTCACCTCGAGTTTCAATCATTCACTGAGTGAAATTAGTTTTTCTTAAGCACACCAAGCTGGAAAAACACTTACCTGTATTAGTCTCTTCCTAAGGTTTCTTCTTTATTTATTTATCTATCTATCTATCTATCTATCTATCTATCTATCTATCTATCTATCTATCTATCTATCTATCTATCTATCTATCTATCTATCTATCTATCTATCTATCTATCTATCTATCTATCTATCTATCTATCTGTCTGTCTGTCTGTCTGTCTGTCTGTCTGTCTGTCTGTCTGTCTGTCTGTCTGTCTGTCTGTCTGCCTGTCTGCCAGCCTATCTGTCTGTCTGTCCATCCATCCATCTGTCTGTCTGTCTGTCTATTTATTTAATTTTTGGTTTGGTGTCATACCTGGCAATGATGCTCAGGGGTTACTTCTGACTCTGCACTCAGGAGTCACTCCATATGGGATACTGAGGATTGAAGCCAGTTTGGCTACACACAAGGCAAACATTCTACCTGCTGTACTATTTCTCCCAAACCTTTTAAATTTTGAAATCATAGACTTAATGCCTTAGACATTGTTAGGGTTGAGTTGTGTTCCCTCAAATTGATTAGACCCTCACCCCGAGCTACTCACAGCCATATTTGAGAATAGCATTATTTCAGATATAATGCGTTAAGCTGTGCTGATCTTGAAGGAGGTGGGTCTTTAACAATAGGACCATAAAAAGATGGTCATGTGAATAGACACATACATAGAACACCAGGTCATCACGAAGGCAGTGGAAGCCCAGGACAGCCAGAGTTTGCCAGAAAACTCTAGCAAAGAAGAAGAAGCAGAGACTCTCGATGCTGATTTCAGACTAAAAATTGCCCTGCTTTCAACTTTCTGGAATCCAGAGCAATGAGTCAATAAATATCCATTGCTTTAAAAACCAACTAATGTGTGAACTTATGCCATGAACAGACTAAGAAGCCAATATAGTTATTAAAATATCAGTTTAAACCATATGAAATTACCACCTTTGTACTTTTAGATAGAAACAAAAAATGGCATTATGTGGAAACAAAATGGCCATTATGTGGAAACAAAAAATGGCAAATTATGTTTCAACAAATATTCGTCTACTGCAAAATGTGAGGACTACCTAGAAAGATTCTGTACACTCTCTTTGGTGCATTATTGTTCTTTTACAGAAACATCAGTGCAAAATGCTCTATTAGCAAATAAAGTATTTCAATTTTCTTAAGATCACACTCCACTTATTAATTCTCCCCACAACAATGTCTTTGCTGAGGCTGGAGAGCTAGCACAGAGGTTAAAGTGAATGTCCAAGCAGAGCGAGATTAAGGTTGGCTAGTCTCAAAAAATGGGCTTTGCTATAAACCCAAGACAATGGGTTTTGCAAGTGAAATGTCTGTACATAACAGGATGGACGTTGCAAGGGTCACACAAAATGCTCTAATTGCTCTCTTCTGCCTTTATAAAACAACTTTGCCTCATGACCCTTAGAAATGCGAATGTGTCCCATAAATACATTTGTAAAAGAGTATATAATATGTGTGCTCCAGTGCATTGGGGCCTTCTGAGTCTCTTTGGCTACTCAGCTGAGCTTATTAAATTTTCTATTCTTTCTAGCCTTCCTTTGACTCTGGACTGGTGTTGAGAGATGGCTAGAGAAAGCTGTATGTTTTTGTTAACAAAACTGCCTTGTATATTGCTGTGATCATTACAGTAGTTCAAATTTCTGTATATCATATGATCTCCTGAACACTTCCAGCCATGGACTTTGAGCACAGAGACAGGTGGAGTCCTAGAGAACCACAAAATGTTGCCCCCGACCCTGAAAAAGAATGTTTGCTGGTTTCACACACTTGAGGAAGCTTCAGAATGGAACCCTAGAATGAATTTGCAAATGCTCTAAATTAAAGTCAAACATTTCTTGGTACTAAACCTGATTTTTTTAAAAAGCGTGAATTAGTTTTTGACCTTGAAATATTTCGACATGAAGGAGTGAGTTTTCCAGAAACAGACTGTGCCATTTGGCTTTTAAAGAGAATGTGTGGATCGAGTCAAGTTCCCTTCATCGAGACAGTCCAAATTAACTTTAACTTCAAATTCTACTGAGTAGATTTAAATTTCAGTTGCCTTTGCATGGAAATAATAAAAAGAAAGCAATGAAATCTGAAATTTATGAATCTTGCCAATACCAGCTAATTAAGAGACTTTGTCATGATTATTTTGAGCAACTGATCATTTCCATCAAGCAACTCTGATAAGCCAATCATTTTTTCAATCGATGTTGAGCCACTGAAAAGTTGCCATAGATACCAAATTTCACAGCCATCACAACAAAAAGTCAGGTTAGAATTGGAAGTGACAGGTGTATTCATCACATAGTTAACAAGCCTTTGAAGGGAAAGGAGAGAGTTTGTCAGAGTCCTTAGGCTGGGTATAAAAGATTGCAAAGAACACTCAAACAATTCCCAAAGAGCACTTCAAAAGCAGGGGGAAGGATCCGTTTTTCATTAGAAATGCAGGAAGATGTTTGCTTGAAATTCAAGCTCTAAGTAACAAGTTCCTTGAAGTTTTGCTTGGCTGTCATTTACCAGGGGTCACCAGTAAGTTATCTTACGAGCCTGGGTTTCCGTTTCATGGTTCCCCCCTCTTTCCTTTCTGCATCAGAAGTAATAGGATGTTTGAGAGCATGGGGCTATGATTACTGTGGAAAAAAGCAGTCCTGATTGCAGTGTTTACAAATGCAAACGTGGGAATGAATGTACATTTATATTCCACCAGTTGTCAGTATTCTCAGAATAAAACAGTAGAACCAAACTCTGTATTTGAGAGTCGTGGTGCACAAGTCCGCATCTATTACTAGTAAAAATAATGCTTAGAGCGTTGGTGGAAAAGTCAGGAGGTTTCCAGTGGGGAAAAGAAATGTATGTTCAAGGTATAGTACTTCCCTTCCGCATTTATGGGATGACTCAAGCAAAACCTTTTCACCACTTAATGGATTGGTGCTTTCCTGTCCACATCAAGGTCGACTGTTGTGTGACATGGCACAGAATCACAGTAACATTCTCAGGTCCCAGGAGACTTTTTTTTAAATTTTTTATTTTTAAAATTACAAATATACAATTAAAAAGTTCATATTTGGGTTTTGGTCAAACAGTTGCGCTCCCCCCGCACCAGGCCCACTCCCACCACCAACGTCCCGTCCCTCCCCCTCCCCAGCCCCGCCCTGGCAGGTTCTTGATTTCTTCCATTTCTCTCTCTTTCTCTTTCCTTCCCCCCCGACTTGGATTACGAACAACATTAAAGGTGTCTTGTATCTTTTGCCTCTATTTAATGCCATTCTAGTTGGCTTAGTACCCTCAACATTGTTAGCACACTGTTCCATTTCGTCTTACCTAGCCTCTGATCCCACGTTGGATATTTCCACCTTTCAGGACCTCCGATATTGTTCACTTGACCTGATATGATCATAATATGTACCTTATTTTATGTTATGAGATAAATCAGTCATTCTGTAACTCTCTCTCCTTCGTAACGCCAACAATCTCTCCATGTCCATCCATTTGAATTTTAACTTCTTTTTCCTAACTGCGCAAGATCCATTGTGTAGATGTACCACTTTTTACCATCATCGATCGCACCGGCTCCAGATCGCAGAAGCCATGAACATAAAGTAGGATGTGTCCACTGTTGCCCAAGACCCAGATAGGTGGGCAGGGAGTTCAATTCTAGTCTTTGGAGGAAGTCCATATTGTTTTCCAGAAGGTGTACCAGCCGCATTCCCACCACGAGATCCCCTTTCCCCCACACCCACGCAGCACTTGTTCTTGTTCTTTGAATGCCATCTCTGTGGTAGATCTCATGTGTTTATGCACTCTCTAGATTAGTGATAGACTTTTAATGTTTCATATTAGGAAGGAGCACTTTAAAGGGAGTCAGGAGAATATCATTCCCAGTGTGGATGCCAGTTCTCCAGGACTAAGTTATCTAGGAGAGGTCGTGGATTTGCCTCTGTGGCTAAATGGTTTATTCTTGCGCTAACATTCTTTGAGCCTTGGAGTCCTTTGTGACATGATGTAGTCACATGATGTAGTCAACCCGAACTTATGGGGACTGGAGACTGACTTGTCCCAGCATGCCCAGATATGCTGATCCAGAGACTATCAGACATGAGGCAGAGCTGCTACCAGCTTTCCCTGTGCCCAGTTGCTCACGAGGCGCCCAGGAGGGATGGCGGGTTCTAGTCCTGGCCCGCCACCCCAGTAGAGCCTTGCAAGAAGCCAGATGACCCCCCCCACCCACACACACACACTCCATGAGGGCTGCCATTTTCCACATCCGGACCTCCCTCTCGTCAGAACTCCATCCAGCAGACGAGCCTATCACAGCCTGGCTCACCGGTTGCTTGCGGCAGCGCAGTTCATCAATAGTGCTGTGTTTAGAGGTGACTACAAGAGTATGCCACCCGCACAGCAAGCCTGGCAAGCTGCCCATGTCGTATTTGATATGCCAAATACCAGTAACAATTATGTTAGGTCATTCCCATGACCTAATATAATGGTTTGAGGCTCTTCATGTTCCTGGAGCGAGCAGATGCCCTTGGGCTCTACTAGCATGAGACGGGACATATGGAGATGTTACTGGAGACTGCTCGAGCAAATTGATGATGAACGGGAAGATAGTGATAGATAGTGATAGTGATGTAGTCAACCCTAACTTATGGGGACTGGAGACTAACTAGTCTGTCAATTCTAAATGTTGTAGAAAACTGTTGTTGGCTTCTTAATGTGTGTGTTGGATACTCATCACTATTGCTTTGGTTTCATGATCGTAAAAGCTAGTCCTGGGAATCATATAAGCAGATCTGCTCTTATAATTTGGTAAGTAATGGAATGGAGGTTGCGAGCTCAGGCCAAGGGTGAGGACCTTATTGTACATGCAGACAGGCAGAGAGAGACATTTTTCACACAGAAGGAAGGTGCTTTCCCTAAGTCACTCTCTCTGGGCAGCAGAATATTGACTTCAAATGCCTAATGGGTCCAAACATTTTGTGTCTCTCTTTATAGTAGTGGAAGGGAAATCTCTATTTTGAGTTTTATCATAACTGCTGAAAGGTTAGTGAGAAACTGAGTCTATATCCGGGAATACATGAATCGCTAAATAAGAATTTACCTATTAATTCATGTACGTATGTAGATGAAGGACTCAGACACATGGGCCAGAGCTGCTACTGGCTCTCCCTGTGCTCAGCTGATCATGAGGTGCCCAGGAGGGAAGGCGAGTTCTAGCCCTGGCCCATCATCCCAATAGAGCCTTGCAAGAAGCCCCCACACCATGAGAGCCACCATTTTCCACATCCAGACTCCACTGCTCATCAGAGCTCCACAAGAGAAAAGCTGATATCTCCCTGCCACGGTTCATCAGTAAATGCACGAGATGAGAGTCTAATACTGAGCATATACCACCCGCATGGCAGAGCCTGTCAAGCTACCCGTGTTGTTTTTGATATGCCAAAAACCAGTAACAATTATAGACTTCACTCCCATGACCTGAAGGAATGGTCTGAGGCTCTTTGTGTTTTTGGAGCGAGCAGATGCCCATGGGCTACACTAGCACACAACAGGATGTGTGGAAATGTTACTGGTGCCCACTGAGCAAGTCAATGAACAATGGGAAGACAAGTGATACAAGTGATGTAGATGAATGTGCATCTATATACACTTATATATGTGCTTATATGTGCGTGACATTAACTTTGTGAACCTAGCACTATCTGTAATTTCCTTTCTATTTTTCTTATATCCCAGTTCATGGTTATAATTATACTTGGTTCATCATGGCCTCTTCTTGTTTTGTTTGCATGTACACATGTAGTTCCTATTACTTTAACACCCCAAACCCTTATCTTCCTTAAAATAATTAATTATTGAGTCCCACCCTACAGCCTTCTATTTCAAGCCCAGGTATGCCTGATCCAGAGACTCAGAGACACAGGTTAAAGTTGCTGCTGGCTCTCCCAGCTGATCATGAGGTACCCAGGAGGGAAGGAAGCTTCTAGCCCTGGCCCACCATCCCAGCAGAGCCTTGCAAGAAGCCAGAGAAACCCCACACCATGAGGGCCGCCATTTTCAACCTCTGGACTCCACAGCTTGTCAGAGTTCCACCAAGAATAAAAACTGATCTTTCCCCAGTTCATCAATACATGCACTAGATGAGAGGCTACTACTAGACTGTTCCACCTACATGGCAGAGCCTGGCAAGCTATCCGTGTCTTATTTGATATGCCAAAACCAGTAACAATTATAGACCTCATTCCCATGACCTGAAGGAATGGTTTGAGGCTCTTCATGTTCCTTGAACGAGCAGTTGCCCTTGGGCTACACTAGCATATGACAAGACATATGGACATGTTACTGGTGCCCACTTGAGAAAATTGATGAACAACAGGAAGACAAGTGATACAAGTGAATGTGCTATAAAATTTATTAGTGCCATGTAAGCCTGTGTTTCTTATCTACATAAATTAAATTTCATGACATTGCTTTTTATTTTATTTTGGCTTCCTCCATATTGCTATGTTTTATTTAATATTGAAGTTTATTCAACCAAACAGGACACTAGTCTACCTGCCAGCAACTATAGATGGTTGAAAGATAAATGAATAAAGTCTACAAAGAAGATTTCTGCTTCAAATCTACATTCTATTGGGAAACAACATATAAGAAAGAACAGAAACAAACACATAATATGGGGGAGTAGGAAGACCTGGATAAAGTAAAACTGTGGGAAGAAATGTTGTGAATCTGGGGGAGGTTCTAATGTACCTATGGGGTTGACCAGTGTCCTCCTGAAGGGAGCCAGTTTGGGTTGTGTCCGGGGATAAAACCTCCTAGGCCATGGGGTTGTAGTGTATTGCTTGCCAATGGCTTACCTATTTTGAGAATGTTGTATCCCAAGGGATTGGTGGACTCCAAAGGCAGATGAAGCAAGGACATTTGGATGCATTTTCAGCCATGGCACAGAATTGTTTGTTTTGCAGGACTCTTTTTAAATAGTCCTGAATCCTTTTCTCCTACTCCCTCCCTCCCAGCAAACATCTGTCAAACAACTGTAATGTGTGGGCCATGGCTTGAGTGGTAATGGTGAGAGGGTGGGTAGATCAGTTCCTTCCCTGGCAGAGTTTGTACTCTAGGAACTTTTTTCTTTTTATGTCACATTGCAACCATTTTGATTTTCTCCCTGTCCTCTGAAAAAGTAGAATAACGGTGACAGAAGAAATAGCTACATCCCCAATTTCATGCTTCCCAACTGGGGAACACTTTTTTTCCTATCAGCAGTCTCTTCTTTTCAGATGACTGTTCATGGTTTCTAATCTGTCAAGATTGGTTCAGAAAGGATTTAATTTATATATTTTTGTTTGCTAGAGTATTCAGAAGTAAACACGTTAGTAAAATTATATTTGAGAAAAAAAACCAAAATTGCAAATCCAGCTGTGTTTTACAACATTAAGATGTGCTAATCATGATTTCAATAAACAAAAGTGTACATTGGCAGAAATCCGTTTGTGTTTTATTGGCACACACAGAGGACAGTAACCTGGGCAGACAAGCAGTACCCACCATGGGAGTGCACTGGGGGGGGGGGACTTTCCTTTGGATGAGGCTGCACCTCTCCCACGGCCACTTGGTTCCTATGGAATGGGGCCTCTAATGCACATGGCAAGCCATAACTAGCCCACAGTATAAGGCTATGTTGTCCAAATGTCTAGTTTTTTTTTTATCAAGTTTCACCAGAGAAATTCTCCCCACTCTTAATCATTCATCCATTGTTCACAAGTTGGTTCACAGACTCTTCTTTCTCACTAAATAACCCCCCAAGAATTTCCTCTGTCTTTACACACTGTCTCTATACCCATCATTCAAATAGATTAAGTTGCAATTTCTAGAAGGTACAATTGCTCTTCCTCTTTCTCTACAACTGAGCCATGATTTTACTCTTGCAGAACCCAGAAAGACTCGTCTCAGGACTCTAAGACCCACAGGCCTTTTGTGGCTCCTCTCTAAGTTGATCACCCAAATGCTTGCCCTAAGCAACTCTCCAAGTGAACCTCACTCGCAGGCATTTGTTCCTCACTCACGTTGATCCTCTGCTCAGACTACCTTTCACTTCCTTCTGCACTTGGTAAATTCCTTCTTTTCTAGGATTACTTTAGGGGTTCTTCTCTGGTCATAGTCATCTGACTTCTGGTGGTCACTTGTCCCTATTATGTGCTTGGATGGCACACTGTTATATAATTATTGTTTTGTTGTTTTTACTTTTGGGCAACATTTGGCGTTGCTCAGGGGTTACTTCTGGCTCAGTTCTCAGGGAATTACTCCTAGTAGGGCTCTGGGAACAATCTGGATTGTTGGAATTTGAACCCGAGCCAGCTGCATGTAAGACAAACACCTTATCCATTGTACTGTCTCTCCAGTTCCAGTTATATAATTATTTAGGTCTAAGTTTCTTCCACCAGAAGCTATGACTTGTTTCTTACTAACCAAAAATTGACAAAAGCCAGTGATATCAACAGGTTTTATGGAGGTGAGTGTAGGACCATTAACTGGACAGGATATAAAGGCAAGGGATGGACTTCCTTCCTATTATTTCAGGGTGAAGACCAGAGGTAGGCTCTGGAATAAGGATCATGGTGGTCACTTTGGATAGACTTGGTTTGAGTGGTCAATCAACTGTGTAATTAATTAGTATCCCAGGCTGAAACACAGCATTTGTATAAAGGGGAGTCAAGGAAGAACAACCTAGAAAGGTTAAGGTCCAAAATGTCAGATGAAGGCATTTTTGCTGCTTTGCCTGTATTAGGGAATGCCAAATCCTATTTCAACTTGGAAATGGCATAATTCAAAAAGCATTTTGGAATGATACATTCTGAAAGGTGCCTAATAATAGGTACACAGATTGTGCTACTGGCTGAGGTGAGAGAGATTATAGCCAGAGGCACAAGTTTGATGATGCTCTGGATGGAATAAATATGAGCAGGAAGGATAGAAAACAGCTGTGGTGAACAATTAGTTGGGATGGAAGACGAGGCTAGCCTATGTCTGTTTTTGCTGATTATCAGACTGCATGCAATATTGATCCTGGAAATGATGGCCATTCTGCAAAATTGTGTACAAGAGGTCCATGTCTTCATTCGGCATTAGAGCTTTGGTTGGGTCAGTCTACTTCTCTAGTGCCAAAGAGTCAGGAATTGAAGATATTGAACTAGCTTTTTTTTCTGCTTTGAATTGCAGATTATTTTTAATGCAGTTAAAAATTAGATTAATTTTAATTAATTTAATTTCTAATTTAATTTCTAATTGAGAATTAGATGAGCATTGGAGCTTTAGAGCTTCTTTATCAATATTTTTGTCTCATTGGACTTGAACACCCCCCCATTTCCACTGCCTCATCTGTAACAGATACTTCTTATTCTCTTCTCTCTCTCTCTTCCTTTCAGGCACTATGGTTTGTGATACTTGCCATTGAGGTAGAGAACAAGAGAGGGGGCATGATCATGTGGTGGATAAGTTCTGTCCTCTTCTATTCCATAAATGGACAATTTTGAGTCACATTCTACTGAAAGAGTCTCTCTCTCTCCACCTGGGGCCCAGCTCAACGATGTGCTCTTGTATTGACCTTCCATATTTTTCAGCTTTTTTCAATCGTTTTCTCCTATTTCCCTGGATCCTCCTAAAATAAACTACCAGTATGTCAATTTGTTTCTCATAATATTCTTTATGATGGCTGGGGATCCAGGTTAACACCTGGACTAGCATCAAGACTCGGGGATTATCCTTTCTTGTGTGAGTTTACTAGAGGCAAGACACCATGAGAACTGTTTCTATCTACATACTGTGTATGTCTCTGCCCTGTTGTTGAATATGCCATAAGTATATTAACAGAACGAATGGAGTGAGGAAAGATGATTACAGTGTTTCTGTGGAGAAAACAATTCAACAAAGCTGAGTATTATTCACACTGCAGTCTTTCTTGGTCAATGATCATGTCACTGTACTTAGGATCATCATCGGTAATGAGGGTGAGATAGTCAGACCTGGCCTTTTAGCTCAAAGAGCTATTTAAAAATCTAATTTGGTGGTTTTTTCATTGTACAATTGTCCTATGACACTATAATAAATTACTTTTATAATGGATGCATCTATATGTAAAAACAGTTGTGTTTCTCACTATGTAATTTATGATCATAATTCTCCTTATATTCCTGTTTCTCCTTCCTCTGGCTAGGAACTCAGTGCTCTTAGTATCTATGAAGCTCTGAGTGTTAGCATCTGATTTCATATCATGAAATTGTGATAACCGGTATATCCTCTCATTTTCATCCAGCTTTATAGTGCAATGTATTTAGTCCAGGTGTTAACCTGGATCCCCAGCCATCATAAAGAATATTATGAGATATTTGCTGACACAAGTATCACTCCCTCTTGTTTTTCTCTAAGAGTGTCCTCCACCTTTCCCTACCTAGTCTCGAGAGAGAGAGAGAGAGAGAAGACAGATAGAATAAAGTCTTTATTCCCTGTATAATTGCCCCAAATACTGTATCTGTTTACTTGTCACTTTTCTATTCTGACTTTCTTGCTGCCAACTGAATATAGATGCTTAAGAGGAAATGCTTTAAAGAGTTACACATAGAAGTGAAAAGGGCCAAAGAGTAGAAGAGGTAAGGTAGTTTCTTTGCAGGTAGTCTACTCTAGTTCCATCCTAGAACTAACTCCATCCAGGAGTATTCCCTGAGCTCTTCTAGGTATGGCCCAAAATCAAAACAAAATCAAATAAAAGTAAAAAGAACTCTCCATCCATTTATACTAGAGATCTGATAGTTGTGGACAAATCTCAGGAGAAGTCCAATTCCAGTCACTGCAGACTGACACTTTTATTGGCTTCTCCATGCCCCATATGAAGGGTCAACATCCAGTTGTACTTGTCATCATGTGTTTAGTAAAGAACTTTAATGGTTTCCATTCCCTAACTTAAAACCTAGCCCCATCCTGCCAACTTACTTTGAATCTACCAAGAGTATCTGCCAAAGTACTTTGAATCTACTTCCCAGTCAGCCCCTTTGGTTGGTGACTTATTTAAATAGTGAGTGTTATACTCCTACTGACAGAGACATTCTCCCACAGGGAACTTTTCCCATGGGTGATTGCTGACATTCCCTAAACCTGACTGCCAAATGAATGAAGAAGTACACGGACGTGGGTGCTTTTAAAAATTGTTTATTTGTTTTGTTTTGTTTTGTGGTCACACTTGGCAATGCTCAGGGGTTACTCATGGCTCTCCACTCAGGAATTACTCTGGGTGGTTCTTGGGGGACCATATGAAATCCCAGACATTGAACTTGGGTTGGATGCATGCAAGGCAAGTGCCTTACTGTTGTGCTGTTGATTGGGCATTTGGAAGAAATGAATTATTTCCTCACTGGTTCCAGGGCCACATTTGGTTTTTTTTTAATTTTTTATTCTTACAATTACAAAGATATACAATTAAAAAGTTCAAATTTGGGTTTTGGTCATACAGTGTTCCAGCACCCATCCCGCCACCAGTGCCCATCTCCCACCACCAACGTCCCCGGTTCCCTCCCCCCCTCCCCCCAGCCCTGCTCCATGGCAGGTTCTTTATTTCTTTCCTTTCTCTCTCTTTCTCTTTTCCTTCCCCTCCAGACTATGGATTACAGAACATACATTAAAGGGTTGTCATGTGTATCCTTTTGCCTCTATTTAATGCTCAGTTCTAGGTTGGCATTAGTACCCTCTACAATTGTTAGCACACTGTTCCATTTTCTCTCTTACCTAGCCTCTGACTCCCACACGTTTGTGATAATTTCCACCTTTGACAAGACCTCCTGATATATGTTTCACTTGACCTTGGATATTGGTATCTTAATATGTACATATATATTTATGTTATGCAGATAAATGCAGTCATTCTGTGTCTGTCTCTCTCCTTCTGGCTAATTTCACTCAACATAATCTTCTCCATGTCCATCCATTTATAGGCAAATTTTATAACTTTATTTTTCCTAACAGCTGCATAGTATTCCATTGTGTAGATGTACCAAAGCTTCTTTATCCAGTCATCGATTTTCGGGCACTCTGGTTGCTTCCAGATTCTGGCTATTGTGAATAATGCTGCTATGAACATAAAAGTAGGGATGGTGTTTCCGCTGCGTATTTTTGGTTTCCCAGAGTAGATTCCCAGGAGTGGTATGGCTGGGTCAAATGGGAGTTCAACTTCTAGTCTTTGGAGGAATGTCCATATTGTTTTCCAGAAAGGCTGTACCAGCCGGCATTCCCACCAACAATGGATGAGTGTCCCCTTTTCCCCACATCCACGTCCAGGGCCACATTTGAATGAGACTGGAATAAATATCCTTCCCCAACTACTACTGTTGAACTTGCTCTGGCCTATGTCAGGACTTCTTAAACTTTCCTTTGAGACCGTTTTCCCCCCCCCCCAAAATTTTATGACTCTTGGTATATAAGTATATAGAACAAGCATATAAATAGAACCTTTAAAGTTTTAAAATGAAAATTATTTTTAAAATAATAATTTTCATTTCATTTTAAAATGAAAATTATTTTAAATTATCACACATTTATTTTAAAATGAATTTTGATTTTTTTGCAGTCTATACTTTCAGTTATGTAACTTCATATGGGTTTGCATACCACAGTTTAAGACCCTAGAACATGGTGTGTATTACTTGGCAGATGTTGAGTCCATCTAAGAGAAGTCATCATATAAATGGGGTAGACATGGGTCTCACATGACTAGGAAGAAGCCAACAGGTCCAATGCTTGGATCTTTCTTAGTTACTAGCATAGAAGTTAACTTAAGTCTTCAAAGACAGAACTTATTATTTCTCATACTCATATAAAAATGTGAGAGTTCGTAATTAAGAAGTCCCAGTCATCCAACAAAGAAATACCTTCTTAGAAGCTCAGGGACCAAGGTGCTGTTTGAAATATCTGAGTTTCTTCTGACAGACAGCACCATAGTTCCTTCTATTAGCCATTTCCCAACCCCAGGCATTCATTTTTCAGGACAAAATCTAGAATCTATGCAACTCATCAGCTCAGATCAAGACCTTCATGACTAATGTTGGGCAATGGGGACATTGATTTCCTTTGTCCTTTGATTTTTTTTTATTAACTCCTTTAGTTCCATTGTACGCATTTAGGGATTATCAGTATTATTGTTTTTTAATTCTAATCTTTCCCCTAATTGGGACAAAATTTGGTTAATTCTTTTCTTTAGTACTTTTTCTTAGTTTTCAGAGACTGGACAGGTTCACTGGGGTTAAGTGTTTTGGGCAAATAGACTAAGGGACTCCTCTTTTAACTAGCATATAGTGCAATGTTCACCAAGTAAAAGACTCTCTGGAGGTAAAGGTCTTTCCTTTGGCTCACTCCACTTGAAGGCAGTCAACCAGGATACAAATCAAAGTTTTGTCATGAATTCTGAGAGTTTCCCATAGCAACAAGCTTGTCTTGGTCATAGACGAGTGGTTTGGGGGGAAGATTTAAGTAAGAGAAGAAGATTAAGTGTGTGAAAGTTCCTCTCACTATTAAGAATCAAAGTGACTGGGGCTGGAGAGATTACTGCAGGTAAAGATTTTGCCTTGCAGCCTTGTTGGTTCCCTGACACCACATGTTCCTTCAAGTTGAGTTTGTATTGCTCCCTGACCACAGGGCTAGGAATAAGTCCTCAGAACTGCCAACTGTGTCCCCCTTCCAAAAGTAAATGAGCCAAGCCGACAGGTTAGAACAGTAGAAAGTGTGGGTTCTGGTCTTCCAGCATTAACATCATCTGGAAGACAATAAAAATATAACTAGGGGTCTCACTGCCATAATTAGTCATTGGAAACTTTGGCGCTGTTATCTCACAATCATGTTGTATAAGTTCTGTCAGGGAGTTTGAAGCCCCTCATTAGAGACCCAAGCTACTATTCTCCAAGTTTGTTACTCAATGGCATTCTGTGAAGAGTTTGGGAAACTAATGAATGCCCTATGGGGGTGTCCCACAACAATGAGCTCAAACTCTGTAAGGGTAGCATGGAGACCTTAGTGCTTTATAAAACTCTCTAGGTGATATGAATCACAGTCCAAGTTGAGAATCACTGGGCTGGGTCCAGGGAAAGGAGATGTTTAGGTCTTTCTCAGCATGTCCTTCTTGCTCTATGTCTTTCTTCCATCTCAAAACTGAGAAATTGCATAAAAGAACCTTAAAATATAGCCCCACTGAGGCAGGGAAGTTAGCTCAAGTGTGGAAGAACATGGTCATGTGTAGAGTCCTGAATTCTGTCTCTAGAACCTCACACACCAGCCCTCTCTACCCTCTGCCATTGTGGCCTTGAACTCCACTGCATCAATCCCCAGAAGGGAAAAATTCTCCCTTCCACTCATAAATTGAACAATATATTTTTTGGAATCTGTTTTAACCCCTTCTAAATAAACACATTTAAATAATTTATCAGAATTAATTTTCTTTCTTTCTTTCTTTCTTTCTTTCTTTCTTTCTTTCTTTCTTTCTTTCTTTCTTTCTTTCTTTCTTTCTTTCTTTCTTTCTTTCTTTCTTTCTTTCTTTCTTTCTTTCTTTCTTTCTTTCTTTCTTTCTTTCTTTCTTTCTTTCTTTTTTTCTTTCTTTCTTTCTTTCTTTCTTTCTTTCTTTCTTTCTTTCTTTCTTTCTTTCTTTCTTTCTTTCTTTCTTTCTTCCTTCTTTCTTTTTTCTTCTTTCTTTCTTTCTTTCTTTCTTTCTTTCTTTCTTTCTTTCTTTCTTTTTCTTTCTTTCTTTCTTTCTTTCTTTCTTTCTTTCTTTCTTTCTTTCTTTCTTTCTTTCTTTCTTTCTTTCTTTCTTTCTTTCTTTCTTTCTTTCTTTCTTTCTTTCTTTCTTTCTTTCTTTCTTTCTTTCTTTCTTTCTTTCTCTTGCTTTCTTGCTTTCTTGCTTTCTTGCTTCTTGCTTGCTTGCTTGCTTTCTTGCTTGCTTGCTTGCTTGCTTATGTTCTATGTTTATTCCCATCTAGGAGATCCAGGCTAGCTTTGCCATTTCTCAGCAGCCCTTAGCTTGGCCCTGGGAAGCTGGATGTATAATGCAGGAACTTTGGCTCAGATGCCACCAAGTTACGATCTAGAGGGGATGTCCAAACTGTTCTCTGTGGGAGCTTGTTCATTTTGGACTTAATCTGATGCAGCTCTGGAGTGACTTTGGAAAGTGGGGTTCTGCCCAGAACAGCCTGACTGACTCTATTATTTGATTTGCTTTTGGATCTCTTTCAGTTCTGTGACTAGTTTTAAATACAAAGCAGCAGGGAGAATTCGATACCGTTTTCATTTCTGTACGTGAACATGACTAGGTCATGAGCACATATTCTAAAGGGGTCTGCCCCTGAGGAAGTATTCAGAATCACAGGCACTTGGTGTGAGAAGGGACCTTGAGAACATCTTTCAAATGCCTTTTTTTAGAGATCTGCAAACCCAGGCCCAAGGAGGGTTGATACTAGCCCCAAATCACATAGCAAATTAGAGGCAGAATGAATACCAGAAGCCAGATCTCTTGTCTCTCACACTGGCGGCCCCCCCCTTGTGCCCACCCCTACCCCATCATGCTGCCTCATATTTAATAATTATTTGCCAACATGTGCTTCCTTCTGCCCCGATCAGCCTCCAGGCTTTTTATCAAGGAAATAACTGTTTTAGTTTTAGGTGACTGATAGGAGGCATCAATCAGAGTGTGGAGAGGATTCTGAAGATGTATCAGACTGTTTTATATACATGAGAGAAAATGGGTTTGTCAAAGTCTAATGCAGGCTACTAAGATATCAAAGGTCACATAAATAAGGAGCTTGGATCTGATTATACAGACCCTGAAATAGGCTTTTAGAATTTTCCAGGGTCTTTGGAGCCCTTTCATTGTCGATGTTTTATTGGTTCTATGGTCATTGGCATGAAAAAAAAAGCCTCACATATAACCGCATTTTTCCATTTGGGTTCATGACTCAGAATGTGGAAGATTTCTGTAGAGCATTTGACCACTTACAACACCTTTTAATGAGGAGGAAGGGAAAAAATGGTCCTCCTTTATTGACTTTTTCACATGTTTTATGTTTTCTGGATTTCTTAGTGGCAGCTATAAAAATGGCTTTTCATGTGATCATTTCATCCAGTGATTTGTCTAAACTCAGGCCTTTCCCCTGTTTTCCAATGCTGGCCCAGCTGTCACTGCTGCCTGCTAAAGTGATTTTTCTCTATTACGCTGTCACTTTACACTCCCACGGGTCCAATCCTGCAAGCCTTACTTGCATGGAACTCCCATTAAAGTCCTTGGAAGCTTTAACATGTAAAAGCAGGGGACTTGGAGGCTTGGGGTGAAGAGCCCATTCTGTAACGTCGGGCTCTGACAAGCTAGTCACAAGGCAGTTGAAAAGCCAGTTCTCTGCCTTATCTTTCATCTCAAACAATTGTCAATACCAGAGAGACTGATAATGCCAGTGGTTGGAGGACTTGGGGGCCAATGTTGCCTCTGTCAGAAGAGTAGGCTTTCTAGAATTTTTCTGTCCCATGGGCTTTTCCTCCACCCCAGCTCCACCATTCAAAATTAAATTGGTATCAAAAGCAGGAAAATGGGGACAGCCCCAGGGGAAATCAGAATACATTCTATAGATGGAGGATTTGCTTTGTTGTTTTCTGAGCCAAGAGGCCTGGCTCCTGAGAAGACAGATTTAACAAATAGGAAAGGAAGTGTACTTCACTCGGAGCAGCAAAACACACTGGTTTGGGGAGAAGGGGTGGAGGGTGCTGGTTGTCTTGGGAAAGGTCCAAGAATTAACTTTCATTTCTTCTTTTGCTGAATCAGTTGACTTGTATTTCTCTGCTCACATAGGTGAGGGCTTTAGGGTAGGTCTTGAATTAAATTCTGCTGTGTAGAGCAGGAGCAAGTAATTCTTGGACTTGAAATGTTCTTCCTTACCTCTTGGTCCAGTGTAACTATTGTGTGCACAGGACATCTGGCCTTAAAGGGTCAAAGAACCCTGGAAGGGCTGAGCATCCCTTTCTGTTTTACAGGCCAAGGCTTGGTGACAATTATAGGCTGACACTCTATGTTAGCTCCAGGAGCCAATCTAGGGTAGGTTGAATCTCAGGCCTTCTGATTCATGGGTCCTGCATTTCCTCTTCATGCAGAGTAAAGCTTAGGCCCAGGGTGCTCGGGAGGGTTCTGTGTCTTAGCTTCTCTAGCTTTTCCCTCTGTCTACCCAACAGTCATGCAGGCATAGCAGCCCACCAGCCTACTCTCTGCAGAGGAAAAGGGCTAATCCCCAAGGGCCCTCTCTATAGTGAACAGTGAAGTTGGTCAACGAGGCAATGACCCCCTCACTCCCAGGCTACATGATCTGCTCTCTTGGCAGATTTGCCAGGGAACACAATCCCCAGTGCTCTCTGCCCTCACTTTTCTAGCCCACATGTGTCCCCTTTTTCTCTGGATTAGGACTGTGGGAGGGAGAGACTTATTAGATGCAGGAGGGTGCTTGGCTCAAGAAACACTTGAGTGGTTCTCAGTCAGCCATGGACTTGTGCAATTCAAGATTCTGGGGGTGGCGGTGGGGTGGGAGGGCTCTGGGACTCCCCTCTTTCCCATCTGGGGAGAGCACCTGCCGCACCTTCCGGAAGGCAGCGGGGAGAATCAGAGCTGATTAGAACCCCATCCAAGTGAACAGAAAACCAAGCACCATGCATTTATGCTAATGGCCCTCAGGGCTATTCCACTGAGCAGGAGTAGAGTCGATGGGCCTCAGACGAGCCTGAGTCATAAAACACCCTTCAAATCTCCCTGTCTTGAAATGGGCCAGGAAAGAGAATTTATTATCATCGTTCTTCACTCACAGAAAAAAAGAGAGAGTGAAAATGAATGAAGGTCACCGTTCCCTTTATGGCTGATCGGCTTACCTTTCTCTTTGTTTTCGTGCCCACGTAGTCTATTGCAGTGAGAAACAGAGGAGCAGATGAGATGATTTTCTGTGGTTGCTTTCATTTTCCCCAGGAGGAAATGGGACAGTCCATTTAAAACAACTGAGCTATTATATCACAGCGCTTCTTGTTTAAAATTCAAGTCATTGGAAACACACTCCCGCAGGAACTAACCATCATGGGGGATGGTAAGAACCCCATTATCTCAAAATTAAGAATCTTAAGTGTACAGGCAGTTCACTGCCTTAGAGTTTTACAGAACTTACATTGCTAAGATCTTAGCAGATACACGTATATGCTACATACATGTATCTAATATAGAAACAAGAATACATATGCTATATATGGACATATAGACCTTATATGTCCACATATAGCATATGTGTTGTATGATAGGTGTTGTATGATAGGTGTTTTATCATACAACCAATGTTGTATGATAGGTTTGCATAACATAGCACGTATTAGAATTTCTACATATAATTTAACATATATAAATATAAGCAATGCAGTACATAGGTATCTATTTGTATATGTGGTCAAGTAAAAGAGTAAATCTGTACACAATGTTTTCCCCCTGAGTTTTTGGGTCACACTCTGTGTGCTCTGAACTTTCTTCTTGATCTGCACTGAGGGAGAACTCTTGAAGGGGCTTAGGGAACCAGGTGAGGGGATGCGAATCTCAATGGGTTTAGTTGCATGCAAGGCAAGCACCTTACCCGCAGTACTATCTCATGCCCCATACACACATTCTTGAAGGCAGGTGGATGAAACAGATTCAGTTCAAAAGACCTGGCCCAAAATCGGTAGAAAAACTAGAGATACTCCACAGGATTTTCTTACAAAACTAATTCTTGTTCACATCTAGATTCTTCACCTTTCTTTCTTCTTTTTTCTCATGAGATAGCCCAAGCCACATTAAAATATCCCATAACCCCATCCTGTGGCTTGACTAAATGAAGCATGTGCGCCGGGTTCACAGGCGAGCTTGCTCTGCATATCTGTGGACCCACGGCAAACTGGGTCACTCATACAACAGCACGTAGACAAACACAGATTGGTCTAGATCCCTCAGGAGCAGGAAGTTCAGGGTCAACAGCCTGGAAGCATGAATAAATATTTAAAACTACAGAGGAATTTTCCCTGTGGGAAGATGCTTAGCATCAAGTGGCTGAGATGTACACAAGAATGGAAGGAGGGGAGCACCATCTCGTGTCTGGATGGATTGGGCAGCAACCTGCTTGGGGAAAGAGGACGTCTGGATACATGAGGAGATAGGGGTTTCTTTTGTTCCCTCTGCCTTACCCAGCCTTCCCAGCCACTACATCTGGTCTGTCCCTCACTCTGAAGAAGTTCCTTCCCTTGTCCCATTGCAAAGGAGATGGTGAGAGTTCCTTCTGGCATTCATGTCTGATGAGACAAGTAGAGTCTGAACCCATATCTACTCCTACTGTTTAAAAATGACCGCGGGTGATCTGTAGCCACTGGTCCTCTGAGTCACAAGGAACCATAAGCCTCCTTGAGCAGCTTGGACACACTTGGGGAGTTGATATACAACCCTGTTTTGGAAGCTGGTTTCTGGACTGCACAAGGGCAGATTGCTGTTTAAGCTTGGTCATCTGCATAGAGTTGCCCCAGAGACACTTGCCCTGTCTTATCCTGATGCTCTGGTTCTTTATGAGGTCATCATTTCTGTTTTCTTCCCCTTCTCTATATCTCTAAGTCTTTGAGTACAGTCTCTTTTTGGTTCAAATGATCCTCAGATCTCAACTGAGAAACCCTCAAACTTTTTATAGCTGTGGACCAGCACCTGTCCTGCACATGAGTTCACAGATTGGAAGTTAGAATCAATGTGGTAGACCAGATGTTTTTAGCCTCTTGCCAACTATGAGCTGGCACTAGTTGTTAGAAACCATTGCTCTAAGCTTTCTTAGATGGAAAGACTGTACTCAGAGGACCCATGCCTTGGTCAGCTTTCCCAGCGGTTTGTGGTCTTGCTGTGGGTTTGTTTGCTTGCTTATTTATTTATTCACTCATTTTTGGGTTTGGGGACCGTACAGTGAGTACTCAGGGCTTACTGTTGGCTCTGCACTCAGGGATCACCCCTGCTGGTGCTCAGGGCTGTCATATTCAGTGATGGAGATTTAATCAGAGTTGTTTGTGAGCAAGGCAAGAGCCTTAACCCCTGTACTCTCTGGTCTTTGCTGTGGATATGATATGAATGATGCCTTTACTTTAACCGAAAGAGGACAAAGTGTTGATGTCTTCAGGAAAGTCCTTAGTGTGGGGATATAATCTGTTTGTTAGATGGCAAAATTAGTCCTGTGGGTTGTGGGGTCCTCCTGTAGTTCTTAATCCCAGGATAAGGAGGTGGTTGAGGCTGTAGGTGGTAGAAACAGTTTGCCCATCTTCCTCCTGGTTCTACTACTTTCAAGCTCTGTGATCTCTGAAGTTGCTGTGTATCAGTTTACCCATCTGTAAAATAGGCCACTGTGGTAGTAACTCAGAGACCATTACAAAATTAAATGAGATGACATGGTTATAAGTACATCTTAAATGTCCACTAAGTCTCAGTCTTTAGTTTTTATTATCCTACTACTGATTACTACTCTGTTATCAGCAGGAAAGTAGATCCAGAGAACATCTAAAACTGGGGACAAGGGGGAAAATATCAGAGTATTAAAAAAACAAATGCAATAGCTTGAAAAAAGAAGGGGCTACTACATGCTGGTGTCTGGAGGAATGTGCTAAAGGTGGTGGTTTTGCTGCAGAAAAAGATTTACTCATTACATTGACTCTAAACTAAACTGTTCATTTGATAGAGGAATATCTAGCCAAGTATTCCTTCCACTGTGAAGGAAGCAGAGATCATGAATGGATCTATTTGAGGGTAGAGATTTCATCATGACATGTTTGGTTGCCTGGGCTCAGAGGAGCAGAGTTGGAGCTCAGGTTCCTCTTGTTTGTGAGAGAAATGAGGGACAATGCTAAGGACACCCGCCGTGGAGGACTTGGGGATTGATGGCAAACAGTCTGCGTGCCTGCAACATCTATGTAAAACATGTCGACCTGCCCAGCAATGACAAACGGCTCACCTTGGCAAAATAGGCATGATATTCATTTGGAGGCTTTTCTCTAAAAAAAGATAAATTCCACTGTCACTGCACAAAGAGATAAGCAAGACCGGATGACAGTTTTTCATTGATAAAAGATGCTGTCTGTGTTTTAAAGGAATTTACTTTCTTCCCTCTACTGATACCCCCACGAGTTAAGACAGAGATACCCTATCTTTCATGTTTTCGTCAGAATGTGTTATTATCATGGGAGGCAGTGACTCGATTGCTTCATTTAGTGATCGGGCTCCAGTGGAAGTCACCTGCGCACAAGCTGTGATACCCAAATGAAATCCAGCTTCTGGAACTAGGAAGCCAGACAAGAAGACTTTCCAGGCAGAAGGAAAACTGACAAGAGTCAAAGTGAAATGGGAGGGGTTATAGTTGTCAGAAATCCCTCCAGACATGAGTCTTCTGAGAGAAGTTTGAAACATGACGTAGACTGGGGTGTTTCTGAAAGTCTCTTTGGGAAGACACTCTTATGAATAGAAGAGAAGCAGTGATCTAATGGATTGTTAAATTGTTTAACATGGCCACAACAAGGTGGTTGTCCTGTCTACAGATGGGATTAGAGACGAATGGTCCCTTCCTGGTGGCAGATTCTCTGTGTGAGTTATCAAGCACAGGCCTTATGCATCATTGTAAGCCAGGAAATATCAGATCTTGGTTTCCTAAGTAGATTTTTTTTCTCTCTTTTTGTTTGTTTTGGTGTCACACAATGGTTCTCAGGACTTACTCCTGCCTCTACCCTCAGGGATGACGCTTGGGGATTATATGGGATGCCAGTGATCAAACCCATGTTGATGGCTTACAAAGCAAGTGTCTTACCCTCTGCACTATTGCTCCAGACCCTGGTAGAGGTTTCTATTGGGAAGAGAATATCCTGACCAGTTGGTGTAAACATTTCAGTCTGCTTTTCACTTGTACTTTTTAACAACGTGTTATTCCTCATGGCAACCCAAAGTGATCGACATTTTTATTATACCCATTTTATTATTATTTTTTATCTTTATCAAGGGTCACACCTGGTGCTGCTCAGGGGTTATTCCTTGCTGTGCACTCAGGAGTTACTCCTGGAGGTACTCACGGGACCATATGGGATGCCAGGAATGGAACCCGGGTCAGCCACATGCAAGGCAAAAGCCCTACCACTGCATTGCTCCGGCCCCTATATTCATTTTAAAGTCAAGGAAGTGGGGTTCAAAATATTATGTTTTTCATTTTTATTGTATTACTTTTTTCCTCTCCAGTATGTTATCCAATTAAAGTTCTCGGAGAAAGAAGATATAACCATCTTCTTTCTCCCATGGGAATACAGTATCCACAGATGCATATGTCAAATATAAATGGTTATATCTTCTTCAGTTCGGAGTCAGAATCTCCCTCTTTGATTGCTCTTTGCCTTGGTGGCCTTAGGAAGGTGCCCACAGTGGTCGAGGAACCCAGTTGCAACAGTAGCAGAAATCCTTCTGCCCTACTTGCTCTTTGAGCATCTTTCTGTTACCTATCAAGGGGCAGAACTATTTCCTCTCCTCTTTAACTTGACCATGACTTTGTGTTAGTGTCCACTAACAAGAATTATTGCTGGGCCAGTTAAGAGTTGATATGAAAGGAGAGGAAGGAGTTCCCTCACAGTCCTTGAGCCCTTGAGCCCTCAAATATGAATTTCCAGATCTTCAAAAAGGGGGAGCCAAAACAGCTTCTATGTCCTGGGTGTTGTGAGAATTGAACATGTGTGTGTCTCATGTTCATGATCTGGTGCTGCTGAATCCAGAGGGGGATAACAGCTTGTGTTCATTTAGCTCTGCTGCTCTGGCCCATTGCTGTTCTGGGAACATTATATACATTCGTTTAAACCTGTTCCAACCACCTTTTGATGAGGAATTCCTTTTAATATGTCTTTGCTTTTTTTTTTTTTTTTTGCTTTTTGGGTCACACCTGGCGATGCTCAGGGGTTTCTCCTGGCTCTGCACTTAGGAATTACTCCTGGCGGTGCTCGGGGGACCATATGGGATGCCGGGGATCGAACCGGGCCGGCATGGGCCCGCCGCGAGCAAGGCAAACGCCCTACCCACTGGGCTGTCGCTCCGCCCCCAAATATGTCTTTGTTTGGGGGCCACTTTTGATGGTGCTCAGGCTTTACTCCTGATTTGACTACTCCTGGCCTCATGCTCAGATGCTGCCAGGAATCAAACCCTGCTGGCCTCCCCCCCCCATGCAAAGCTATTGCTTCAGCCTGTTCAGTTATCTTTGGGGTCCACAAGAACTATTTTAAAGCTGAACTTTTTGAGGTTGAATAGGCCCAGCCTAGGATTGTCTGTGGCCAAGCCTAAACCTCAGTGCTGGTGAGACCATTCCCAGTGCTGTGCAACCACTGACTTGGTCTAGCACCAGAACCATCCGCTGAAAGGAAGACTGGAAACTACGTTATATGGGTCAGAACATATGAAGATGTAGGCAAAGAAAAATGGTATCTTTCTAGGCCCTTATGAATAATAAGGGCAGAACTGAGATGGGGGAAATACTTGTTTATCAAGACCCGATGGTTTTTGTGACCACTCACTCTATGCTACCCAGAACTCGTGAATTTTCTTTTCGTTTCTTTGGTTTGGGAGCCACACCCAGCAGTGTTCAGGGCTTACTCCTGGCTCTGTGCTCACTTCTGGCTGGACTTGGGAGACTATGGAATTCCAGGGCTAGAACCTGGGATGGCTGCACACAAGGCAAATAACCCTCCCTGCTGTAATATCTCTGGCCCTGAACTTGTGAATTTTAACTGTTCAATTGAAATAACTTTCCCAAATCACACAACTACCACATCACTTACCCAACAACCCCCAAAGTGAGTGATTTTTTCTGCTGAATTAAGACTTACTTGCAACTTAGAGCAACCACTTTCCAGACCTAACAGTCAGAGCCTGATCACACTCTAAACCAAAAACTCCCAAACTAACTTGACTGATAGCTGCCAAAATAACAGCATTCCCTGGGAAAATCTACCTTGTTAAGTGAGCAAGTAGAAAGCTCCACACCTCTCCTCACTATCACACTCAAGATTTCCTCCCCCCCCCCCCATCATTCCAGTGCCCTCTGGTGGTCGGGGATGGTATTGTCCACTTTCGGAACGATTTCTAATCTCCCCAAGGGTCAATCCCTGAGCCTTCTATCACCTCACAACACAGAGACTGGCCCATATCCAGAAGGGTAAAAGCAACAAGTGCTGGTGTGGATGCGGGAAAAGGGGACTCTCATACATTGTTGGTGGGAATGTCCAGATCCACCCTGCTGCAGTCTTTTTAATCCAGCCAGGTATGCTGATTCAGAGACAGACATGGGGCAGAGCTGCTACTGGCTCTCACTGTGCCCAGCCACTCATGAGGCTCCCGGGAGGGATGGCAGGTTCTAGCCCTGGCCCGCCACCCCAGCAGAGCCTCGCAACAAGCCAGACGACCCCCCCCCCACTCCATGAGGACCTCCATTTTCCACATCCGGACTTCCCCTTCGTCAGAACTCCACCCAACAGACCAGCCTATCACAGCCCGGCTCATCCAGATCCACCCTGCTGCAGTCTTTTTAATCCGGCCCAGGTATGCTGATCCAGAGACAGACATGGGGCAGAGCTGCTACTGGCTCTCACTGTGCCCAGTCACTCATGAGGTGCCCAGGAAGGATGGCAGGTTCTAGCCCTGGCCTGCCACCCCAGCAGAGCTTCACAACAAGCCAGACGACCCCCTACTCCATGAGGACCTCCATTTTCCACATCCGGACTTCCCCCTTGTCAGAACTCCACCCAGCAGACCAGCCTATCACAGCCCGGCTTGCGCGGCCGCTTGTGGCCACGCCGGTTCATCAATAAATGCTGGATTTTGAGATGACTACAAGAGTATGCTACCTGCACAGCAGAGCCTGGCAAGCTACTCGTGTCGTATTTGATATGCCGAATACCTGTAACAATTATAGACCTCATTCCCATGACCTGATGGTTTGAGGCTCTTTATGTTCCTGGAGCAAGCAGGTGCCCTTGGGCTCTACTTGCATGAGACAGGTCATATGGAGATGTTACTGGTGCCGCTCGAGCAAATCGATGATGAACGGGAAGATAGTGATAGTGGGAGGGGGAGGGAATTGGGGACATGGGTGGTGGGTGATGGGCACTGGTGGAGGGCGGGGTGCTGGAACACTGTGTGACCGAAACCTCCAAACGTGAACAACGTTGTAATTGTATATCACACAGTGGTATAATAAAATGTTTAAAAAATAAAATACATAAACAATAAAAAAATAAAATAGCACCCTCCCAGCACCCAGTGTAGACACCCCTGAGCTGGTACTTTAAAGAGCCCACTCAACATCTTGATCACAACCTGGATCTCTCTGGAGTGGAAAATGTGCCACCCTCTTGTGATGGAATAGCTTTTGTTTGTTTGTTTGTTTTTTTGGGTCACACCTGGCAATGCTCAGGGGCTACTCTTGGCTCTGCACTCAGGAATTACTCCTGGCGGTACTTGGGGACATATGGGATGCCAGGGATGGAATAGCTTTTTTTTTAAGTATTTTATTATACCACCGTGAGATATACAAATAAAAAGATATACAATTAAAAAGTTCATGTTTGGGTTTTGGTCATACAGTGTTCCAGCACCCGTCCCTCCACCAGTGCCCATCTCCCACCACCAACATCCCCGGTTCCCTCCCCCTTCCCAGCCCACCTCCATGGCAGGTTCTTTATTTCTTTCCCCTTTCTCTCTCTTTCTCTTTTCCTTCCCTTCCAGACTATGGATTACAGAACATACATTAAAAGGTTGTCATGTGTATCCTTTTGCCTCTATTTAATGCTCAGTTCTAGGTTGGCATTAGTACCCTCGACAATTATTAGCACCCTGTTCCATTTTCTGTCTTACCTAACCTCTGACTCCCACATGTTTGTGATAATTTCCACCTTTGACAAGACCTCCTGATATATGTTTCACTTGACCTTGGATATTGGTATCATAATATGTACCTATATATTTATGCCATGCAAATAAATGCAGTCATACTGTATCTGTCTCTCTCCTTCTGGCTAATTTCACTCAACATAATCTTCTCCATGTCCATCCATTTATAGGCAAATTTTATAACTTCATTTTTCCTAACAGCTGCATAGTATCCAGGATATATCAGGCACTGGTAGAACTTTACAAGAAGAAAACAAACAACCCCATCAAAAAATGGGGAGAAGAAATGAACAGAAACTTCAGCAAGGAAGAAATTCGAATGGCCAAAAAACATATGAAAAAAATGCTCATCATCACTAATCATCAGAGAGATGCAAATCAAAACAACAATGAGATACCACTTTACACCACAGAGACTGGCACATATTCAAAAGAGCAAGAACAACAAGTGCTGGCGTGGATGTGGGGAAAAGGGGACACTCATCCATTGTTGGTGGGAATGCCGGCTGGTACAGCCTTTCTGGAAAACAATATGGACTTTCCTCCAAAGACTAGAAATTGAACTCCCATTTGACCCAGCCATACCACTCCTGGGAATCTACTTGGGAAACCAAAAATACACAGTGGAAACACCATCCCTACTTTTATGTTCATAGCAGCATTATTCACAATAGCCAGAATCTGGAAGCAACCAGAGTGCCCGAAAATCGATGACTGGATAAAGAAGCTTTGGAATAGCTTTTGATAAAGAAAGACATCTTGTCTCAAACTCCGAATTCTTCTACTCTGTCTCAAACCCAAAAATTTGGGTAGAGGTTCTGACGGTCCAGCCAATCAGAGGATTCCTCTCTCAGGTTGGTTTTCTATAGCTGCCTCCACCCTGTGTGCTACAGGAGCACACAGTGAAGTCTTCCTGGACACTGGAATGCAAGTTGCCCTCACAGGACTAGAATTCCAGGAGATACTTGCCCTGTGTGACTTGGATTATCTTCTCATTCTTTTATATATTTTTTGACTTTGTGGGTCACACCTAGTGATACTAAGGGGTTACTCCTGGCTCTGCACTTAGGGATTATTCCAGGTGGTGCTCAGGGGACTATATGGGATTCTGGGGATTGAACCCAGGTCGGCCATGTGCAAGACAAATGCCCTTTTCTCTGTACTATTGCTGTGGCCCTGTCTTCCCATTCTTTGACCAAGTCAACTCCACACAAAACTCTCAGCTCATGTTATGTGAGTGGAACTGGAGTATAAGCGAGGAGCTGGGAAATGTGATGGACAAAGAGCACAGGCCAGGGATGATGAAAGCCAAGTTGAGGTGTATGGGTGGGGTGGTGGAATCTGTTGACATAACCTTGGTACTCTCCCAAAGTGGGCTGGAAGTACTCATCTCATACATGGAGGAAGAGGACACTGTAAGTGGGATCCTCTGCTCAGTGCCAGGCTCTTGTGTCATCGGAAACAAGGACACATTTTCCAGCTCCCGATGTCTGGGCCTGTGAGCTTTGTCTCCTGGTAACCTTGGGTTTACACATAGCACCTCTCTTCCGTATGGGGCAGGAGGAAGAACATTTACAGTCTGAGAAATGCACTCTTAGCATACTGAGAATTACTGTTCAGTGGGAAATGCTACCTTTCATCCAGTACCACGTGCTGGAGTTGACTTCCCTTTCCCCAGATTTTGTCCATCTGTGTGGTGCTTCCTAATACTAGTCTGATATGGAGGAAGGATTCAGAGATTTGGGCTGCTTTCAGAGGCTGGCTGGTGTCGTGGACATGTTCTCTGCTGACTACTGTTGGAGGACAGGTGTAGCTATTCTGGGAGTTTTGTTGTTTTGCCCACTCCCAGCTTAATCTTATTTAAGCCAAGGTTCATTCTAATGAGACCTCTCTTCTATGTAAACACTGCTAGAGGGTGTGGCAGTTACAGAAGTCACCTTGATTGAATAACTTCTGACTTATACATCTACTAAGACTTCTATGTTTTCTAGATTGGGCACAGCTCCTCTTTATACCCACTGCACCCAGCGTGGGACAGTTAGAATTTACCAGGAGACTACCACCCTGGCTACGCTGAGACTATAGGAAGACTATAGCCGATAGGATCATACTAGTTTGCTCTAAGCAGGCGAGTGTGACCCTTTCAGTACACGAGAACAAGATACTCAGAATCACCCTGGTGCAGATAATAATAAGAAGGACCTTGTGGGTACCATCTAGATTACATGAAGCTCATGAAGTTAAGATGCATTACTTTATATCAGCCCCTCTCTCTCCCCTCTCTCTCTCTCTCTCTCTCTCCAGTGTTTTACATAAGAGATAATCTCCGGATTAGTCCTTGGTGTAACCTTTGTTTATATCTGCAATAGGGTGTGGCACTACACTCTGTTTAGAGTTCTTTGTTGACATGACTCTCCCTGACACAAATAGATTACTTTGGTGTATATAAGGGGACTGACTTGAGGCCGCTTCACTTTTGACCCATAGGCCTTTTAGCTTTCGGCTTTTGGCTCCTGTGGCTTTTGGCTACTCAGCCTTGTGGCTTTTGGCTTTTTGCTCTTTGGCCTTTTGCTCCTTCTGGGTAGGACTCAGCCTCGGGTGAGATCCTCTCTCTCTTTGGTGGGAGACTTAGGCTCTTTTGTATGGTCTAAGTTCGGACCAGAGCTAAAGTTTGTTCATTATATTGGAGTGTGTGGAAGAGCTTTTGTACCATTAAAAGCCATTTTGGAACTGCACCGGACTCGTGAGTTTTCATCTACTCTCCCGGCGTCCTCGGAGGTAGAAGAGAACCTCTATCCCGACACTGTCGGGGACCCCGCAGTGTTCCCGACAGACTACTATAACTGTGTCATAACCTTCCTAAATCCGACCCCAGTGGCTTCATTTGGGACTCATCTCACAAATCATGACTTTTTTTCATTGTTGGCATCTAGGCCCTGTCTAGTGGCCTGCAGTGGCATAAGTTAGCATGGCATGCTCGCCCTGGCCCATGCAGATGCCTTGACCAAGGAGCTGAACAAAGGAATTGGGCCATATTGAAGTCAGTCTTTGGAGAACTCTGCTCTCAATGTACGAGGTACGCACTTCCAATGAGGGCTGAGTTTAGACACTTGGAGCTTGAGGAAGTGAAGCAGCAGCTCTGTTCTGTTTTGATATTAACTGGCAGCTCCCTGGACTGCTTTGGAAACTCACTTTGCATTTGCCATTTGGGGGACCAGCTTGCCCCTCTCGGGGACTGTCATTCTGGCAGGCAGCCGATGCACTTGCTCAGTAGAGCTGTGGTTTAGTAATGGGAAAGTGTTTCATTTTAACTATGAAATTTAGCACAAAGAATACAGCTGCTCAAGCGGGCAGTGACAGTGTATGTTAATTTGATTTATTGCAGCGCAATGTGCCATGCCTAATGGTGTGTGCTGGAGGACCCCCATGGCTGATGGCCGGGAGCAGCAAAAGTGAGAGGAAGTGGGAGAGAAAGAGAGGCAGACATACATACAGACACAAAGAAAGACAGAGGAAGAGGGGAGAGAGAGAGAGAGAGAGAGAGAGAGAGAGCAAAAGAGAGAGACAGAGAAAGAGACAGAGACAGAAAGAGAGACAGATGTACAGAGAGACAGATTGCTCTGTTAGGGCTACTCACATGGGCCTCTCTCCCTCCTCAAGCCAAGTCAGCAGTGACAGCTTTTGTGTGCAGGGAGCAAAGGGTGTTCTTGCCTGCCTTGCTTGTACACAGGTTGGGCTCTCTTGGACAAAGAAGCTGGAATTCCTGCAGGCCTCGAGCAGGTTCTCAGCATGCCTCACCCTTTGGTGGATCAGGACTTGTGGTCATGTGAACTGTCTATGGAGTGGAAGTGGCCTAGGGCTCCGTTTAGCTCCTGGCTAGCGCTGTATGAAGAGTTTCCTGTGAGGGCGACCTCAGAGTCAATGCACCAGAATCCCTGAGAGCAGACATGGGGCATCAACTGATACCAGGGAAATGCACAAGAAAGTCAATATACAAAAATGTGCCTCTGAGTGTGTATGTGTATGTGTAGTAGCTTTGGCTTGTGTATGTGTTGTATTGTGTATCTACGGGGGTGTCTGTGGTATATATGTTTGGTGCATCTGTGGTGGACATTATAAAGGTTGTGTGTATGGTGGCTGTGGCATCCACGTGTTGTGTTATGAATTATGTGGCTTTATGTGTATTGGCGCAGAGCCTGGCAAGCTACCTGTGTTTTACTTATTTGTTATGCCAAAAGCTAGTAACAATATGGACCTCAATTCCATAACCTGAAGAATGGTTTGAGGCTCTTCCTGTCCCTAGAGCAAGCAGATGCCCTTTGGTTACACTTGTTTGTGACAGGACGTATGGAGATGCTACTGGTGCCCCTCGAGCAAATCGATGAACAATGGGAAGACAGTGATACAGTGATGTGTATTGGCATTTATGGTGCCCATAAGTGGTGTGATTGGTGTGTCTATGGCAGGATGCATGTGCGTGGTGGCCATGGCACAGTGGTGTTTATCTACGTGGCGTGGTATTTATGCAGGGTGTGGTCCATGTCTGTTGGTGTGAATGTGGAAGGGTATGAACCATTTCATTCCTCTCTCAGAGCACTGCCACTGCAGTCTTGCAGCAGGAAGGAATCTAGAAAAATAGAGGGGAGTATTACCCCTAGTCCTGCACCCCCTCATGGCTACTGCTGCTTTGGGACCTTCTCATGCATAAAGAGCAGATTTGTCACTCTTCTACCATGGGTAGAAGCTGCCCTTGTTGAGTACCCTCCATGTCAGACGGCTGCCTAGCCTCCACAGCTGGCACACTTCAGAGCTGTATAATATTCTACCCAGCACTGTGTCACGGCTCAGTGCACCTGGTTCCCTCTAACTCAGGACCATTCAAGAAAGAGGATTCTGGGATTTTGGTTTTCCAGACTAAACTAGTTGAAGGTAGAATAATCCTGCACCATCACATTTACCTCTAGGGAAGGGAACCAGAACTTGAAGGTGAAAGAAAGGCAGCTTGCCTGCTTTCTCTGAATGGTATAAGCTGTTTCTCCTGAATCACTCACCACGGAAGTATGCATGTGGATGAAAACCATGCCAGGCAAAACTGGAAAATCAAAGAGTAGAAAATAGAGGCTAGATAGACTTTATCTATAATCTCCAGCTCAAAGGGCAGGAGCACATGTTTTGCATGCAGGAGGCCCAGGTTTGATCCTTGGCACCATATGGTCATCTGAGCACCACCAGGAACTACCCCAAGGCAAGCTGGGAGTAGCTCTTCCAGAACACTGCTAGATATGACCCCAAAACTAAGGAAAGGGAGAAAGGGAGGGAATGAGGGAGGAAGGGAGAGAAAGAAAAGGGGGAACAAAAGAAAACCAGTGGGAAGTCAGAGCCTCATAAATCTTTTCAAACTTTTACAAGCCTTGCTCACCGCCTTCCCTATGATTTCTATCTGCCGCCCCTTATGGATTAATTTCCTCCTCTTGTTAAAAATGAAAACTGGGACCATCTTGTGTATGCAAGTATTAGTGTGTGCAAGAGCATGCTATTATTTTTCTGCAGTGGTGTGTGTGTGTGTGTGTGTGTGTGTGTATCAGCACTCATGTGTCTGCATGAACCCTGGCAGGTGTGTGTTGGGCATGTGGGGCTAGCTGGTCTACCTTACTCTGGCCCCTCCTCTACCTCTTCAGCCTTTTGACCTGTGCCGAGACACTGAGGAGGCAAAGGAACCTGGAGTGAAGATGTGGTGAGAGAAGATAAAGGCGGAAGCTCCCCAGGAGCCGAGTAGCAGGCAGCACGCAGGGGGCTGGGCTTCCATTAATTTTTATTGGGAGAAGCGCATCTCCTGCTGCTTTACACCACCTCCCTCAGGCGCAACGCCAACTGTGTGCTCCTGCATTGCCTGTCTCACAGAGAACTTGGGAAAGAGGATGGTGGAGGAGCTGTAGCTCTTTGGCAAGCCCCAGTCTCAACCTCCCTTTGATGCATCTCTAGAGGAGAAAGGGAGAAGGGTGGGCTGGGTAGGAGCTGGTTTACCTTCATGGAAAACCCAGTGCCCCTCTCTGTGGGTGGGGATAGGTTTGTGACCACATCATGGGTGTGTACCCCAGGTTCAGGCCTCCTTAGCTGAAGGCAAACTTGCCTTCAGCATTTGCCTCTTTCTATGGGGTTAAGCCTCTTGGCCTGAACTCCCCCTTTTCAGAGTGGATCACTAGGGATTCTGGGTAGAGGGGTGTTTATCACCTGCTGCTGCTGCTGCTTGGGGGCTGTTGGCACAGAGAGTTCCTGAAATACCCCCAATGGTCTATAGGTGAAAAGCTCAGGATGTGGCTAGCTGGCTTGCTCTCCTCAGCGAGAGCTGAAAACGTTTGTGTTGTGTGAGTGGTGCTCAGTTCCCCAGAGCTCCTTTGACACTCTTCTCCCCTCCATCAGGGAGTATGCAGTAGACACTTCCTGAAGTTCGCCCATTCCTGGCAGCAGGGACTGGATTGCTCGTCAGGAAGCTCCAGAACCTGGGGTAGTGGCTGGCATGGGCTAGAACTCCCTTTACACTCTGACCCTGCAAAGTCTCTTCCAACTCTTCCTCTTACACTCAGCCTGCTGCTGTCATATAGATTTCTTCCTGCTTATGCGACAGACTCAGTCCGTCCATCCATCCGTCCGTTTGTCCATCCATCCATCCACCCGTTCATCCATCCATCCATCTGTTCATCCGTCCATCCATCCATCCATCCATCCATCCATCCATCCATCCATCCATCCATCCATCCATCCATCCATCCATCCATCCATCCATCCATCCATCCATCCATCCATCCATCCATCCATCCATCCATCCATCCATCCATCCATCCATCCATCCATCCATCCATCCATCCATCCTCCTATCCAGCCAGCCACCCACCCACCCATCCACCCATCCACCATCCACCCGCCTGTCCACCCGTCTGCCCATCTGCCCCTCCACCCGCCTGCCTGCCTGTCTATCGGTCAGTCCGTCCATCTATCCGTCCGTCCGTCCATCCATCCACCCACAGACCCATCCATCCATCCATCTATCTACCTATCTCTGTAACATCTATTGTATATCTCATAGGTGCTCCAAACGTACTCCTGGCTCTGCATCAGGCATTATTCCTGCTAGTGTTCAGGAGATCATATGCACTGCCTGGGTTTGAACCCACATTTGCTGCATGCAAGGCAAGTGCCTTGCCCATTGCACTATTTCTGATCCTAGAGTGCTTTTCCTCATATATGCATGGTTGATCTCTCACTTCTGTCCAGCTCTCCCTAATCAGCCCTTCATATGACGTGTCCCACACTGAAACTAAAAGAAGTGCCACATGCTTCCCAGCATTTACCAAGTCCTAATGCACTATGGCATTTTCTCCTCTTTTGGTCATTATATGCCCACTTCCACAGACTGAAAAATGGTAGAGATCCTTCTCATGGTAGAGATCCTGGTCTCTTTAGTTCACTAATGTATCCTAAAAAGTCCATGGTAGACTTGAAAGAAATATTTTTGTTCTGTGTTGGAACTTGATGCTAATCTTCATCAAGAAATTGCTTGGTGAGATAATATTTTACCTTTCTGGTGAGATTAATCAGAAAGAACCTCTGGTACAAGGCACTAAAATAAAGATCGAGTTTTGATGTTCCTTTGAATTCCCATGGTGGGAGCGTTACCTTTGGGGGATGTTGTAGTGCTCCAAGCACTTGCTTACACTAAGAGACTGCCCACTGGGCAGTGCTCCACGATGCTCTATACCTAGGACTTGAGCAACTGAGTGATGCTCTGAGGAAGACGAGGCATGGAGTAGAGTGTTGTGTCCCAGTGCAGCTGAGTAAAGACTCCTAAAGCTACCATGTTTGCTTGGGGCCCTGCAGCTGGTGGGTGATGTGGATGGAGCTCCATGTCTGCTGTTGATTCTTTTTTTTTTGCTTTTGTGGGTCACACCCGGCAATGCTCAGGGTTTTTCCTGGCTCTACACTCAGGAATTACTCCTGGCAGTGCTTGGGGGACCATATGGGATGCTGGGGATCGAACCCAGGTTGGCATGGGCCGGCCGCATGCAAGGCAAATGCCCTACCCGCTGACTCCTGCTGTTGGTTCTTTGATGCACACTTGTGCAAAAACTGACTTCCACACAGTGGAGCCACTTGGAGATTGATGCCAGAGTCACTGTGGTGAGGAGCAGATGTTTGAACCTAAGGTTGACCTTGAGCCGGGAGTTTACTTAGGGTCAGGCCATCGGTGGGAGCTTTCAGTATCTCCAGGTGGGAATTTCAAATGAGCGGATCTGGCTGCAGGGGTCTTGTTAGATTCGAACGGCATGAACAACCGTGTGGGCAAGGTTGCCTTTAACCAGCCTGGTTAGCTTGTGACCTTTGTTCATGTTGGGTGAGGTCATTCTTTTGAGTGGTTCTCAAATGCGATAAATTTGGGAACAATGATGGCATTTGGTAATGCCTGGAAGCAGTTGTCACAACCAAGGAAGGGGTGCTTCTAGAATCTCACGGGCAAGAGATCATTATTTTTACTAACCCCCTTGTAATGTTGAACATTACCCCACAACAGAGAATTAGCACATCAGTTCTAATGTCAGGGATGAAGAGGTTAAGAATCCTTGTATTAGGTTGCTGTGGCACTGTCCTTGGTCCCTTCTTGCCCTTGTCTTTCTCTGAATCTCTAATTCATTTCCCCAGAAGGTAGATATGTGTGTGTGTGTGTGTGTGTGTGTGTCTGTCTGTCTGTCTGTCTGTCTGCCTGCCTGTCTGTCTGCCTGTCTGGAGGGCAGTGAGGTTGCAAATCTCTTTAAAATCACTCCTTGGGAAATAATCGGGCTGAGGGAGCAAGGAGTTACAACCTCCCACAGCCGTCAGCTTCCCACCTGCTACAGCATCAATCATGTTTCTGCCTACGCCAAGCCCAGAGGTGGAGAGCTGCGGCCTTAGACCATCTACGTGGGTCTCTAATCTTTAGACACCCTCCTTGAACCAGGAGGAGCTGGTGATCCATACAGGTGGGAGGTAAGTGCTCCTTGTTGTCATTTGCCTGGAAGCCCTAAGCATTTCGTAACCTAAATGAACTTCTAGTCTTAATCTTGGGATCTGACAGTTCTCTGGTACTGCTAGAAGCCCCAGGGATATTTGTTCTAACTCCTTCAGTTGGTATTGAAATTCTTTCCAAATGAAGGATTGTGTTGTTTGTTACAACTCCGGAGATGCACAGGGTTGCTGCTGCTTGATGCCCTCCCAGCCAAGCCTGCTTCCACACTTGGTGCCCTGCACAGTGCTGACCATCCCTTGGGTGACAGTACCAAGAACTGGACACATGTGCCTTGACCTAATTTCACATCTATAAATTTTAATAGAGCGTTAGACTTGAAAAAACAACTTTTAAGTTTATTCTTATTATTATGAGAAAGATGAAAACCTTTAAACAATTTATTTTCTGACTTAAGAGTGAGTTAGTAACCTATCAGGACCCAACCTCAGGCTGAGCTTTGTCACCACTAGTCTAAGATGAAATGACTCTAAGGTTGCTTGTCCATTGTCTGGATTAACCACACAGTGCAGATAGTTATATTTCCCCATCCAAGCAAACTAGAGAGCCTCACTGTAGAGATTAAGACTCAGTTACTGGTCCTGTTTTAAAATATCATGTCTTCTACTTAAGACTGTACACTCTGTCTTGCCTCTTCTGAATAATCTTCTTAATAATCTTTTAGCAGGCTTTTCTCCCTCTGGAAATCCATAAATTCTGGAAACCCTTAGGTGCAGTTAGGTGTTTCTCCCTTTATGTAATGGGTGTTCTCTGTCTTTCCCTCATATTAATTGTCACCCAGTCTGTGATTTTTTGAATGGTGTGAAGAAAATTTGTGTTTAGCAATTTGTGTTTTGTGAAGAAAATTTGGTGGAGTGGATGACTTCTGTTGGGAATAGCAGGAGTTCTGGGAAGGGATGGGATGTTTCAGGGAAGTCATGGGTAGGTTGCATGCATTTATGAGTTGCATATGTCATGGAGTGAGGATTTGAGCTTCCTCACCAGATTTGGAGCTCTGCCAGACTCCTTGTTATCCAGAGTCTAACACAGCACCCAACAAGATACTATATCTCAACCAAAGAAAGAATGAATGGGTGTAGAAGAGTAATCCAGAGTTCCTTCTAGCACTGGTAGACTGGATTTACCTTCCTTTTATTGGTTAACCACTACCTAGCAAAGTGGTTCTTAGTCTTGCTTAGAAAGTGCTAGAAGACTTTTCCTTTTCAACCAAAGGCACTTTATCTCAGTCCAGTTAGGCTTCACTAGCAAAAATATCATGAAGAGTAGAAATGAATTTCTCTTGTTATTGAGTCTAGAAAGTCCATGACCAAGGCATCTACAATTCAGTTTCTGGCAAACTTCCAACTTATAGCTGGAAGTAGTTTTGCTGTGTCCATATCTGTTGGAAGGACTAGGAAGTTCTCTGGGGCTCTTCTTCTTCTTTTTTTTTTTTTGCGTTTTTTGGGTCACAACCAGCAATGGTCAGGGGTTTCTCCTGGCTCTGCACTCAGGAATTACTCCCGGTGGTGCTCGGGGACCACATGGGATGCTGGGGATCGAAACTGGGCTGGCTTGGGCCGGCCGTGTACAAGAGCAAATGCCCTACCCATTGGACCATCGCTCCAGCCCCATCTCTGGGGCTCTTCTCTGAAAGCACTAACCCCATCCATAGAGATTCTATGCTGAGACCTAATTGCCTCCAATGGTCTTGCTTCCAAATGCCATTATAGTGAAGATTTAGGCTTCAACATATGAGTTTCAGTGCGGAGACAAAATGTCTGTCTATATCAGACATAGTAGTCTTGTTCCTGATCTGCTGCATCAGAGTCTTGGGGTGTGTGATCTGAACATTTGTGACTGTAGGACATCCAGCTGATGGTTTTATTATCTCTCAGAGTAAAGAACCAAGACCTCAAAAATGATCTACAGGGTGATTTGTTTTTCTGTGAGGACACTTTAATATTCAGTGGGAAAACAGTAACTACTTGGTAGTGAATGTTTCTGCAACACATCTTTGGATGGTGTCTGCTTTATAATCGAGTGTAATAATCCCTTATCCACATGATAAAAACTCTTGCTAGCATTTTAAGTTTATGTGTGATAGTTGCTCTTTGGCTGACCCACCAATGTATGGTCTCTGTTACCTGCATTATTCATAAGTAACAATAAAAGATCATTTATTTAGCTTTTTATGTCTAGAGATCACAATACATGAACAAAATAGACAAATATTTATGCCCTCACAGAACTTACATTCCTTGGGAGAAAAGTCATTGAACAGGTTAATAAAATAATATATAAGCTATGATAATAAGAGCTGAATTATTTATTGCCATGAAACAATTACCACAAAACTTAAAGACTGAAAACAACAAAATTTGGTCACTGTAGAGTGGGCCAAGAATCTGGGAGTGACTTAGCAGGGTGTTTCTGGCTTGGCTTGCTTCCATGATATTGCAGTTACACTATGGGGTGGGACTGTAAGTTCAAAGCTTGTCTGGGCCGGAGGATCCACTTCCATCATGACTCAGCTCTACCGCTGTTGGTCACCCAAAAGAGGCCTCTGTTCCTCTTCATGCGCTCCACCAAAGAGTTGCTTGGGTGCTCTCAGAGCATGACGATCTGCTGACTTCCTTTTATAAAAATTATTATTTATTTTATTGAGTCATCATGAAATACAGTTAAAAAGCTGTTCCTGATCAGGTTCAGTCACTCGATGTCCCAACACTCATCCCTTCTCCTCTGCACATTTATCATCCTCAATGTGCCCCCTTTACCCTCCTGCCACACCCCACCTCCTATCCCCAGACTGTCTCTATGGCAGGCACTTTTCTTCATTCTCTCTCTCTCATTCTTTCTCTCTAACACACACATTGGACATTATGGTTTTCAATAAAGATACTGAGAGGTTATCATGTTTTCTCCTTGACCTACTTTAGCATGCAATTCTTATCCAGAGTGATCATTTTCCACTATCCTTGTCATAGTGATCCCTTCCATATCCCAACTGTCTTTTCCCCAAGTTGTTGAAGCAGGCTTCCAAATGTGGACCAAACCTCCTGGCCCTTATTTCTACTTCAGATATTGGTTTCATATTATGTTTTTATGCCCCACAAATGGGTGCAATGATTTTATATCTGTCAGTCTCCTTCCAACTCATTTCACTCAGCATGATACGCTCCATGTCCATTCATTTATAGGCAAATTTCATGACTTCATTTGACTAACAGCTGCATAGTATTCTACTGTGTAGATGTACCATAGTTTCTTTAACCAGTTGTCTGTTCTCAAGCACTCAGGTGGTTTACAGATTTTGGCTATTGTGAATAGTTAATATCAACTGACTTCTAAAACCTGGTAAGTGATCCAAGAAGTAGAGTACACAGCCACAATGCCCTCTTATGCTCAGTCTGGAAAGTGTGCTTCATCCCTTCAACCACTTCTGTGAAACTTGTCCTCAGAGAAGTGGGATTAAACTAATTTCTTGGAATTAAAAATACCAAAGAATTTGCCAGTATGATTTTAATTTGTTATTGGTGCCATTCCTGGTAGTGCTCAGGGATTACTCCAGGTTGTGTGAACAGGGATCATTCCAGGAAGTGCTTAAGGGACTAAATGTAGTGATGGTACATTGAGTGTATCACATGCAAGGCAAGTGCTCCACCTGCTGTATTATCTCTCTGACTCCTGTAAATATGTTTTATTTAAAAAAAATTAAATGTTTTTGGATTTTGGGGCCACACTCTATGAAACTTAGGAATTACTCCTGTATCTATATTTAGGATCACTCCTGGTGGTTGCTCAGAGGACCATAAGAAATCTCTGAGATTATATTTAGGTTGATTGCATGCAAGGCAAGTGCCCTACCCACTGTTCTATCCCTACAGTCCCTGTCAATATGTTTTAAAGTTAACACAAAGGCTAGTGGAAAAGACCAAGAAAGGAAAGAAATATTTAGGGGGGAGAGAGAAGCAGAGATAAAGAGAGAGAGAGAGATGGGGAGCAGAGAAAAGCAATGGAGAAGGGGAATTTAGGGTAGTAGGGAAAGCATTTCTAAAGCTAACAAAAGGACTTTGAGTGAAGTGGGGTGCTAATAAAATTTTTGAAATAGATGATCTTTCTGTTATATAAATAATAGGATGTATGGAGCTTAAAAAAGAAGCACAGAGATTAGTATGAAATTCTTTCAAAACCAAGAGGAGAGAAGAGAGAGGATGGTGACTTGGCTTAAGAGGCACTTGGGCTGTGAGAATGAATCATGGAAGAGGTAGTAAAGATTCTGCAGCTAATTTTTAGATAGTGAGTCAATATTTGTTGACAGATATAAACAAAATGAAATTAAACTAGGGATCACTGCAGGGTTTTGGCTTGTGCAACTGAAGGAATGGAGTTGGCATGTGATAAGATGCTGAGGGATCAGCATATGCCTCAACAAGCTTGATGCACAAACTAATTGAAATTTCTTCAATGAAGGGAAATATTTTTCTGATGCCATATGAAGACATGCAGAAAAGACTCTAAAAAGAAAAAGTGATGAGTTTGGAGAGAGAGTACAGTGGATAAGACACTTGCCTTGAACTTGGCTGACTTGGGTTCGATCCCCAGCATGCATATGGTCCAGGAGTGATTCCTGAGTGCAAAGCCAAGAGTAACTCTTGAGCATCACCAAGTATAGCCCCCAAATTTTTTAAACAATTTAAGAATATTAACAATGATCACTGAATAGTCTAGTATCATTTTTCCTCCCAGTCAGTACCCAAAGCTTGATCACTTCACTTGACACTTGTCATCCTGTTATTCATTGATTTGCTCAAGTGGGCGCCAGTAATGTTTCCATTTGACTCTATCACATGCCAGTGTAGCCCAATGGCATCTAGTTGCTTCAGGAATACAAAGAGCCTCAAACCGTTCGTTCAGGGTCTTGATGAAGAAGTCTGACCATCTTGTAGGTGGGCAGCCATGTGATCTTTTGACATCCCATGGGATCCAGTCGGTAATGGCTCTAGTCCAGTGGTCATCTCCAAATCGCATTACATATCTAGCCCATCTGATTTTCGATGCCTTGGTAAACGAGACAGTGTCCCTAACTCTGGAACAGCGATGGAGGTCGGAGCTCCGGATTCTTTCTTTCACTGGAGTGAGGCGTGATATTCCAAGCATAGCTCTTTTGATTCCTCTTTGGGAGACCTGAATAGTGTTCTCATCCTGCTTTTGTAGAGCCTAGGTCTCTGAGGCATATGTTAATGCAGGGAGAACAGTGAAGTCGAAGAGATGTGCCTGGAGTTGGAGGTTCTTTGTCCTTTTTAGCTATTTCTCCCATGCTCTTGAAGGCTTTCCATGCTGCTCTCTTCCTCCTGAGCAGCTCAAGTGCTAGGTCATTCATCATGTTGAGTTCTTGACCTAGGTACACATAACTGCTGCATTCAGAGATGTTTGTTCCGTAGAGAGTGAATGGAGCATCTGGAACTAGTTCGTTTTTCATGAACATAGTTTTATTGAGATTCAGCTGTAGACCTATTTTCGACCACATTTATGGTCGAAGTCAGCCAGCATTTGTGCCACTTGGCTAATGTTTGGTGTTATTAGAACAATGTCATCAGTGAAGTGGAGGTGGTGTAGTTGTCGGCTGTCTATCTTCACTCCCATTTCTTCCCATTCTAATTGTCACATGACATTCTTAAGGGTGGTGCTGAAGAGTTTTGGTAAAATGGTATCACCCTGACAAACCCCCTCTTTTGACATCGATGATCACTTCCTTGTAGAATGATGAAATCCTGATAGTGTATCCATAATACAGCTCATGAAGGAACTTGATGTATTGGGTTTGAACGCCCTGTTTGCTAGGGCTTCAATGGCCACTTCTGTCTCAACAGAATCAAAGGCTTTCTTTAAATCATTGAACATTAGACAGAACAGCATCTTGAACTCCCTACAAACCTCAATGAGCTTGGTTACCATGTGGATATGGTCGATTGTGCTGAATACTTTTCAGAACCCAGCTTGCTCGCATGGTTGTCCTTCATCTAATGGTCTTCCAATCCTGTTCAGGAAATACTGGCTGATGCAGCAGAAGCTTGGAAAAGCATTTGCAATGCCCACCTGTCCTTCGCCAACTATAAGACCAAGATGACTGCCCTCCGACATCCTGATGGATCTATCACATCTTCAAGAAAGGCAATGGAGAAGATTATCCATGACTTCTACTCAGATCTCTTTGATAGCCACGTCCACCTGTTCACATACCAAATTCCGCAGGATGGATATGTTGTTCCTAACGTTCTCTCTTCTAAAATCTGACATGTCATTTTGTCGGTAAAGAAGTGAACAGCACTCGGCCCAGACAAAGTCAGACCCGAACACCTGAAGAATCTGTCGTCAGTACTCATCAATACACTGGCTCAGCTCTTCACATGCTATTTGTCTGAATGCAAGGTGCCCTCCCAATGGAAAACCAGCAGGACAGTTCTACTGTTCAAGAAGGGAGACATCCATGACATTGGCAACTATTGCCTGAACTGCCTGTTGTCCGTTGTCATCTATCCAAAGCTTAGCAAAGAATATTGACTTACTTTCTTACCCATCATTAAAAATCTAAAAGAGTAAGAATGATGGTTACTAGTAATGTTGACAAGTGCTCAAAGTTTCTGACACTAGTGAGCATAACTTCACCATTGGTCTGAAAGTAGATGGCTTGGATAGTAATGATCAACATACACAAGACAAAGAAATCTACATAACACCCTGCTCCATATGCAAGGAACACTAGGAAATTCTTGCTTAACCAGTTCGAATTTTTCATTATTAATATCTGAAAATTCATATTTTTTACTGAACTATTCTACAGGTATTTGTGGACACATTGCTTTAGGTTCGAATTTTAGGCAGAAGAATTACATTGAATTATTTCAAGTTATTATATTTGACCATTTGTGATCTACCAGCAGGAACATTTCACATTATTCCTGCTATATTTGATGAGAAAATATATCTGTTAGGTTTGTTTCTGTTTATGCATGTTGACACTCAACATTCTACAACTGATTCTCTTCTTCTTGCACCACATAATGTTTCCTTTGAAAAGAGCTTGCTTGGCCTTGTTTCTGTCTTTTTATGCCTGTCACACCTGCCTGTTGTAATTTCAACTCCCTCCCCTGCTCTCCCATCGTCTGTGGATATGGCACACAGCTGTTTCCTGTCACCTGTGTCCAGTGTCCTTTCATGTACTTGAACCTATCTGTAAGGTCGTGCTACAAGGTATTACCAGAGCAGAGGATGTATTTTATAACTAAGCTCATCACATCTTAGCTGTTTGTGGTATTAGAGTATTAAGGAGCAAGGTAAGGCAGTTAGATCCTGTCTCTGAGCCTCAGCTGTGTGGACCTTCACACTTATGCTATCCTGCATGTAACGTTTGTGACAAGCTTAAGCTGCTGGTAATAGTGTCCCAGCCTTGAAGGCAGGCTTAGCCAAGGCTAGTTTATGGTGATGATCATCATTTGATAATGCTCTTCAATTTCTTATTTCAGAGCCGAATGTATGTAAAGTAAATGTAATGGTTGCTAGATACACAGACAATTTTATTTAAGATTGCAATGAGAAGCAGTTGCATTTCTCACTTCCCTTGGATTCACCTGCATTGTTTTATTCCAATACAACATATGCTTGATTCTGCATATTTCAGAAACACAACCCCTTATCACTCTGCTGGGAAGTTCCTTTCTTCCTATTATGTGGCTTCTCTGGTGCTCCATTTCATTTTGCATCATCTCTTTCTAGAAAACAGCCTTCTTAGATTTTTTTTTTCTGAATTAAGTAATGTGATTACATTAGAATAGCTGCAGGATATGTCCAGACTGGAACCCGACACTTGTGCTTGGTGAAACAGAGAAGCTATTCGTTTTTGCCTGTCTTCCTTAATTAGCATTACACACAGCATGACTTGGGTCCTATCCATACCCAGTTTATTGGGGAATAACCCCATGAGGTGGAAAGAATGGCTGCAGATATTGAGAGAGAATTTTTTTTTTGTGGTACATAAACTGCTAGATGAATGGGGAGTGTATTACCAGCACCTGCATTCTCAGAGTCTCAGATCTGATTGCCTTGAAACCCATTACACTGCTCCTCTCTCCTTTATCACATTTGGCTACAGGCACAGTGACTGTCTTTACCTCTATTGTTTGATTGCCTCCGTTGCCTTTAACAATCCAGGACTGTGAGCCCAGTTCTGATTCAGTTGGAATTGGTGCAAAGGGATGGAGACTGGAGACAGCGGATTCTTGCCAGGCACGGAATGATGACTCCATTCCAATCACATTTCCCTTTAATGAGGGTCCTGACGCGGCTCTCATTCCTCTGCAAGTACCATGCAGCATCGGTGTAATGGCTGCACTTGATGGATAATTTATGCAAACAGAATACAAACAACAAGTCATTAAGCCACCCAACGAGGGTCCTTGACTTTTGCAAAACCAAACAGTTATTCTGATCCTGATGAGTTTAATTTTACTTTTGGTTAAGTACCTATGAATACATTATATTTAAAATAAATATTATATTATCAATATTCATGATGAGGCTGAATGTCACTTGGTGTTTAATATTGTGGATTTTTTTTAAAAGACTGGTATATCGAGCTTGATTTTCAAAAAGTCATAAAGTATTCATAGTTAGAACTTGAATCCTATCTTCAGTCTGTTTTCTAATGGATTCCAACAAAGCTGGATGTAAAGGAAAGAGGGAATCTATGAAGTTATTGTTGGAATAGTCATAAACACCTCCCCCCCCATACCCCCATTGGCATTATCTTGGTTTGCATTCAAAATGCTTGAATGTATGCAAATGTGGATTTGAATTTGAGAATTCCACACAAAGAAACCTTAAACCACCGGATAACCTAAAGGAAATTGGTCCTGAATATGATTTGGCTACCTAGTGATTAAAATCCACTTATAAGGAAATTAAAACGAGAAAACCAGGCTTGACTGTGCATCGGGGCTGTGTCGGAACGCTAGGGCCATGCAGGTGTACCCTATTTGGATGTCAGTTTACATAATATGCTGCGCTTTTGGTGCTTACCAGATGCCCGGCAGTTTATTTTAGTAATTTTAATTTTATTAGAACAGCATCCTATGACTCGGCGGCTGCATGGCATTGCTGGGAGCCCTCACTTGAAAATCATTAAAGCCTAAATGGTCTTGGCAGGTAATCTCACTGTCTTTTCATCTTCCATCTCCGGCAAGGTGGCCCCTGTAGATTGTTTAAAGGCAAAGGAACGGCCAATACAGACACTAACAGCAATGCTGTTTGCAGCTCCCTTCCCTGTGGAGAGGAAGCAGGGGGTGAAACTCTGGGCACTGAATCCTACAGGCTTTACCCGGGGAGGGGGCAACTTGAGGGAGGACTTTCTCCCTCCCCTGCTCAGTAGCAGGTGCAACATGAAACAATCCTCAAGGTGGGCCAGAACAATAGTATAGTGGGTAAGGCATTTGCCTTGTATGCAACACACTTGGGTTAGATCCCTGGCATCCCATATGGTTCTGTGAGCACTGCCAGGAATAATTCGTGAGTATAGAGCTAGGAGTAACCTCTAAGCATTTGTGGGTGTGATCTGCAAAGCAAAGCAAAACAAAACAAAACAAAACAAAACAGCAATCGTCAAGGTCCTTCAGCCTCAATCATCCCCAGAGTGACGGAATCTAGTACATGTCATGATCATGTCTCTCATGGGGCAGCTAGAACCACCGTAACCACTTCCACTGTCACTCCATAGTTACAGGGGAAAGCAGGAGCTGGAAGCAGGGGGACCCCTGGTTTCAGAGAGGGGCAGTTCAGTTCTCTTGGGCAGGTCTCATATTTATGAGAGAGAATTGGTGGGGAGCATAGTGGAGAGGGGAAACAAGGTTTCTAAATGGTCAGGTCCAAGAATCTGCTCCAGAAAAGGAGAAAAGGGTGAAAAGCATTGTAAGCACATAGTCCAGAGATGAACCAGTTCTCAGGGGCCTGGCTGGACAGTGGTCAAGCCTTCTTGTGGATTATAAAACAGAACAAGACACCCTTGGCAGTGGTGGATGGCCTGTCTAATTCAAGGTGATCACTAGCCCCTAGGAGAAGAAATCTTGAATTTATTTTCTTTATTTCACATTTCCACATTCAAGCGGAAAGATAGGTCTACAGCTGAATCTCAGCAAAACTATGTTCATGAAAAATGAATTAGTTCCAGAGGCCCCATTCACTCTCAATGGAACAAACATCTCTGAATGCAGCAGTTATGTGTATCTAAGTTGAGAAGTCAACATGATGAACGACCTAAAACCTGAGCTGCGCAGGAGGGAGAGAGCAGCATAGAATGCCTTCAAAAAGCATTGAAGAAATAGCTAAAAAAGACAAAGAACCTCCAGCTCTGGGCACATCTCTTCAACTCCACTATTCTCCCTGCATTAACATTAGCCTCAGATACCTGGGCCCTACGAAAGCAGAATGAGAACGCTATTCAGGTCTCTCAAAGAGGAATCGAAAGAGCTATGCTTGGAATATCACACCTCACTCCAGTGAAAGAAAGAATCTGGAGCTCCGACTTCCATTGCTGTTCCAGAGTCAGGGACACTGTCTCGTTTACCAAGGCATCGAAAATCAGATGGGTTGGATATGAAATGCGATTTGGAGATGACCGCTGGACTAGAGCCATTACTGACCGGATCTCATGGGATTTCAAATCACGTGGCCGCCCACCTACAAGATGGTCAGACTTCTTCGCCAAGATCCTGAATGAACGGTTTGAGGCTCTTTGTATTCCTGAAGCAACTAGATGCCATTGGGCTACACTGTCACGTGATAGAGTCAAATGGAAACATTACTGGCGCCCGCTCGAGCAAATTGATGAATAACGGGATGTCAAGTGAAGTGATCAAGTGATTTTCTTTATTAATGTTTTAATTCTTAACATTTGAAACTGACATTTTTGCAGAAATCTTGAACTTCTTGTTGATGATGGGGATTTTATGACCCCGGCTTCCTATTCCCAAACTAGCTCAGAGACTTTGACCAAATGGTAATGCTCAAGCTCTCTCTCTAGGTTGAGTCTATGGGTCTAGTGTTGGGTTTTTTTCTTTTCTCCTCCTCCTCCTCCTCCTCCTCCTTCTTCTCCTCCTCTTTCTCCTTCTCCTTCTCCTCCTCCTCCTCTTCCTCCTCCTCCTCTTCCTTCTTCTTCTACTTCCTCCTCCTCCTTCTTCTTCCTCCTCCTCTTCTTCTTCTCTTCCTCCTCCTCCTCCTTCTTCTTTCTGTTTCTGATTCTGCTTCTTTCTGCTTCTGCTGCTTCTACTTCTACTTCTGCTTCTTCTGCTTCTGCTTCTTCTCCTCTTCCTCATCCTTCTTTATCTCTCTCCCTTCCTATCTCTGTCTCTCTCTGTGCCTCTCTCTCTCTCTCTGTTCTGCTCTCAGGTACTCTTTTCATGATTCCAGCTTCCAAAGTTGCTAGGTACACAGGCAGTTTATCTGAGGGTTCTGTCTCCAGAGTTGTAACTTTTGTCAGCAGCCTCTGAATGCTCTGGGAACCTTTTCTCCTCCTGTGTCCTTTCAGTCTTAGAATGACAGCACCTGCCTTCTGCTCCTAATCCCCAGGTTGCTTCACCTGCTTTGGGTCTTAGTGCTCTTTGGTTTTGGGGGTTGTCTTTTTGTATATGTCTAATCCCCTCATCAAATTCATTCTGTTTAAAAGACCTGAGGAGAATGGTTTCTACATCTGCTTGGATTCTGATGATTCACTCACCAGAGAGACACTCCCTTCTGTAGAACTACACAGGAAGGTATATTTTATAGGGTGGTGGATTAGGACTCACAATACAGAGGTTCAAGTTTTGGACTTAGGTAAATAATTTCATCTCTTTGGCCACTCTGGTTATGAACATCTGATGTGCAGATGCCAAACTTCTTTGTCCTACAATCACTCTCTCACAAAGGGAATAAACAAGTTTAAGACTTTAAGAGGCTTATAGAGAGCCATAGAAATATCATGTATGATCTACCTCATGTTATAACTCATTATAATTACTCATTATAAATACTATATATAAATACTCATTATAAATATAAGCACTCTTTTATACTAAGCCCAAGCATACCTTCACCAATGCTTTTCAACATAATGATCCTGGCAAAGGAAAAGATTTGGCAAGCAAGTTGAAACCCATTTTCCAACCACGAGTCCAAGTCTATTTATTTCTTTCAGATTCAGACACTGGGACCCTGAGAAGCTAAGTGCATGTCAGATGAAAAAATAAACATATTTTTAATTCTAAAATGATGCTGACATGTCAGCATAGATAATAGGAATGTATATTCTTATTATCACAGGTATCACACTCGTATAGGTGAGCAGATGTATCTATTAAATATATAGTGTGTGGATTGAAAATCATTGCTTTGTTTGCATGTGAACACAGCTGGGAGATCATTTAATCCTGCATTTCCTTTTTTTAGAGGGAGGGATCATCCACACCTAGCAGTGCTCAGGGCTATTCCAGGCACACTGCTTGGGAGCCATTGATGGCAGTGTTCAGGGGGCCAGGTGGTGTTGGAGATCAAATCAGGGGCTTTTGCATGAAAAACATGCACTCCAGCCCTCTTATCCATCTCCCAAGACCCGCTGTCACTTTAAGGGTGAGAAAAATCAAGTTGTTCTTTTGAAATCAAGGAAATGTGTATCCATCCTGTAGAGTAATTGGAAGTAAACAGTTAAGAGAGAAGGCTTGTTTTCATCCTCAGCAATCAGTAAATCAAATATTTTGGTTGGCTCTTTCTTGCTATATATGCCATCATTGTTATACTATTATTTTGAAGATTAGTGAAAATAGCAACTTTGCATTTTCACTTTTGGAATCAGGTCATGAAAAAGCTTCTCTGTCAATTGTCACAGAAAATAGCAAAAATGAGAAGCTCAACATTAGCTTCAAATTTCTCATAAAATTGCAAGTCCACTGAGGACAGCTTCTGTGACATCCCAGTGAAATTGGATCCATAGAGGTAAGAAAACAAAAGGTGGCAGACAAAATTAGAGCATGTGTGGGATCTATTCTGGCAGCTCCTTTGGGGTGGAGACAATGGAGCTGTGGAATATACAAAACAGTTTGATTTCCTGTAATCTGTCTACCTGCTGATTTTGTCATCATAAATGGCATAACAGCGATGGCTATAGATTTCCCCACTCGTTGTAAAAACAAAAGTGTCTGAAATTAGGAGCAGAGCAGTTGGTTTGTTTGGTTACATTTCCCAGGGACAGTCCAACCCTGGTGTATGTGCTCCAGATGTGAGTGAGCAATAAGGTAGACCTTTCCAGCAAAACCAAGGTGGAGATTTTTCCTGGCGGGTTTTGTCCAGTCCATTATTTGTATGCCATATGTTCTCTCAAATTCACCCTTCTGCTCTATCAATTAAAACCTTTCCTTTTTTGTTGCTGTTATAAAATTGCGATTGTTTCTATCTCCAAGCATTTTCATTTAGATGTTTATTGTTCTCAGCAGTGCAGCTCCTGAGCCCTCCCCGCAGAGAGAGGTCGGAGAAAGAGGACATCAATCTTACCAGCTGGTTTTATAGCTTCATTGTCTGCTCCGATTTTGTAAGAAAGCACATGGTGGTAGGAGAGAGAAATTGCCAGGGGGGTAAACGTGTCCTTTGAAATGCCACTCTTGGCTTCTTGACAAGGTAGAAAGAAAAAGCCTATGGTGGGTTTGTTAAAGTTCAGGAATGGAAAAGACGCTGGGGCTGACTTTTTGGCAGGGAGCTGATTTTTTCCCTTCTCATGAGACCGGTTGCCTTTTGTGGAGGACTTTCTCCTCCCTAGGAGGTTTAAGGAGCCCTTGTCAAGATCACACTCCTAAAGAGAGGACTTGACGGAAAATGTGGTGCCACTCTGAAGAGGGTTGGCCTGAGTCCAGGTCAGTCCAGAGACGCAGGGAGTGACGTGGAAGCTCATCGGTCAAGTGGCCATGCTCATCATCACTTTCTATGTCCTGTGCATGAAGTCCAATTCCCAGTGTCCAGCTGACCCTTCAGTTATTGCTAATGGTCTCAATGGCCAACCAACTCAGCCCTTCCTTGCTTCAGAAAGGAGAAAGGGGTATAGTTATGTGATTATAGGCGATGCAATCTGAATTCGGGGTATGTTAACTCTGTCATAGCCCTTGCTCTGTTGAGTCGAGCAACTTTCTCCCTCTTTTTAAACCCAAGTTCACCATCTAAATTTGGGATGAAAATAGTGCTACAGAATGAGATCTGCACAGTGTTAAATGTTAATTATTCAATGTTAATCATTCAATGCTAATCATTGAATGATTGATATATATTAGCTTTTATTCATTAATTTAATTTTTCATTGAATCACCATGTGTAGACCATTACAAAGCTGTTCACAATTGGGTTTCAGCCATGCAGTGTTTTAGGACCCACGTCTCCACCAGTGCACATTTCCCAACACCAGTTTGTTTTCCCTTGATACTCTGTTACTTCTGAAATCAAAAGTTCCCACTTCTTATTCATGGTGCTGACATGGAATCTTGGGTCATCTATGGGAAAAGCCCCTTGGGTGCTGGGATTCCTAGAGGGCTAAGGCATAAGGAAATGTGTTGCAGGACTCCTAAGGGCCGCTGTATCTGCTCTGGATTGCCTCCTGCAAATCACTTTGTAGATAAGGGGGTAGTCTAAATGTGGCAGTTTATCGACCATGTATGCTGTACTAGCTGGTATAAATATTCTCCCATGCTACCACAATCATTGTGGGACTAGCTAGATCTTACCAGCATATTAGCCTGGCCACGTAGGACACCTAAATAATTAGATCAGGAGAGAAATGCTGTTTGCTTCCAAGCAAACAAGCATGGCTCCCCTGATATACTCAAAGGCAACTAAAATATAAAACTACAATGAAGTAGAAGAGACTTGTGAAGGCTTGTAGAAATATTTAACTGGCATTAGTATTAGTCTTTGGTACAGAGACATGCCATCTCAGAAACCCCCTTCTCTACCCTATAAAGGCATTCCCAGGCAGATCTTGGCTCAAAACATTAGCATACTAAAGGGCCTAGGTGAGGTGCAGGGAGGGGATTACCTAAGGACATTTGACCCTCCCTGCTTTCCATAACAGTGGGAGGAAGGTCTGAGTGGCAGAGGTATAAAACTAGCCGGTTTCCTCTCTCCCGCACTTCTTTGTGGGTGCTCTCTTTGTGAGCTCGCACCCTTCTTGGAAGTCTTGTCTTCTTCCCCTTTACAAAGCCTTTACACGTGGTGGCCGCCATCTTGGCCTACACATGGCTGGGGTTCTAGCCTGGAATCCTAAGCACCGGGCTTTTCCTTTTGCTGATTTGTATGCCTGAACCTGTGATAAGTAAAAGCCTTTTAAAACTGCATCGGATTCCTGAGTTTTCATCCAATTTCTCGCCAGCTTTGGAGGTAGAAGGGAACTCGCTTCCCGGCACTGTCGGGGACCCCGCGGTGCGCCCGACAGAAATGTATTTCTTTTTTTCCTTTATTTTTTCACTTTTTGGGTCACACCTGGCAATGCTCAGGGGTTACTCCTGGCTCTGCACTCAAGAATTACTCCTGGAGGTGCATGGGGACATATAGGATGCCGGGGATCGAACCTGGGTCAGCCTCATGCAGGCAAATGCCCTCCCTGCTGTACTATTGCTGGGGTCTGGAAATGCATTTCTGACTTCTTGGATGACCTGTTTCAAAGGTAGAGAAAGATGAAGAGAACATTAAGGTTACTATGTGGTCAGAAACAGGAAGAGAGTATCTGAACAGGAAGTGGAAAGGCAGCCTGATCTAGTTGAGTCTCTGGTGAAGCCGACTGGGAGGAGCATTTCTGTCTCCCTCTTATGGTACTGTAGAGTTGCAGATGGATGCTATGAGCACAGCTAGCCTCAGGCTGATAAAGATTGGTTAATTTTTTTTTTTTCTTTTTTGGGTCATACCCAGCAATACTCAAGCATTACTCCTGGCTCTTCACTCAGGAATTACTCCTGGTGGTGCTCAAGGGACCATATGGGATGCCAAGGATCGAACCTGGGTCAGCTGCATGCAAGACAACTGCCATTCCCACTGTGCTATCGCCTCCAGCCCCAATTTCTGATTATTTAGACCTACTAGTGGCAAACTAGAAATTCTAGTTGTTTTCCTGCTCGACTTTCTATTATATCACATATCTCTGAAGTTCCACCTAAGTTTCGCTGAGTGATAAATTGGGTCTGTGTAAGTGGCTTCTTTCCTCCACAGTAATTGCTGGACCTTGTATTGCAGGTATCTGAGTGAAGTCCTGAGCTTTGCTTGTTCATATTCACCATCTCGAGCTATGTGTCTGAGCAATGGGAGTTGCTGCCTCAGTACTTGAGGAACAGAAACTCATGTTTTCAGCTGAAGCTCTGAGCATCCTTTTGTCAAGGTGGGTCAAATCTCTGTGATCAGATCTTTCTCTTTCTTCCTTCCTGCCCTTATATTTTCTTCCTAGGAGCCAGCATTCCTATCCCTACCATGCATTGAGGCCTCCTCCCTGCTTCTCGTGCCTGGGTCCTAAGCTCCTAAGCTTTTTTATTTTTATTTTTTAAAAAATTTTATTATAGTTTTCCTGGGTTATAGCTGGTGGGGATTCCTCCCACTTCAGTGCTCAGGCATCTTTCCAAACAGTGCTGGAGCTGAACCCAGGGCCTCACACATGCAAGGCAAGTGCTCTACTGCTGAGCCACATTCCCACTCTACTGATGGAAAATTAGAAAAATCAGAAGTTCCCGTAGCCTTATTCATGGTGCTGACATGGAAACTGGGATCTTCTCTGGGAAAACCCATTTGGTGCTGGGATTCTGAGAGGGCTGAGGTTTACAGCAGCATATATCTGACTACTTAGATGACCAATTCTGAAGGTGGAGAGGGATCAAGAGAACCTTAAGGTTTCTGTGTGGTCAGAAAAGGACCAGAGTATCTGAAACAGGGAGTATTTTCATCCTGCTCCTAAACTTTCACTTCTTTGCTTCTTCCATAATGACCTATTTGGGGCTTTTGCCCTTCAAAATCCCACTCTTAATAGGAACTAATCTTGTAAGCGCATTTGAACACAGATAAAAATCAATAACTACAGAACCAGATGGAATTTGCTATTCTTTTGAGAGCTCCTAGGATGCTATTTGGCTTATTGTGTTTAATCCCCATCACAGTCTGGGCTCTCCTTGTCTTCCCTCTCCAGTGTCATGTCACTGGCCCCCATTGTTTCCTCTTGCTCACTCTGTTACCCTTGGACTCCTTCACCAACCTTCCTTGTGTTGACTAGTATCAACACAAGGTTCTGGTCACTTGGGCTGTATTCTCAACCTCTGCTTCTCTCTCTTACCTGTTTGGATGTCAAGCAATATTGACACCCTTGGTTTGCCCCTTTCCTTTGATCAGATTCACTACCATGCTCATGCAATCTCTCCCCCAGTATCACCCTCAAATATGCTCACACGGTTTTGCTATCATGCCTTGTATTATGACTTTCTCCCTTCCTGGTTTTCCTCCTGCTCCTCTGTTCATCCAACACCTATCCCACCCTTGGTACAGAGCCCCAGGCCAGTTTTCTCCTTGCTGCAGTCCTGGCTTTCCCTTCATCCCTCTTCCCCACCCCAGTCATCTCTCTGGCCTTTGGGTGAGTCTCATCCTTCTCCACATTTATCTTTGGCAATTTATCACACACTGGCCTTTCTTGTGACATTTCTTGTACAGCATTGAACTGCTATTTATCTCCTGTGTGTTCTTTCACTTGCCTTGCACTTATGTCCGACATCTTCACGCTCCCAGAGAGCACAGAGCCTATCTTTGGAGTTCATTTTCATCCTCCTCAGTGTCTTGTTTGCTTGTCATAGATGCCCTATAACTATTTCTGGAATATCAAGATTTCACCTGCAGGTGAGCCCTATTTTTTTTTTTTAATAATGGTGGACTCCAAAGGCCTTGAACCAGATAGTAACTCTTGTAGGGAGATAGTGGGTGTTGCTTTAGCCCCTCAAGGCCTATGGGTACTCTATAAGTCACCCGATGACAGTAAGACTGACACATCCCAAGGGTAAGCAGGTGACACTAGGCTTGATGCCATTTCAACTCTATCACATTATTCTATTTAATGCCCACACCCATAATCCTAAACAGTAATTGTGGAGATGATTTCAGTTTTACAGACTATCAAATGGAGGTGCAGAGAGGGATGGTTTTCCCCATGCCTTATAGCTCATAGCACTGTGTAGTGATTTTGAACTCTGTAGTCAGATTTCAAGGTGTGACATTCAAACCACTCTTTGGAGCATGCCCTGGCCATATATGCCAAGTAATCAGTTCTTCTATTTGAACATCGATATCCCATTTTCAAATTATTTTTTACCATAACTCTTATTTAATGGACTCTTTACCCTTATAAATAAATTGGGGCCCTCTTGCTTTTCTCCTGTTCTTATTTATATATGGGTTTCATTCTTTCCCATAATCTTAAGCATTTTATGCTGCTGTAAATCTCTTCCTTTAAATTTTTTTTTTAATTTATGGGGCCATACCCAGTGATGCTTAGGGATTACAACTGGCTCTGCACTCAGGAATTTCTCCCTGGTGGTGCTCAGGGAACCATGTGGGATGCCAGCAATCAAGTCCATGTTGCCTGCATCAAGGAAAGTATTCTAACTTACTTTCCCTGGCCCGAATCTTTCCTTCCCTTGTCAAGTCTGCATTTCTTGCTTGACCCTGCTCCATATGTCATTGGCACTCATTTTTATTAGGAAAGTCTTTAGCTATGAGTAACAAAATACTCAACGTACAGTGGCTTAAATGAATATATGTTTCTATTTCTTAATAACACAAGAATTTTGAAGGTGGGTGGTGCTGCTATTGGCTTAGAGGCTAAATCACATCTGGCCTGGCCACTTAGCAATTCTCTTAGGCTTTGCCTTATACTTGACAACTCAAGTTGGCAGGATGGTGCTGTATTTCCAGACATCTTGGTCCTTTAAGACAGAGAGGAGGGACACTGACTTTTGTCCTTCTATTATGTCTCTTTGGCCGGATCATGTCTCCTGATGCTTCAAGAATAGTGGAGAGCATAAGTATGCAGCTTAGAGTATGGCTTTTTGAAGATTAGGATTATGTTCATAGGGAGTAAAGGGAGGAATGCATAGAGAAGTGACTTCAGATGCTAACCACCATCAAATCTTAGATGAATAAATCAATCATAAAATGAAAGAATTTAATTTAAGTTATGCCATTTGTAAATCAACTCTGTGTGTGTGTGTGTGTGTGTGTGTTTGTGTATGTGTTCAGGGAGCTCCATAGCAGTGCTAAGGAGATCAGGTCGGTCTCTGCTAGTGATTCTCGGTGAATAAAGTCAGTGGCTGAATGTACTACCCTAAGGATTCCATACTGTTGAAGTCCTGCATATTGGACTTTATCTGAGTCTCCCCATCCTTTTTCAGGGGCCTCCAGGTTTGTATGTAGCAGTGCTTGGAGTCACTTTATGATGCCAAGAATTGAACCGCAAGTGTCTGATGCAAGGCACTTCGCCCTAATCAATGTAACATCTCTCTGACTCAATATATTACATTTCCTTTTCCTTTCCATTTGTGGATGTTGCTCTGACGAACCAGGGAGTCACAAGTATGCCTGGTTGTAGCGCTCCTTGGGCTTGTGCCCTCTAGGTTATAGAACTCACACGTTGCTTGTAGTGGGTCCTGTTGCTGGTCACAGCACCAGCCTCTAATTTTAATTGACATGTTTACACCAGCTGGCTTGTGACAGTAGAGCTGCCAGTATTGTATTGGGCATTTGGGGACAGTATCAGGGACTAAACTCATGACTTTATATGTGCAAGGAAAGCACTGGCCTCTGAGCTATCTCTCAGCCCACCCTAATGCATTTTTAGTGTTTAGAAAAAAATCCTCGGTAGCAAAGAACACAGCAGAAAGAGAAAATGTCTCTCTTTAATTTACCTAACAAAATCCTCTACCCTGGAGAGAATCATTATCAACTTGATGATCCTCCTTTCAGATGTATATTTATGCAAGGATAAATATCACAGACACATACTACAAATATAGCCCGCATATTCATAGGTTCATATAGATTTAATCTAAACATGTGACTTTGCTTTATTTTCCCCCTATAGCATGTTTTCTAGGTTTTGATGCAAAAATTTTCTTTTTATATTATTTAATTTGGGGTTGTCACACCTGGGGGTTACTTGGGCTTACTCCTGGGTTTTCACTCAGTGATCACTCCTGATGAGGTTCAGGGGACCATCTGAAGTATTAGGGATCAAATCCAGGTTAAAAGTGTGCAAGGTAAACACCTTACCAGCTATACTGCCTCTCTGACCCCTGATATATATTTTTAATAATATGTTAACATGTCTGGGAAATATTTCCATGCCAGTATCACTTTCTCATCCTTTGTCTCTATTGGAAAGCATTCCATGTCCTGGCTTTTCCATTGCTAAAATCTTGCCCTGTTTTTTGAAAGTTGCAGTTGTTCCTCCTGGACTGAAGCATTTGAATGAGGAGATTGATCATGCGAGGAGCCGAGACTTTCATTGGTGAACGCCTGGTGAGGTGGCACCTGACACTACAAGTCAGGATTCAGGACTTGCTTGCCCTGCCCATTTTCTATGGCAGCTATCTGGCTGTCTTGTGGGACTCCACAAGCAACACTGAGTCAGCTGTCACAACTCCCTGGGCAATACCAATTGGTGTCAAGATCACACCACCCAAGCTTCTTAACCACTGAGCTGCTTGAGACACAGATGCAGTTCCATCCAGAAATCAAACAAAAAACTACCCCCTGAGGTTTTCCTCCTGAAATGATGTATAACAAACATGATTTCTCAGAAGAAAGTGATTTTAGTTCTGCCCCAGAGACTGTTTTCTAGTTCAAAAGGCGACAACAAAGCTGAATTCTTTGGACTTCATGCACTTCTGAAGTTCACAGTGGGAGTGATCATGCCACATTAGGGCAGTTCCAGCGAATCTTCAAAGTATTTTTTTCCTTTTTCTTTCTCCTCGACTTCGAGATGGGGGGGTAGATTTGCAAAGCGGCTCATATTTGAAAGTGTAACACCTCTGTTAACACGTGAGGAAGGAGATGGGATCATATAATGGTGCATTAAAGCCTCTGAAGAAAAGAACAAATAAAATCTCTGCAGATCTGTATTTTCTGGGGTTGGTAGAAAAGAACCACCTGCCAGAGCTCTCTGGCAGTTCTCGTTGTATGTCTATTTAAAATGAAAGCAAAGACTCAGCCCTCTGTGGAGGAATGCTCTGATTACCTTTAGGGATGAAGTGAGCCTGGACAGCAAAAGCGTGGTTTGTCAGCTGTTCCAGACATTAACAACGGTCAAAAGAAGGGGAGTATGGGAGGCAGGAGATGGATTTCTCTTGACCTCAGATGGTACATAAAATCAGAAGTTCTGTCACTAGAATGAGAGAAATACAACACAATACCCCTTTCTCTTCTGTTTCTTTCAAAGGCAAGGTTTATTTACATAGACAAAAATGTTAATTTTCTCAGAAGAACTACTAGCAGATGATTAGGTAAAATTCATGTGTGCATGATTAATATTGAATGCCCTCTTGCTCTGGTAGAACTTTTTAGTTTTTCAAAAAGACATATGGAACTCATTCATGCTTGTATTACACGTATCTGTGTGTTCATATAGATGTTTGACTCTGTGTTCAGTGAAATGTCATAATTTCTTTTACAACAGATTCGGAAGAGAAAATGCTGCTTAGAGCAGAACATTATAAATGGGAAAGGAAATGAAAATGTGTGTGTGTGAGTGAAGTGAGAACCATGAGGGTGACCTGTGTATCAAAGAAACAATTTCATAGGGGATAGAAAACTTTTAATACAAACTGGAAGGCTAGCAGAAAATTTTAAGAAATGGGATTTCACCATTGATTATATGGTGTTCTTAGGAATTGGGCTGCCAGGGGAAGCCCTGTTGATGAATGTTTGCTTTTATATCAGCATTTAATAGAGGAGTTTCATGTGCTTAGGAGCTACCAGCCTTGTTAATTCATTTCTTACAAATAAATCATGCAGGGTCAGTTCCATTTGGGGAGACACAATACTAGTTTCTTGGGTTCCCAGTAGGAAAAAGAAAAAGTCAGAGTCATTTTATGGGTGAGTCTCCATGGATACATTTAGAAAATTATATGAAAAGTCCAAGAAATTTTTTGAGATTTATTTTCACAATAATCACCCTGATATGAAAAGTTGGGGCCGGAGTGATAGCCCAGCGGGTAGGGCATTTGCCTTGCACATGGCTGGCCCATGCTGGCCTGGGTTCGATCTCCGGCATCCCATATGGTCCCCTGAGCACCGCCAGGAGTAATTCTTGAGTGCAGAGACAGGAGAGACCCCTGAGCATTGCTGGGTGTGACCCAAAAAAGCAAAAAAAAAAAAAAGTAAATAAAATAGTTCTACTTTCCAGGGGATTTTCTGATTATAGAGTGTGGAATTGCATACTTTAGGCAATGGAATCTCTTAGTAGCTGAACTGAAGCATACTAATATTGGCCTAATTTGGTGGCCACTGTTAATTAATTGTCCTGGTACCTTGCATAGATAGCAAAGATTCTATGGAATCTGAGTGTTGGCCAGAGGCCAGAGGTGAAAAACAGAAGCCCTAAAATCAGAGGTTGGTCTTGGAGGCGTCCACTCTTCTTCTCATCTCCTGTTGCTAAAATTGGTGCTGTGCTCTGCTTTTTATTATTTTGGTCCTTCTGTTTCGCTGATCCTATCCTTTCTCAGTTTGTGACCTCTAAATACTGGAGCATCCCCTCCCCCCCATGCACCCCTTCAACTATTTCTCCTTTCTGCCTACACTCACACCCATGCTAGTGTTTTGTTTGATTTCTGGATCAAGCTGTTATATCCAGTCATATAGCTCGAATACCTTTGTTGACTGGTAGCTTCCAGATTCAGCCTCCAGCTGGGACATCTCAGCTCAACTCAGACTCACACTCCAGCTGCCCACTTGACAATTCCAGTTGTCTGGTAAGCCCCTTCCATCTGAACATTTCTAAACCTGACCTTATAATAACCTCTTGTAACCAGCTGTACCAGCAATCTCCTCATTCCAATTAATACAATCTCATCCTCCTAAACTATTGCTTGGTTCTATTCCTAACCTGTCTCTTTTGCTAACCCCTTCATCCAGATCATCAATGTATCTCAATAGCTCCTCCCTTTCAGTGGCCTCCCCCCAGTGTTGGACAGCCATTTTTTGTGCCTCTTTACAGGCACTTTGCATTTACTCTTCATTCTAAATCAGCAACCTATATGATCTTTAAACATGTCACAATTGTTTTGTATCCCATTCAGAATAAAAACTAAATTCCTTACTGGAAGATTAAGCCCAATCTTGCTCCATGTCTCTTATCCCTTACTTTCAAACCCACCCCCCCCCCCCCCCCCCCCCCCCCCCCCCCCCCCCCCACCCCAACCAACTTATCCCTTACTTTCTTACTCTATTTTTACCAATTCATTCCACGTGACCTTTTTGACTTCTAGAAAATACCAAGTATGCTCTTGATCAGGGAATTTTCACTTACTCTACTCCCTTCCTAGATGTTCTGCCCTAGATAACTGCAGGGATTGCTTTCATTCACTTGAGCTTTACTGGACCCTTACCTCATCCTTTGCCTTTACTCTATCAGACTCCAGAGTTTGAAGCTTTGTATGATTATAACATTCTGTTGAATCATCAGGATTCCAGGCTGGTAGATCAAAATGGCAGAATATGGGCACATTTCTTATGCTTTGGCTGACCCCTCCCCCCCCAATGTCACAGGATATGAATAATATGGACTGATGAGGACATGTGAAATACAATGTACATGGTACATTCTAAACCTTAAAATTGTAGGTTGTCAATATCAATAAAGTCCCATATTGTCACTCAAGATGTTCCAAAATCTGGACCCTTGCTTTACCATCTTTTGTACTTTTCTTTTCTTTGCAAACCAGACTTTGGCAGTGATGATCTTGCTGTTTTTTTTTTTTTGCCTACACTAAGTGATGATATCCTTTTGAAATGGATTGCTCTTTCTGCAATGTTTTATCTCTCTATTCCTTAGGATCTAGCACCTGGATGTCTGTCTTCTCTACCTCTTTGTAGATGTCTGTATTTCTCCCAGTCAGTTTCACCTTCTCCTGTGCCATATCTGACTGTCAACAAATTCACTGTGTGCATCATAGTGATTGATTTATATCCCCTCCTTTACTGACCCTGACTTTCTCAAGCAAGGGTGGTATCATATTCATTTATATTATCAGTATTTTAACTCTCTGATGTCTACTAGTGCCTGAGAAATATTTGGTGATTGCGAAAATGAATGAATGAATTAATACTCTAGAACATGGTAATACATTTAAAGACAGCATTTTTTTTGAGGTCACACATGGCTTACTCCTGGCTCTGTATTCAGAGCCAAGTCCCCAAGTCCCGTGATAGACTTGGGGAACAATACAGGGGCAAGAACTTGAACCTAGGTCAGACACATATAAGGCAAGTGTCCAACTTGTTCTACTATCTCTCAGTCCCCTTAAGACAGCATTTTTATCTCAGTGTTCCAGGATGGCATAGCAAGCATCTAAGAAGACCTGCAGACCTTGGAAGCATGGTGAAAGGAATGCTTTAAGAAATCAAGGTGACTAGAACCTAACAATTTAATAGTACAGGGAGAACAGGCAGGGGCGGGGAGCAGAACTACTGACATGAATTTGATCTGAGAGGATGGCTTCTTGCCTTTTTGGCCTCTTTATGGTCCTGATGGTGTGGCTGGCTTTGGTCCCACAGATGACGGTAGGAAGCAATTTCCTGCCAGAGGGTGAGCTGGAGGCTTGCAGAGCTGAACCCGCGTTCTGAGTGATGTACCGCAAAAAGCCCTGGATGGCAAACGGGTTCTCACAGCTGTCCTTTTAGAGGCCCCAGGCTACACGGGCTTAGGAACAGAATCTCAAATGATTTTTAATTCAAACGAAATAATGGAAGATAATTCCCGTGCACAATGGAGCATTCTGGCTTGGCTTCAATGCCTTTAGACCTCCGGAAACACCTGGGTTATCAGACAAAGAGAGGCTGGTGGCTGAGGGTGAATTGGGGTAATTAGGACTGAGGGTTGCATCTGAGGGGGGCCCTGCTGTGGCTTGCTGAAACGGTCCAACCCGGTTCCTTTCTGTATGGACCATTGACCTTCAGTCTGCGTAGGGAAACAGACTGGTCTGGGGAGAAAGCAGATTGCGTGTCATAGCTGGGCTCGGCTCCAGTCCCCAGGAATGAAGTGATGATTGTAAAAAAGATAAAGTGAAATGATAATCATATTCCACTCAGATTCTTGACCCTTCTAGGTGTTTCATGACCAGAGCACATAAGTTTAGCTAGTAGACAACTTATGTCATATGTGTGTCTGAGTCCTCCAGAGCTGTGAACAGTGCTCGACGAGGGAGCAGCAATCAGTGTATTGTGCTTGGCTTTTTTATAGTCATAGGAAAATGGTCCAGGAATTAATTCAGCTGGTCAAGTCTGTGGGGATCCATCTAGGATAATAAGACTGAAAGGACAGAATTCGGCTGGCTTTTGATTAGAGCTTGCCTGTGAAAGATGGGGGGACTAAAGAGATTCTGGTCTGGTCTGCATGGTGGTCCTTCAAGTACATTGGATTGCCAACAAGGGGATGACAGTGACTTTGTAGCAAACTGGCAGAAAGAGACATGCGTAGATCTGACATATGTTTTTGCTGATAGACTCCCAGGCTCCATATCTTGTCTCTGACTCAGTCTAGCCATGTTACGTGGATTTCTCTACACCTCCAGGACAGGACCGTTGGGCGATTCGCTGCTATAGAGAGGGCAGGGGTTCAAGGAGAAGCTCACTTTTTTCTTCACTAGAGACTCCCTCAGGCTTTATAGAAATTTCGCTCTGTTTTGAGGATTATAACAAGGATTTCCTAATAGACACAAGACTTTATAGCTTTTAAACTGCCCTGGATAAGGAGCTTCCCAAAGTGACAATTTACTTGTGGCACTTACAATGAGACCTTTACAGAGTATATGTGTGTATTTTTCCAGGGAGGAAGGTCTCCCTTCACCATATCATACATAGAAAGGCCACAAGAGCTGTGGAAGCCGGAAGCCATGCACATAGCCATGAGGGAAACCCTGGGGATTAGGTTCTGACTGTGCTGTAGAACTAAAAGCTCTACCAAGTTCCGTGATTATGACCAAGGTCGTTTCCCAGGGAAATAGGAAGTCTTTTTTTTTTTTTAAACGTGAGAAATCTTTAGGAAGAAAAAGAAAAATTGAGGTCTCCCATACAATTGGTATTGGTAAATTTTTTCACTTCTGATATAAAAAAAAATCCTGGTACTTTACCCTGATATATCTGAAGCCAATCTTATCTGGATTTGGATATGAGCCAGTTTTTTTCCAGTGTGTATCCAGGGGTCAGGGAGATTGCAAAAGTCAGGCTGGAAGACAGAAGTTCCTATAGGCCTACTGTGTCACTGTCTGAAAGGGCCTAAGGTGAGGCGAGGGAAGGTTTAAAGGAGGGGAGGTGGAGTGTGCCTGTTGGAAGGAGCTTCCCAAAGCAGGAACACATAAATAGTTCAAATGATCACAGTGAGTGGAAGGTTCTCTCGGAACTCCCAATTCTCTTGGAAATGATTTGAGGGTATCAATAAGCTCACAGGATATTATTATTTATTGGAGTGACCTTTGTTGCTAAGTAACAGCATGATTTTCAGACAGTATTAAAAATTATAATTGGCATGAGCTTAAAATAATGTGCAGGGCACTGGAGATGTTACGGCGTGGTGGGCATGTAAATTAGCCAGAAGGGTTCGGGAAGAGGGGGGGTTGGACAGGGGTCATTGTATCATCAGATAATAATGATTCACATCAAATTAAATTCTAATAATTTTTGTGTGTGTGTGTGTGTGTGTGTGTGTGTGTGTGTGTGTGTGTGTGTGTGTGTGTGTGTAGGCAGCATAGGATCATGAAGCTTCTGGGAGCTTGTAGGAATTATAAAGTTAAGATGTCACATTAGAAATATAGAACCTTACCCAGGTCCCCAAAGAATTAAAACTAGTAGTTGGGATTCAAAGAATGACATTTTCTAAGTTCAGACTTAATCATATTACAACTTTTTTTTTTTTTATATTTTTTGCTGGGCAGAAAATTCAGTAATGACAGAGGGCCTTAGAGTGTCTCCTACCCCCAGGCTGTCCTGCCTGGCTGCAGCTTTTGAATTTTAACCAGGGTTAGAGCACATTCAAATGTCAGCAACAGGTTAAGTGCTGAACTGATCATTAAGCTAGGTGCAATTCTTTCTCAGCAGGCCGAAAATCTAAATAAGCCAGGTCGGCAGAACAGCAGGTAAACGAAGATACATCTTATCCTTTCACCCCACTGTGAAATGGAATCTTAATGTACAGCTGCCCTGGTGGGGGAGGAAAGTAAACTCTGGCCATGGAGTTGGAGTGGGTGGGGTAGGGGGTGCCCCTAAGGTGCAGAAAGGGGAGCTGAGTGGGCTTAGTTGCCAGTTGCCAGATACAGACATCAGGAAAAGGAGGGCAGAAAATGTATCTGCCAGCAAATTCTTGTGAAGTCCTAAAACTGAAAGACAAAACTGAAAGTGGCTGGGGCTGTGGGAAAAGATGGGTGTTTCTCATCCTGAACCTTTGGGAATTCTCCCTTCTTCTGCTCTCACAGATGAGCTTGGGGTGTTGGGATGGAGGGGCAGGGGGGAACAGGAAGGATGTCTGTAGTAAGCAGTGGATTATTTAAAAATCTTGCCTACAGGGGTAACCAGTCAGATAGATAATACAAATGGCGAGGGCTGGAGATATCAAGCCTATAAAGAGGGTCTGGGGAGAGAACTTCCTCTGACTCCTTACCTTGTTCTTCCACCTTCCTCTAACTCCTTGTGTCCCAGCAGATGGAAGGGAAGCAAAAATTCAAAGCTATGTGGCCAGTAACCAAAAGAACAAAAAAAACAACAGGGCAAGGGGCCTTGGGCCATAGCTGTGGGGCCCCAGAGACAGTTGTTAGAGTAGCAGACTTCAGATTGAGTGGACAGTGAAGGACCCCGGGCATCTGAGGACTGCCAGGAACAGGACAAATGAAGCCAGTTCACTGGAAAGGTCACCTTGGAGACGGGATGAGTGACATATGGGAAGGGGAAGAGAAGGAGACCTGGAGATCAGAGAGGGATCTAAGACTTCCGCCTTAAACTTTATAGTAAAGGGACATTCACATTATAAACATCAGTTGCTTTGGATGCCCATTTTACAACAGAACTCCAGGGGCTACACTCAGGAGTTAGCCAGGTCAGCAGTAATAGTGTGGCCACGTGGAGGAAAAGTCACCCCTCTCTGTGGCAGAAGCTTCTCCTGTGATATTAGGATCCCCCTTTTCTCTCAGGCACCAAATAGCTCACATTTGCCAGGATTGGAGAAGCATTAACTCGCAGAGGGAAGGAAGCTACACCTCTGAATAGTGTCCTTGGATCAGGAATTTTGAGCCACATAAAAGTGCAGTGGGAGACATTACTATTAAGTACTAATAAGAGCTAAGATTTATTTTTCGGTGACTTTCTTAAGTAAGCTTGGTCTATCTCTGTGGGTAATTAATGAGCTTGGAGAGACTGGATTTGTCTGTGGGCAGACAAATTTGTATTCACAACTCAATCTGCCACTTATTTAGCTACTTGATCCTGGGGAGTTACTTAAGCTCCCTGGAACTCACTGTCTTCCTATCTAAGACACAGATAGGAACGGACTCACCCTGGAAGGTTGCTGTGAGTTTGGAAGCACGCTGCTCAAAGCCTGGCATGAAATCAGTGCTCCATAAATCACTGTTCTCCTATATAATCACTATTAATCATAATAGGACATGGGGATCATAAAAGTACTCTTTCGAAAGATGAAGATTTGACAAGTGAACACCAACTCAGGGCTTGTTTTGTGCGTCATATGGGCTTTATCGATTTTTACTGTTAGCTTAAGATGTCCAAGAAATACTTGGGCAGTTCAGGAAAAGACAGCATAGACCTTGAATGGGGGAAGGAGAGATTTTTCAGAGGCGGGGCTCCCAGGAGTATGCTAGAGACGGTTCCATCAGAGAGACGGTTCTGCTTGCTTCTTGGAGCTAACCTGACTTTGAAATCAGACAATCTGGTTCAAATCCAGTTACCAGGAGTCTTTCCTGGCATAGGTGATATGATTTTCTTGAGGACTAGGTCATTTTGTCTCTAAAAAGGGGTGATGATTCGTTTGTCACATAGAGGAGCTACTTATAAAACAAATGAACCACTATCTTGGAGCTATTGTGAGAACACCCAACATGTTATTTGAGATCGATAAAAGATTATGAGATTTTTTTTCTTCCTGTTTTCTCCTTTTTTTGGATGAGTTTCAAGCCAAGTACATTTAACATTTTATTCTTCAGTTTCCAGGGATTTAAGATAATCTGCTTTAAGCCAAAGATGCATTTTCCCAGCATATAATGATGTGTGCTCATTCTAGAACTTTTGGCATGCAAAATACCCAGAGATACAAGGAGGAAAGTGGAAACAAAACAGAAACAGCAAACTGTGATCCAGATATGCTACCCAGAGGGGTTCTCATTTGCTATGCCTTTCTTACCAGACTTTTGTTTTGTTTTCTGTTTGGGGGCTACACTCAGCTCTGCTCAGAGCTTATTCCTGATTCTGTGTGTAGGCTTCACTCATGGCAGGGTTCAGAGGACCATGTGGGGTGCCTGGGATCTAAATCAGATTGACCACATGCCCTACCCACTATACATGGCTCCAGCCATCTTCCCAGGTTTTTTTCATTAAATTATATTTACACTCATTTTATATATGGTGGCTGTTTTTTTATCTTTCTCCTATTTTTCTTCTCTTTTCCTTCCTTTGTTTTTCTCTCTCTTTCCTTCCTTCTTTTTCTTTCTCTCTCTCTTCCTTCCTTCCTTCCTTCTTTCTTTCCTTCCTTCCTTCCTTCCTTCCTTCCTTCTTTCCTTCTTTCCTTCCTTTCTTCCTTCCTTCTTTCCTTCTTTCCTTCCTTCCTTCCTTCCTTCCTTCCTTCCTTCCTCCCTTCCTTCCTTCCTTCCTTCTCTTTCCTTCCTTCTTTTTCCTTCCTTCTTTCTTTCCTTCTTTTTCCTTCCTTCTTTCTTTCTTTTCTTTCTTTCTTTCCTTCTTTCTTTCTTCCTCTCTCTCTTTCTTCTTTCTTTCTTTCTTTCTTTCTTTCTTTCTTTCTTTCTTTCTTTCTTTCTTTCTTTCTTTCTTTCTTTCTTTCTTTCTTTCTTTCTTTCTTTCTTCCCCCCCCCCCCCTCCACCCCCCCCCCCCCCCCTCCCCCCCCCCCCCCCCCCTCCTTTCCCTCTTCTTCTTTCTTTCTTTCCTTTCCTTCCTTCCTTCCTTCCTTCCTTCCTTCCTTCCTTCCCTCCTTCCTTCCTTCCTTCCTTCCTTCCTTCCTTCCTTCCTTCCTTCCTTCCTTCCTTCCTTCCTTCCTTCCTTCCTTCCTTCCTTCCTTCCTTCCTTCCTTCCTTCCTTCCTTCCTTCCTTCCTTCCTTCCTTCCTTCCTTCCTTCCTTCCTTCCTTCCTTCCTTCCTTCCTTCCTTCCTTCCTTCCGCACATCTTGAGGTACTCAGGGCTTACTCTTGGCTCCCTCCTCAGGAATCACACCTGGTGGTGCAACACTGCTCAAGATACCATATGCAGTGTTGGATATTAGGCTGGGGTTGGCTGCATGCAAGGTAAGCCCCCTTAACAACTGTACTATCTTTCCAGTTCCTAGATTGTTTCTTAATGATAAATAACACTTTAAAGTGGTCATCTGCTTAATCTTCTCTACTGTTCCCTCTTCTGCTTTCTTTCCTGAGGAGCTCGGTAGTATGCTTAGTTCAAATGTCCTTTCATCTTCTGACTTCCAGTTGGTACTGTCCAACTTGGGACCCAAACAGTTAATCATCTATTTCCTCTATTTCCCTACTTCAGTTCCACTTCAACTGAAGGGTGCAGACACACTCAGGATGAATTCTCTTCAGGTGCTGACTTCTTTCTAGGCCATTTCATCCTAGAATGTAACAGGCTCATAGTTCCTAACCTACCCTTTTCGTATTCTCCACACCCTCCCCAGCTTTTATAAGTAATTCCTTGTGGGCTAGAGTGATAATCCAGTGGGTAGAGCATTTACTTTGCACAAAGTCCACCTCAGTTTGATCCCCAGTATCCCATTTGGTCCCCCTGAGTACCGCCAGGAGTAATTTCTGAGTGCAGAGCCAGAAGTCACCCTTGAGCATTGCCGGGTCTGACCTAAAAAAAGCAAAAGCAAAAATAAATAAAATCAATCAATAAATCAATCAATAATCCATTTTTAAATCTCTTCTTTTATGAAATATTTTATTATACCACCGTGAGATATACAATTACAAAAATGTTCATGTTTGGGTTTTGGTCATACCGTGTTCCAGCACCCATCCCTCCACCAGTGCCCATTTCCCACCACCAATGCCCCCAATTCCTCCCCCTCCCTGAGTCTGCCTCTAGGCAGATTCTTTATCTCTTTTCTCTCTTTCTCTTTCAATCTCTCACTCTTCCTTCTCTTACATATTGTGGATAGTAATACATACACTTAGAGGTTATCATGTGTATCAAATGTATGTAATGCATACACTTAGAGGTTGCCTGTATTTAATGCTCAGTTCTAGGTTGGTATTGCCCTTTTGACAATTATTAGCACACTGTTCCCTTCTCTGTCTTACCTAACCTCTGACTCCCACATGTTTGTGGTAATTTACACCTTTGACAAGACTTCCTGATCCATGATTAACCTGACCTTGGATATTGGTATCATATATGTATATGTATGTATATATATATATGTACATATAATCCATTTCTAAATCTCTTCTTGACTTATTCTTTTCTGAGTTTGTGATCTAACCCCTGCTAGAATCCTGACTAACGGAGCATTTTTATATGCTGTTGCTATCATGGAATGTTGGGGCACTCTTTATGTGCATGTCTCACCTAGCTTTCTAGTACAATTCTATAAGTGAGTTAAAAAAAATCCATGACCCCCATTTACTCTCCTGTAAAAGTGAGATTAAAAATAATACCCAACTTGCAGAGTTGTTGGAGGATAAATGTGATAATGTAGGAAAATTCTTTATGACTTATAAATTACTTTACATATATAAGACACAGGTTCTCAACACACTCCCTACTTAAGCTCAAGGGAAGCTTGAAGGACTCTCATCTGGTTTCAGATTGAGGGTTTGCAATATTAATTTTTAAAATGTTCTGAAAGCCTCCAAGTAGCTCTGGTTCATAAATTTTTCTCTTTTTTTGCCTAACCACCATAAACTTCACATTTTCGACTTCTCTAGCCACTAACAAGTGACCTTAGGGCCTGTTCTGTTTTGTTCACACAGTTGGCAGGCTGTTACTTCTGTGCGATATTTCACCAGGCTCTGGATTTCATGGTGTGGCAAAGCAAGAATGTGGTTTGAAGCCTCGCCGACCCAGGAGAAATCATGCACCTCCCCAGAGTGAGCAGCCTCTCTGGCGCTCTGGGGCTAGTCTCGTCTGCTGCATTCCACACCAATCTGTTTAAGAACAAAATCCATTCATGGACGTAAAGTCAAAATTGCCTTATTGGCTTTTTGTCTGAAATTTTGGCAGAGCAGAGACAGATTTCAGCATTTATTGCCCTTTGAGTGATTTCCAGCTTTGTTCCAGGAAAACTACAATTAATCTTGCCACTGTGGCTCTATCAATCTACATGAGGGGCCGGTGTTTCAGAGATCAGGCAGAGTCGCTCACTCCTGTGGCAGTGCTCATCATTTTGGTGGAAGTGAGAATAATGCACCGGGTCAGTCTCTTTGCCATTGTTCATAGAAATGCCCATAGAACACCCAGAAGCTTGGAAGTGGAGAGGTTTGGGACTTTGCTTCTAGTTGTATTCTGTCATTTTAGGGAACACGACTGGGAAGGTAGGAGTATGTGTGTGTGCGTGATGCTTTGGTTCTGTGGCTGGAGAATGGAGCAGACTGTAATCCCAAGAGCTTGAGTCAGGGCCATTAGCTCCCTTTTCAGTGGTCTTTGTGCTCATGGAGATGATTTTAGCACAATGCCTTATCAGGCCCAGAGCAGCCTAGGACACCAGGTCACTGAACACAGTTTCTTTCTTTGTAACAGCTTTGCAGAACTGATCCTAATTTCTCTCTACTGGCCACAACACAGAGTATTTGAGAGCCACTTTGTCTATCCCAAATTAATGGTGAGCTTAAACATGCTGCTTAATGTCTCTGTGTCACACTAATTTACCTATCCCATTGCCTTGCTTTTCACCAACTAGAAATTCATGGTTTATTATAATTGTTATCATTTTTGTTTTCCCCAAAGTTCTTTAATAAATGCTCTGCTCAATATAATCACTAAAAGTGCTCATTTCTGCCCATGTAAAAAATTAGGCCCCCTAACTGTCTTCTGGCTCTGCAATTGCACCCTGCAGTCAAATGCTCTCCTCGACTTCCCTACGCTACCCTTTAAAGCTTCCCAGTCCTCATGATAAAGTCCAAAATGTTAAGTAGGTAACCCACAAGCATCTATCTGTCTCTTCAGTGTCACCTCTTATCATAAACTCTTCCCTTATTCTCTGAGATGGCCACCTTAGCCTGAGTCCAGTAGGATCGTGGTCAAAGCACTTCCCTCTCCATAGCGCATGGGCTACTTTTCCATTGGGGGTCAAGTTTCCATTGGGGAAACTTGTTCTCTGGGCTCTGTAGCGGGTACCCTCCCTTCACTGCATCATTTCAAGAGATCGTACTATGGGATCTTCCTCACAACTGTGGAGCAGCACCAGACCAAACCAACTAACGTTTAATCCAGAGCATGACATGTAGTCGGTATACAGGGAGAAAGGAAAGGAAGGAGGGAGAGGAAAGGAGCATAACTCAAAAGTTCATTTCAAAGAAATGTCAGTTTCGGCTGAATCTTTGGAACAGTGGAAGTAACCAGTTCCAGAAGAAGTGCCATGTTTCCAGGTTACTGATGATCAGACAGGAGCCATTCTGGGTACCAGTTGAGGGAGAGGGTGTCTTTACCATCTTCCATTAGTGCCTTCCCATTTATTTCTGCTGTGAGTGGTGATGCCCTTGCTGGGGCAACCAGGAATCTAGTCCCCCTAATTAAGGCATTGGTACGGGTTGGGCAGAGCAACAATAGGGCAGTCTCCGGCTCAGCAGCAGACATTAATGGAGAGGATGACCCTCTGCTATAGAGGAGTATAGAAATCTTCCAGCCCAAAGTTTCTTCAATCATTTCTTAGCAGCTTCCAGGATTTGGTTAAAGTACAGATCCCAGGTCCAGTGCACCCATTCTAATTCCATGGTTCCATGGAAATTCTGACTTGGGAAGTCTGTAGGAGGATTTCATTTCCTATTTTAGTAGTAAGGTTCCCTGGGCAAGCAGCATCTCAATCAGATTTGGGATCTAGAGCAAAATTCCCAACTTTACTGCATTTCTGGAACAGCTTTGAATGTCCTCTCAATGTGGAGTCACCCATGACTTCTTTTGTTTTGCTTTTATCCCATTTTGAAAGATGATCCATGAGGCATAAGAGATAGTGTACTGGGTAGGGCATTTGCCTTGCATGTGACTGACCCGGACTTGATTGATTCCTGACTCCCCATATGGTTAACTGAGCCTGCCAGGGAGGGAGCCTGCCAACATCTACCCACCTCAAAAAAAGAGAGCTCCATCTGTTGTTCTCACACCACAATTAATTTTTCCAAGGATGCTCATCACTCCTTTCTCATTGGACTTTCATAAAGCCTATAACGTCAGTAAGACACTCACTGTGCCCCAATGTGGCCTATGAGGGTGCTGGTGGCAAAGTTGATCACGGTGGTCTTTCTGAAAGGTCCTGCAACCTGTTGGTGACTCTGTGTCCTCTACAGTCTTGACCTTGGCATTCATCCCTGGGAAATGCCCACATTTGGGTCGAGAATGCCTCACACCTTTCGTTCATATTTTATATTTAATTTTTGTGGTAGACACTTGCAATTAGCTTTAAGAGAAATGATTGATGGCCTTTTCTCATTTTTACAAAGGGCACTTTACAGACACATAAAGGTAAGAAGCTGCTCCGAGAGGTTTGATGGCAGATGGTTCTTGGCAGCAATTGCTTTTCTTTTATGGCAGTCTGGAAATTTTCTTGGGTAATAACTTTCTTCTCTTTTAACAGGCATAAAATACAGAGGTTCTAGATAGTTGGATCATTATCAAATGATTTTCCAAAGACAATCATAAATTGTCAACACCACTGAGGGAAAAACAAGAGGTTGTCTACATCTGGAAATCTAATACTTGAGTTTTGGAATTTTCCCTTTTGTTGGGAATGCTATTTGGCTACCTAAACTGTTATTCCTTAAATAGCAATTAGAGTGGAGATTTGGAAGAGAGAGGTTTAGGAGAGGTATTTCTGCAGCCTGCCCAAATGGTCATATTTCTCTCGTGAATGGAGAAAATGTACATTTGGTCTTGCGCTCCCTGAAGATGGAGAACAAAGCAAGCTGCAGTTTAAGCTGAAAAGGCAGAACATGTTAGCAGAAAATTAGCATGGAGAGAAGTTGATGGGACTGTAGTTAAAGTTAGCTACCTGTGTTCATTAACTCACTTGACGGATATGTTGGATCTTGTTTATAGGATGCATGCCAGGCTATGATACACACGGGAGAGTTAGGTGATAAAGAAGTGGCTATGAATGACAGCCTCACAGAGCAGTGGCCTTGGATAGATGCCTTGAGCTGTTCCACATCAAGAAGCATCAGTGCTAATTTATAGAGTGTTTACTTTATACCAGGAGCTGTACTTTATAAACATGAACTCACTTCACCCTCACAACCATCCTGAGATGTGCACATGATTGTTACGCACTGGGATTTAAATCTATCAGTCCGATTTTTAAACCCAAGCATGCCCTCAACATGGTGGACACCACTCCCCCTGCCCCTTCACCCCTTCAACTAACCTGGCATGATCCCACGAGTGAAATGCTGTCTCTCCAAGTCTGATGGGACTTTTCAAAGAAGAAGTTTGATACACCCAAAGTTTATTATTATTTTGTGTTTTTGGATCACGCCCAACAGTGCTCCAGACCTACTCCTGGCTCTGTCCTCAGAGATCACTCCTGCCAGCAATGGAACCCAGGTCAGCTACAGGCAGAACAAGTGCTTTAGTTGCTATACTATCTTTTGCCAGCCCTGCTACACCAGAGGATTTTAAAGGGTTTGCCTGAGGGCTCTCTGAAAGCTAGTTTTCAGCAGAGTCCTGGACTAGGTAATTGCTTCAGCATTGGGTGGAAATGGTAGAGCATGAAGTCCGTGGAGATCTTGAGCCAGAAACCCTCATAAAAACCATTCGGTACAGTCTGCTAGTTTCAGAAAGATGCAGTGGAGATAGGAACATAGACAGGTGGAACGACCAAGTCAGGACACTTTCAGAAGGAGCTAACTAAAATAAAACTAGAGATTAAAAAAAAAGACCATTATTGTTACACCCTTAGGCTACTGCCAGACTTTCCAATTTTTTTCATGCCATGGCACTTAAAGAAAATAGCAAGATTTGGATGATAAAATTTGGTTGCTTGAAAACAATGACCAGGGTCATTGTGTGCTTCAGTCTCTGCTCCCCCCAAAATCACCCCCTACCACAACTTCAGACAGCTGAGCCCATCTAGGACCCATACCTGTACCGTCTCCTTTTCCTACCTCTCTTTTAAAAATGAACTGCAGGCTAGTAGAACTTGAATGATCATCTTCAGTGTAAGGGTAACAGAGGAACTTTAGCTGTTGGAGAGTTAGACAAAACCGGAACTGAAAGACAGCAGCAAGCACCACATTCAGAGGTGAACAGGAGAGATTTCCTGCTGCTTACAAATTGCCCTTTGCACATGTGCGCTGCTAGATGCCCCCCCCCACCCCACCCCTGCCACCCCTATTCTTACCTGTCCCATTTACCACTTTGAGATGGTGGTTCCAGCATCTGATTGATAAAGACATGTCCGACCCTGTCTCTGTCTGTGTGTGGACTTGTCAGACGGGCACATACAACTCATCCTGATAGAGCTTACTCCAGGCAATTAAACATTCAGGTGACAGCCGCCTCACAGAAGTATGATTTCTCTTAGGAATGTGGACCTCGCCAAGAGTTATCTCATCGACAATTTGGGTGGTAAGGCCTTAGGTGGAGGGCAGGGTAGTAATTAGTCAATGATTCAGCCTGGCTGCACTTGCATGATGTGAAGTATGAGGGGGTCTCTTGTCACACCTGAACAAGGAGGGCAGCCATCAGGTTTCTATCAGGCACTGCAGTCTGAGGCTGTAGCACGGATTCTGGAGGGGGAAGCAGGGGGACTTTCTCAGCCATGTCTCTCATTGGTGGACCTCCATGAAAGCTTAGAGGAACAGAGGAAATGTGGGCTTATGTAGCAGGTGCTACTGTTCTAGCTTTTTAGAACTAGAAGCCACTTGAGAAAATCATATGTTTTCAGTTTATATGATCGCAGTTAAGGAATGATCTGGATTATTTAAAATGAAATGTTATCCCCATCTAATTTTAACAATGCTTGTTTACTCCCTGGGAGTGCGGATATAGTCACTGTCTTAGTATGAGTCCTTCCAAGTGAGACAGTGACCTCTAGAGGGAAGGGTTTTTCTCCTTTCTTCTCTTCCTGCCTTCCTTCCTCTCCATTCCTCTCTCCCTTTATGCTTTCTCCTTACTCCCTCTATCCCTCCCTTCCTTTTTCCTTCCCATCCCTCTCTTCCTATTTACTTACCCTCTCTTCCTCTCTCCTTCACATCCCTCTTTCCCTCCATCCCTTACTCATTACTTCCTTCCTTCCATTCTTCATTCCTTCATTCCTTCGTTCCTTCATTGCTTCGATCGTTCATTCATTCATTTGTTCTCTAGTTCATTCATCCCTTCCTTCTTTCCTCTTCCCTGTAAGAAATTTATGGACATTTAGGGCCAGAGTACAGGGATTGAAGCATTTGCTTTCAAGGAACTTAACCATGGTTCACACCCCAGCACCACATAAGGTGCTCTGTGTATTCTAGGAGTGATCCCTGAGCACAAAGCGGGACGGAGCCCTGACTAACCCTGGTCCAAAACTGAAAATAAATAAGTAAGAAAATTTGTGGACATTTAATCCCTGTACTGCCTGGGAGGAAGGTAATCCTAGTATTAGCTTTTGTTTACAAAGGAGAGAAGAAAAATATTCACAAAAGCAAAGCACTCTGTGAAATTACCGTGAAAATCAAAAACTCTTGTTTGCTGAATTTCTGAAAAAAATCTTGTATGTCCTCTGGCCATTTCTGTGTAATAAGCTATTTTAACTCTCAAAGGATAAAAGTAGTAGCCACTAGTATGTTTTCATTGTAGATATAATAGGAGTGCTATCACTCTAGAACTATTATTATGGATTGCAACCTTGTTCATTGCTGTGGATCATCTACTCTCAGCTAGGCTTGGCTGGGCAGCTCAGTGGTCTGGACTGGCTGACTATTGCTTTACAGTGTGGAGAGCCACATTCGTTCTATTCTGGGTAACTAGCATACCAATTCCTCTCGGACGAGCAGGCTAGCTGGGACAAGTTTCATACACAGAGACAGGAGAGATAAAGAGAACAGGCAGAAACTTGCACGTATTTGAAGATGCGGCCTTAGAACTGGTGTACTTATGTTTCTACTATACTTTTCTGGCCAATGAATCACTTGACTGAAATTATAATCACAGGGGCTGAGGGTGAAGAACTGGCCTAAGATTACAACCAGACAGAGCCCAAGTTCTTTACTTGGAGGAAATAGAAAGGTTTGGGGACACAGATATGAGAGGGCTCCATTAAACCTTCTTTTGTTGGCTACACACTAGGATATTAAATGAAAATGAGATACAAACATGTATAAAAGCAAATAAATTAATCTTCCTACTCATTTACAGAAATGCCTCTCATATCTATTCTCCCACATAATGTCTTTTGTCCCCATGCTTTAATTTCATGCTTTAATTGTTACCTTCACTTATCCAGTCAATTAAAAAAAAAGATTAAGCCATGGAAAACTCTAACACTCATCATTGAGTAGAGTTTCTTTGGGAAGGGGTGCATATAATTTGCAAGTGGGGTAGCTGTGAACTGTCTTACAACTATATATACTGGAATGCTGTTGTTTTTATGTAAATGTTTCTCTGGTGTTAAATGGGACCATATTTAGGAGCTGTTATTACAAAAAAATCAGAAAACAGGTCCCTTCTGCCTGGAGAGGCTGTCAGAAAAGTTTGTCTTGAGAGAACTAGAAAGGTAGGCTAGAATCCCAACTGTCTCTTTTAGGTTGTACAAACGTTTATTTAAATATGTTTCCTGGGATAGGCCCATGCTCTGAATACGATGTTGTATTAGCCTACAGGCAAATTTTAAAAACTAAACCAGGCCAGTTTATGAAAGCAAAATTTCTTAAATGGATTTTTTGAGGCTGCTGCGAGTTCCTTTTGTCTGTCTTGAGCAAGTGTGCTGCTCTCTAATGAGATGGTTTTGATGTTTTCACCAGGTTTGACTGCAGCATATAACAAAGATTTCTTTCTGCTCCCCCTTTCCCCCCAAGAAATGTCTTTCTGTTGGACTAGCAGCTGATAGCCAAATGATTAGACTCAATTGTTTTGATTTATACATTTCACATCTGCTGGTGGATTTTATATTCTGAAGCCTCAGGGCTATATCCCAGGAGGTGATGGGATCCGCAGCCTTTACCTTTCTTCTATTGCCTTTTCTAGGATAATTTTAGTCAGCTCTGCAGTGGACTCCCCCTCTGCTCTGTTCTCTCTGCCTTACGGAGATGCAGGAAAATGCCCACTGTGGGTACGAAGAAAAACTTCCTTTTTGTGGATAAGTGTTTTCCATTTCTAGCTCTCACCTTTCTATTGTTTAAAAATTTATTATACCACTAAAATTGAGCTCCCATTTGACTCAGCCATACCACTCCTGGGAATATACCCTGGGAAGCCAAAAACACAGCAGAAACACCATCTGCACTTTTATTTTCATAGCAGCACTATTCACAATAGCCAGAATCTGGAAACAACCAGAGTGCCTGAGAACAGATAACTGGATAAAGAAAGTTTGGTACATTTACAAAATGGAATACTATGCACCTGTTAAGGAAAATGAAGTTATGAAATTTGCCTATAAACGGATGGACATGGAGAGGGTCATGCTGAGTGAAATTAGCCAGAGGGAAAAGGAGAGATATAGAATGACTGCATTTATTTGCAGGATATAATATATATGTAATATGATACATAAATATTTTTAAATATAGATATATATTTATATAATATGATACCAATATCCAAGGCCAGGCAAAACATGGATCAGGAAGTTTTGTCAATTGGTGGAATCAAGTGCAAGTGCGTTGGAGTCAGAAGTTAGGTAAGACAGAGTAGGGAGCAGTGAGCTAATAATCATTGGAAATGATAATACCAGCCTACAACTGAGCATTGAATATAGGCAAAGGGATATACATTATAACCTCTAAATGTATGTATAGCAATCTACAGAGTGTAACAGAAGGCTGAGAGAGAGAGAGAGAAAGAGAGTCTGCCATAGAACAGTGTGCTAACATTTGTCGAGGGTACTAATGCCAACCTAGAACTGAGCATTAAATACAGGCAAAAAGATACACATGACAACCCTTTAATGTATGTTCTGTAATCCATAGTCTGGAGGGGAAGGAAAAGAGAAAGAGAGAAATGGAAAGAAATAAAGAACCTGCCATGGAGGAGGGCTGGAGAGGGGAGGGAACCAGGGTCATTGGTGGTGGGAGATGGGCACTGGTGGAGGGATGGGTGCTGGAACACTGTATGACCAAAACCCAAATATGAACTTTTTAATTGTATATCTTTGTAATTGTAAAAATAAAAAATTAAAAAAAGAGAGTCTGCCATAGAGGCAGGCTGGGGAAGGGAGGGAATTGGGGACATTGGTGGTGGGAAATGGGCACTGGTGGAGGGATGGGTGCTGGAACACAGTATGACTGAAACCCAAACATGAACATCTTTGTAATTGTATATCTCATGGTGGTATAATAAAATATTTTTTAAAATCTTAAAGAACTGGCAAAAAGAATGATCAGAAAATTAATGAGTAAACGCCAATTTATGATTGCTATATGATTTGACTTATGTAAATAAGGAAATTAAAACCATTTAATACAATAGGAAAATTTATTATATCACCAAGAGGTACACAATTACAAAGTTGTTCATGACTGGGTTTCAGTAATACAGTGTTATAGCACCCATCCCTCCAGACCTCACCTTTCTTTTTTGCTTTGCACTTTGGGTCATACCTGGCAATGCTCAGGGGATACTCCTGGCTCTCGCTCAGAAATTACTCCTGGCGGTCCTTGGAGGACCATATAGGTTGCTGGGGATCGAATCCAGTTTGGCTGCATGCAAGGCAAATGCCCTACCTGCTGTGCTATCACTCCAGCCCCCAGACCTCACCTTTCTTAGAGTGAAGAAAGCAAGTTAGAGAAGTCGTCTCTCTTCCAGCTCAGCACACTTGGACTTGAGTGTCCTGTGCTTCTGCTGTGACCCTTTGATGTCAGCTGAGCATTTAAGAAGGAGGTAGACTCACCCAGTATCTAAGCTGTCGGGACACAGGAGAGTTGTGAGCATAAAAGTGGAGTTTTCTGAGCTGGTGGGTAATTGTATGGAAGATTTATATACAGACTCTGCAGGTTAAGAAATTAGAGTTTCTTGTACAGTTTAAATAATTGAGTCTAGGTTCCTCCCCCCAAATCTAGGCCACTCCTTTCCCCCCCATATATGGCATCACTCATCCAGTCCCACATTGCATGGTCAGGTGTATGGTTTCCTTGTCCTGTCTCTCACTGCCAGCTCTCCTCCAGTGTACTGTGACCTGGTCTTGTCCTAGTGCTGCTGCCTAGCTAGTATACACTTTCCTAGTCTAAAATCATGTGCTTGGGCCTTTCTCAGATCATTCCCCCATCCCCTCCCATGCCAGTGGTGCCTTTTGTCCTCCTCCAGCTTTCCTTAAATGTCCAGTCCGCTGTCTGGTCTGTCTGAGAGTAGGACCCTTGACCTCATCCTGTCTTCTCTCTGTGCATGCAGCCACCCTATCTGAACCTGCCTGGGCTTAAGAGTGTAAGTTTAGAAGGGGACGGAGAAGGGGAAGGCCTGGCTGGGTACAGGGGGTGTAGGGGGTTTCCTTTTTATCTCTTGCCATCTCTCACCCTCAGTCATCCCACTATGTATTTTGATCAGTAATCTTTCAGTGGGAGAGATTAAGAGTGACCAACCAAATTTACCTGGTGCTCCACCCTTCCACTTCTGCCGAATCAGAGTAGGGTGATGATATTTGCACTTTCTCAGTCAAGAGCCCTTCCTACTTTCTTCCGCTGCCTCCTGCCATGATCATCTCCTTTGCAAATGCCCTATAGATAGAAAGTCCCATGTACTTGGTGTGTCTCACTTCTTGACTCGAGTCATCATCTTTTGAAGAGCGTTTGAGTCGCTTGCTAGCAGGATGTGACCTTCCTACTTATTTTCATCAGACCTTGGTTTGCTTACCATGCAGCATCCACGATGTGAGGCCTCCCTTCTCTAGGTGCTGGAGACCCAGCTTATTTATTTGGTTCTGTTCACACCTAGCAGTGCTGGAGGGCTACTCCTGGCTCTGCACTCAGGGATCACTCCTGGTGAGACTTGGGTAACCATATAGGATGCCAGGGACTGTACCTGGGTTGGGCACATGCAAGGCAAGTACCCTACCCTGGCGATCTTGGGGACCTAGTATGGAAAGGAAGACCCAGACCTGTATTCCCATAGAAGCTGGAGGAGGCAATGGGTTTAAGAAGGGGCTGGCTCATCCCCACCACTTCCAATATGAGTTGCGCAGATGCCATTCACCACAGATCATGAACCAGGACTTATGACTCAATCTCTGGGGAGACTGACCAGAGGCTCAGTCTGGTCTCAGACTCAGTCTACAGCTCCTTCCTGGAGCTCATGGCCGCAAAGCGACTGTGAGCCATTTTAACATAAAACCCAGGTTAAGGTCAGTTCTTTACCAAAACCTTTTCCATATGTTGCAATGATCAATGTGATTGCAGCTAGAGGAGCTGGCATGGGGATGAGGAGAGGGTGGGAGGCAGTAGCCTTTGATGGCAATAGGGCACACTGGTGGTGGGACTGGTTTTGAACAATGACTGCTTGGGACAACTGAACTGAGAAGAAATTTGTAAATCATGGCGTTTTAATAAAGTTTGTTGTTAAAAAAGGGTCTGGAGCGGGTAGGATGTTTGCCTTGCATGCAGCCAGCCCATGCCAGTCCGGGTTCAATCCCCTTGCATCCCATATGGTCCCCCAAGCACCGCCAGGAGTAATTCCTGAGTGCAGAGCCAGGAAAAACCCCTGAGAATCACCGGGTGTGACCCAAAAAGCAAAAAAGAAAAAAAAAAACCAACCAGAGAAGGGAACATGTGTGAATAAATGTCGAAAAGGGCAATAAATACAGGCAAAAAAATGCACATGATGGCCTCTAAGTGTATGTAGTGCAACCCACAATGTGTAAGAGAAGGAAAAGAGAGAGAGGAAGAGAGAAAAGAGATAAAGAACCTGCCATTTAGGCAGGCTATGGAAAGGAGGAGGGAATTGGGGACATTGGTGGTAGGAAATGGGCACTGGTGGAGGCGGGATGCTGGAACACTATGTGACCAAAACCTCTAAACATGAACAATGTTGTAATTGTATATATCACGGTGGTATAATAAAATATTTAATAAAAAAGAACTTAGAGAGAGAGTGTGTGAGAGAGAGAGAGAGAGAGAGGAGAAATAGTGCCTGCTATAGAGTCAGGCTGGAGGAGGGGGAAGGGAACCTCCGGGAAATTGGTGGTGGGAATGGGGCACTGGTTGAGGGGCAGGTGCTGGAATAATGTATGACTGAAACTCAATCATGAGCATCTTTTTAATTGTATGTCGCACAATGGTATAATAAAAATTTTAAAAAAAGTAATAAAAAGGGTCTGGAACTCTATCTCTGGTGCCAGGTTGCTTGTGCTTTGGTCTTATTTTAAACTGATATATTAGAAAAGATGGACATGACTGGAAATAGAAACTCTGCTGGTTGCATGATGTAGCACTATTGCATGTATAACACAAGCAATACTTGTTCTGTTGTTAGAAAAATCACGAAGAAAATAGACGAAACAAGATTCATGAGACTAGATTCAGATCCCAGGTCTGCCTCTAGGGACTTGTGCCTGGGTAGTCTTGGTAAACTTTGCAATGGGGTGATACTCTTTGAGTTTTATGACTCCAACTATTTTAACATCCACAATCTATATATCTATCACTTCACTTGTATCACTTGTCTTCCTGTTGTTCATCGATTTGCCCGATCAGGCACCAGTAACATCTCCATATGTCTTGTCATGTGCTAGCATAACCCAAGGGCATCTGCTCACTCCAGGAACACAAAGTTCCTCAAACCGTTTGTTCAGGCCATGGGAATGAGGTCTATAATTGTTACTGTTTTTTGGCATATCAAATATGACACGGGTAGCTTGACAGGCTCTGCCGTATGGGTGGGATACTCTAGATAGTAGGCTCTCAGTTTGCATTTACTGATGAACCACGTGCAACGGGTAGAAATCGGCTTTTCTCTTGGTTGGATCTCTGACAGACTGTGGAGTTGGATGTTGAAGATGGTTGCCCTCATGGTGCGGGAGTTCCTCTGGCTTATTTCGAGGCTCTATGGGGATGGTGGAATAGGGCTAGAACCCGAATGCCTAGGGTAGAAGAACACACCTAGGAGAATTTCAATCCCTGCCATAAACACAGAGATATCTTGATGCTGGAAGACTTCTAACGCTTCAGTGGAAGGAACCTCTGGAATGCTGTGGCCAGGCTTCAGAGTGTTTGTGGCATCTTCCCTCAGTGCCTTGCACCAATCACATGCCTGGTGATCAGCTTCTCCCAACTCTGTGATCCATGGTCATTCCTGGGAGTACCAGTGCTAGTTAACACTCCTGGGTTGCTTTACTTTCCAGCCTCCCTCCTTGCAGAGAATCTGGAATGCGTTTGGTGTGGATATTCATCTCTGTCTTGATTTTAGCTTGGCTTCTCGGCTGCCAAGTACACGCTGGTCATACACTGCACCTTCCATTTGGAACATTGTCCTGCTAGCTCCAGGTTCTGCTTTCGCCGCACTGCATTTCTGCCCACCCAACCTGACCACTCTCTAGGGCTTCCTGACCTCCTCCTTCTCACTCTGTCTCCAACTCCACCCACTTCCAGCAGAAGTGAGATGCATGATGGATCTGCGCTCATATGTCCTGTGGAATTTGAACTGGCAGACTTAGACTTGTTGCAATGATATATATCTATATCTATATATGTATAGATATATCTATATCTATATCTATCTATATAGATATAGAATATATATCTATATCTATATTTATATCTATCTATGTATTTCTATATAGATATATAACATATATACACACACATTTATGTGCAATGGTGTTGCAGCTATCTTCATGTATGTATAATGTTTATATAGAACACATGCATATATTTATATATGTGCATGTATTCCCGTATATGCATAAATAGAAACATTTTATATGTACATATATACATGTGCCTATGTATATCTATGTATGTGTTTTTTGTATATTTGAAGACATATGTATGTTTACCTATGAATGTGTGCCTATATGCATATTTATTAGTGGTAATGAGTGTATAATGCATTTACATAAATACATGTGTATCCTCTGTATGTGTATGCATGTGTGCCTATGTTTACAAGTGGATGTATGTATCTATGTGTCAGTACACATCAGATATTTCACATGTGTGCATATATTTACATATGCATGTATGTATCTGTGTATCAGCACCCCTCAGATATTGCAGTCTAGATTTCAATCATCGACTTAAAGTTAATATTGTAGTCAAGCTAGTCACATGAAGTTTGGCCTCCTATGATAGTTGAAATTTATGTAACTTTTTATTTTTTTCTCTAGATCTTCTCTTTATTTTTTTAAATATTTTATTATATCACCATTAGATATACAATTACAATATGTTCATGTTTGAACCCTGGTTCTACAGTGTTCCAACATCCATCCCTCCACCCCTGCCCATCTCCCATCACCAATGTCCCCACCTCCCTCTCCCTTCCCCTAGCCTGCCCCACAGCAGGCTTTTTATCTCCTTTATCTCTTTCCCTCTCTCTCTCCTTACCACCTCCCTTCCCACACGTTGTAGATTGCAATACACTCTCAAACTTGATTGGCTCCACCAGCCTGATGCACTGGGTCTGGACTATGAAAATGGCGGCTATTTGGTGAATGGAGTCTCATCTGGCTGCTTCCGAGGCCCTACAGAGGTGATGGACCTACTCCCAAAACCCATCTTGCCTCCTGGGAGCCTCATGGTCAGCTGAGCTAGGTGAGAGCCAGATGGCAGCTCTCCCCCTGTGCATCTGAGTCTCTCATCTTTCTCTCTATCTCTATTTCTGTCTCTGTATTTCTCTCTCTCTCTTCTCCTACACCTTGTGACTTGCCTTATGGTTAATGATGCAATTATCTATGTGTATATTCAGTAGTGAGTTCTAGTGTGACATTATAGTTCCTCATTCCACATCAACCTCCCCAGTTTATTACAACTATGATGATCATTATGGTGTACAGATGTGAAAGATCCTGGGAAGGACCTGGTCCTAGCCTACTTTGTTATCTAAGCCTCTTGTGTGGCTGCACACTGTCACAGCTGTGCGTCTGGTCTGCCCCCTTGTCTGGTTCATCTCGTTGCAGAGGCTGTGATGAGGTGTTGCATAGCCATGCCCACCGGCATGGAGAGGGAGGGAGCCCAAATCCCTGCTCCAATTCCGGCCAGCGTGACTTCCCCCACATGACTGCTTTATCTTAGGAGCTACATTGGTCTTGGCCAAGGACTAGCTGATTCCTCAGAGACTCCATGGGCTGCTCCATGTGGGCCAGGCAGTGCCGCTGTGTCTGGTCTGTCCCTTGTCCAGTTCATCTCTATTGTTACTGTTTTTGGAATATCGAATACACCATGGGTAGCTTGCCAGGCTCTGCCATGGCTCTGGGTTCATCCCAGGGTGTCCAGTCTTTTCCTATGTCAGACTGTCAACCATCCAGGACCCACAGGGCAGAGCCTGGGGGGTGTAGACAAGCCTATCTCCTGTCGGCCACCTGCCAATGCAGCCAGGTACCACAGCCACACCTGCAACACCTCGAGGGGCAGGAAGGCAGGGGAAAGTTCTGTAACTTTTCATATGACTACTATTGGATTGCAGTCTAGTGAGTACACAGTAGCATTCTGTGTAAAGACATGCACATGCTTTAGTTGAATGGTACTTTATGGCTCAAAACTGTCAGCCATCATTTGAGTCATAAACTTTAGCAGATACCTTTCTTACAACATCTGCAAAATGTGGTAAAAGCACAGTACAATAAGGCCGGTCTGTGTGTGCCTGCATATGTATCTCAGGAATTCTGACACTCAGTGAAGCATGTCACCAGGCCTAATATTCTAGTCCTAATAACTTCTTGCTCAGTTAGCCCTTAACTCTCTCAGTCTCAGTCTGATTCCAAACAAAAGGTGTTCTTAATCTACATCCTCCAAAAATCTTTCCATAGCTCCTGCCCTCTGGCAGCTCACATTCCCAGGGCCCAGTGATCCTTTCATGAACAAATTCACAAGGAATGCCACAATATCCAGAGTACCCAATGAATTATTTGTTTTCCTTTCTCCCGCATGACCATATTATGTCTCATCTAGATCAGTAAATAGTTTTCCACCTCTCTACACCTGTGGATCAGTTTTATTTATTTTTTATTTTTTAAAATTTTTTTATTATACCACCGTGAAACATACAATTACAAAGGTGTTCATAATTGGTCTTTGGTAATACAGTATGCCAGTACCCATCCCTCCACCAGTGCCCCATTTCCACCACCAATGTACCCCACCCCTCCCGCCCACCCCCATGCTGCCTTAATAGCAGACAGCCCCATTTCCACTCTTTCTCTCTCTGTCTCTCTCTCTTGTCTCTGCATCTCTCTCCCTCTTATTTTGCACATTGTGGCTAGCCCTGCAGATATTTAGAGTTTATCACTTAAGTCTCTTTGTGTATATTCAATGGTGAGTTTTAATCTGCTATTACCATTTCCCACATTTAGTAAAACACTGGTATCTATTTATGTCCTATTAATGAATGCAGTCATTCTATATCTGTCCTTTTCCTTCTGACTAATTTCACTCAGCATGATAGTCTCCATGTCCATCCATTTGCAGGTAAATTTCATAATTTCATCTTTTCTGACAGCTGCATAGTATTCCATAGTGTAGATGAACCACAGTTTCTTTAGCCAGTCCTCTGTTCTCGGGCATTTAGGTTGTTTCCAGATTCTAGCTATAGTGAATAGCGCAGAGATGAATAAAGAAGTACAGATAGTGTTTCTGCTATGCGTTTTCGGTCTCTCGGGTATATTCCCAGGAGTGCTATTGCTGGATCAAATGGGAGCTCAATATCTAGTTTTCGGAGGAATGCCCATATTGTTTTCCAAAAGGGCTGGACCAGTTGGCACTCTCCACCAACAGTGGATCAGAGTCCCTTTTTCCCCACATCCATGCCAGCACCGGTTGTTCTTGCTGTTTTGGATGTGTGCCAGTCTCTGTGGTGTGAGATGGTACCTCATTGTTGTTCTGATTTGCATCTCCCTGATGATTAAAGATGAAGAGCACTTTTTCATATGCCTTTTGGCCATTCGAATTTCTTCTTTTTTGGAAGCTTCTGTTCATTTCTTCTCCCCATTTTTTGATGGGGTTGGCTGTTTTTTTCTTGTGAAGGGCTATCAGTGCCAGATATATCCTGGATATTAACCCCTTGTCTGATGGGTATTGGGTGAATATCCTTTCCCACTCTGTGGATTGTCTTTGTATCTTGGTCACCGTTTCTTTTGAGGTGCAGAAGCTTTTAAGTTTTATATAATCCCATTTGTTTATCTTTGCTTCCATTTGCTTGGTCAGTGGTGTGTCATCTTTAAAGATACTTTTCGTTTCGATGTCGTAGAGCATTTCTCCTATGTTTTCTTCGATGTAACCTATAGATTATGTCTAATGTTGAGATCTAGAATCCATTTTGATCTGACTTTTGTGCATGGCGTCAGAAGGAGGTCTAAGTTCATTTTTTACATGTAGCTGCCCAGTTTTCCCAGCACCATTTGTTGAAGAGGCTTTCTTTGCTCCACTTAACATTTTTTGCTCCTTTATCGAAGATTAAGTGGTTGTATATTTGAGAATGTGTTTCAGGATACTCAGTTCTATTCCATAGGTCTACAGGTCTGTCTCTATACCAATACCACACTGTCTTAATTAAAACTGCTCTGTAGTAGAGCTTGAGGTTGGGGAAAGTGATACCTCCCATCTTCTTTTTTCCAAGGATTGCTTTAGCTATTCATGGAGTTTTATTATTCTATACAAATTTCAGGAGTGTTTGTTCAATTTCTTTGAAGAACATCATGGGTATCTTTATAGGGACCGCATTGAATCTGTATAAAGCTCTAGGGAGTATTACCATTTTGATAATGTTAATCCTTCTGATCCATGAGCAGGGAATATGTCTCCATTTCCTCAGGTCGTCTTTTATTTCCTGAAGTAACGTTTTGTAGTTTTCTTTGTAGAGATCCTTTACATTCTTTGTCAAACTGATTCCTAGGTATTTGATTTTCTGTGGCGCAATTGTGAATGGGATAGTTTCTTTAATGTCCCTTTCTTCTCTTTCGCTGTTTGCATATAGGAAGGCCATTGACTTTTGGGTATTGATTTTGTACCCTGCTACTCTGGTATAGGAATGTATTATTTCCAGGAGCCTCTTGGTAGAGAGTTTCGGGTTTTCCAGGTATAATATCATGTCATCTGCCAATAGTGATAACTTGGCTTCTTCCCTTCCTGTCTGGATGCCCTTAATGTCTTTTTTCTTCCCTGGTTGCTATGGCAAGTACTTCCAGTACTATATTGAATGGAAGTGGTGAGGGTGGGCAGCCTTGTCTTGTCCCCTGATCTTAAGGGGAAGGCTTTCAGTTTTTCCCCCATTGAGAATGATGCTCGCTGTGGGCTTGTAGTAGATGGCCTGGATTACCTTGAGGAAGGTTCCTTCAGTCCCCATTTTACGGAGAGCTTTCATCATGAACGGGTGTTGAGTCTTGTCAAATGCCTTCTCTGCATCTATTGATATGATCATATGGTTTTTATTTTTCTTTTTGTTGATATGATGTATTATGTTGATTGACTTGCGGATGTTGAACCATCCTTGCATTCCCGGGATGAATCCCACTTGGTCATGGTGTACAATCTTTTTGATGACTCTTTGGATTCTATTTGCTAGTATTTTGTTGAAGATCTTAGCATCTGTATTCATCAGGGAGATTGGTCTGTAGTTTTCCTTTTTTGTGGCATCTTTGTCTGCTTTGGGTATCAGGGTGATATGTGCCTCATAAAAGCTATTTGGGAGTGTTTCTGTTTCTTCAATTTGCCGGAAGAGCTTAAAAAGAATTGGGAGTCGGTCCTCTTTAAAGGTTTTGTAGAATTCACTGGTGAATCCATCTGGACCTGGGCTTTTGTGTTTGGGGAGACTTTTGATTACCGATTCTATTTCCTCGATGGAAATAGTTTTGTTGAGGTATTCCAAATCTTCTTGTTGCAGACTTGGGAAGCTATAGGAATTCAGGAATTTGTCCATTTCTTCTAGGATTTCTTGTTTTGTGGCGTACAGGCTTTCATAGTAATCTCTGATAATCTTTTAACTTTCTGTGGTTTCTGTTGTGATGTCCCCATTTTCATTTTTAATTCTACTTATTTGGGTTCTCTCTTTTCCTTTTCCTTACAAGTCTTGCAAGTGGTTTGTCAATCTTGTTTATTTTTTTCAAAGAATCAGCTTTTGGTTTCGTTGATCTTCTGGATTGTTTTTTTGACATTCCATCTCATTGATTTCTGCTCTAAGTTTTATTATTTCTTTCTTTCTGCTTGGGTTGGGCTCCTTTTGTTGATCACTCTCTAAGATCTTAAGTTGTGAAGTCAGACTGTTTATGATGGCCTTTTCTTCTTTTCTGATGAATGCTTGAAGAGCTATGAACTTGCCTCTTAACACTGCTTTTCGCTGTATCCCACAAGTTCTGGTCATTCGTGTCTTCAGTCTCATTTGTTTCCAGGAATCTTTGGATTTCCTCTTTGATTTCTTTTATGACTTGCTGGTTTTTCATCAGTGAGCTGTTTAGTTTCCAGGTATTTGGTATTGGTCCTCCATTTTTGTGTACAATTAACTTCTATTTTCAGTGCCTCATGGTCTAAAAAAAATAGTTGGCACAATTTCTATCTTCTTGATTTTATGGAGGTATGATTTATGGCTCAGCATGTGATCTATTTTGGAGTATGTTCCATGTGCACTGGAGAAGAAAGTGTATTCAGCTTTTTGGGGATGAAATGCCCTGTATATGTCTACCAGCCCTCTTTCTTCCATCTCTTCTTTTTAGGGCCAGTATTTCCTTGGTAAGTTTCAATCTTGTTGATCTATCCAGGGTTGACAGAGCAGTGTTGAAGTCTCCAACTACAATTGTGTTGCTGTCAATGTCTTCTTTGAAGTCTATTAGTAGTTGTTTTAGGTATTTTGCTGGCCCCTCGTTGGGTGCATATATGTTTAGTAGCGTGATTTCTTCCTGATATATGCATCCCTTGACTATTAAGAAGTGACCTTCACTGTCCCTTCTGACCTTCTTCAGCCTGAAGTCTATGTTGTCAGATAGCAGTATGGCTACCCCAGCCTTTTTGGATGGGTTGTTTGAATGAAGGATTGTTTTCCAGCCTTTTATTTTTGAGCCTGTCTTTGCCCCAATTGTTCAGGTGTGTTTCTTGAAGGCAGCAGAATGTCGGATTCAATTTTTTGATCCATTGTGCCACTCTGTGTCTCTTAACTGGTGCATTCAGACCATTGTCATTGAGAGAGATTATTGTATTGGGATTTTGTGCCATCTTTCTGAATTGGTTGGTTGTTCTTTTTGGGTTATGTCTCGTCTTATGGTAGATCTTTCAGTCCTTCTTTTAAGGTTGGTTTTGATTTTACAAAGTTCCTAAGCTGTTGTTTATCCAAGAAGTTGTATATCTGTCCTTCAAATCTGAGCGAGAGTTTAGCCGGATAAAGAATTCTTGCTGAGGCATTCATTTCATTAAGTTTTTTTTTTTTTTTTGCTTTTGGGTCACACCCGGCAATGCTCAGGGGTTACCCTGGCTCTGCACTCAGGAATCACTCCTGGCGGGCTCGGGGACCATATGGGATGCGGGGATCGAACCCAGGCCAGCACAGGCGACGGGCCGAGGCAAACGCCCACCCACTGGGCTATCGCTCCGGGCCCTCATTAAGTTTTTTTACTATATCCCACCACTGCCTTCGAGCTTGGAGGGTGTCTTCTGAGAAGTCTGCTGAAAGTCGAATGGATGCTCCTTTGTATACAATTTCCTTCTTTGATCTTGCTGCCTGAAGAATTCTGTCTCTGTCTATGGCATCCATTACTTTGACTAGGATGTGTCTTGGGGTCTTTCTATTGGGGTCTCTTCTTGCTGGTATGCGTCAGGCTTCTTGGATCTGGATGCCTTCATCCTTTAACTCGGGGAACTTTTCAGCCAGGATGTTTTTAACTATTTTAATTTCCTTGGGGTTACTTTCTTGTCCCTCTGGGACTCCTATGATTCTTATGTTGTTCCGCCTGGCTTCATCCCATTGTTCTCTGTTGCTGATCCATTATCCGGTCTTTATCCATCTTATGTAGATCTCTGAGTGCTCTCTGCAGCTCATCTTCAGTCTCACTGATTCTCTCTTCCGCTGCTGTCATCCTACTGTTGAGAGCCCCGATTGTGTTTTTCATTTCGTCTACTGAGTTTTTAAGCAATGATATTTCTATTTGCATGGTTCTCATTTCTTCTCTCATTTCCTCCTGTAGTTTATTGACAGCCCTTTCAGCTGCTTCGTTTATGTTCTCCTGTATTTTATTGGACATCTGCTCAATTTTTTTTGTTGAACTCCTTAAACATTCTACCAATTTCTTCTCTAATTTCATTGTCAGAGAGATCATGCACATCTGTATTCTTTTTTGAGTCTTCAGGGTTGATTCCTTCATCTGTTCTTCGAGTTGGGGATCTGCATTGTTTCCCCCATGGTGTTGTGGTGTTCAGGGATAGATTCCCTCTGGTGTACTGTTTCTTTTTTTCTTCAGGGTATTACCTTCCTGGGTGTTGAATTTCCCAGTTTTTCTATTAATAAGCGGCCAGCACTGCTGTGCAGACCAGCAGTTGAAAATTATGATTGACTAATGTTACTCAGTTTCATGCCATGGAAATTTCCTACAATTTCATCAAATTCCGCAGAAAGCAAAATCCTCCTTTGTCATAGAGTCAACTCCATTACTTCCCACTGGTGACTTTGCTCCTAGAATCCAGAGGTGCTTGACTTTCCTCCTGTATAATGGGTTTCTCAGGGCCAAAGCATACTTCCTGTGTCAATTAGGGAAGGTTATAGGTTTTGTTTTTGGATAGCATGACTTACTTTTTTTAATCTCTAGAATAAAGATAACAGTTCTAGTGGTAGAATATTCATGCAAATATTTAGTGAAATTATAGTTGTAAAAGAATTTAGCGTTAAACAAGAGACATAAGAGATGTTCCACAAATGTTTGTCATGTCTGATTTAGTTACCAAAAATATTTAAAGTATTCTATACAGAATATGAGAAAATCCAAGTTTGACTCCCTTTGACCCACATTTGCACAATCATGACCATGGCTTAATAGTTGAGTTCTATCTATTCATGCCAACTGGAACTTTGTCTTTGTTTCTTCATCTGTTTAAAAGTGTTGACAATCACTACCTCATAAGGTTGTTGTGAGAATATGATGATTTATATAGAATACTTTGAATAGTTCTGGAGAGAGCAGTTGGCTCTTCTCACTTCTCACTTGTCACTTGTCTTCCCGTTGTTCATTGATTTGCTAGAGCAGGCACCAGTAACATCTCCATATGTCCTGTCACCTGCTAGTGTAGCCCAAGGATATCTGCTCGCTCCAGGAACATAAAGAGCCTCAAACCATTCCATCAGGTCATGGGAATGAGGTGCTGGTATTTGGCATATCATATACGACACAGGGTAGCTTGCCAGGCTCTGCCTTGTGTGTGGGATATACTTGTAGTCGTCTCTCATCTCATGCATTTATTGATGAACAGCATGGCCACTTGTGCAGGGCTTGTGATCAGCTCTTCTGCTGGGTGGAGCTCTGATGACCTGAGAGTCTGGATGTGGAAAATGGCGGCCCTCTTGGTGTAGGGATTCCTCTGGCTTCTTGCAAGGCTCTGCTCAGGTGGCAGGCCAGGGCTAGAACCTGCCTTCCCCTCCTGGGTGCCTCGTGATTAGCTGCTCACAGGGAGAGCCAGTAGCAGCTCTGGCCCGTGTATATGAGTCTCTGGATCAGGCATACCTGGGCTGGGCTTGAAAAAGACTGCTGTAGGGTGGGTCTCTGATGAGCTGGGCTAGTGATCAGCTTTTCTGCTGGATGGAGCTCTGACGAACTGAGGAGTCCAGATGTGGGAAATGGCGGCCCTCATGGTGTGGGGGCTCTTCACATTCCTTTTAAGTTTTTGTCCTTTTTCACTTGTATGCTTACTTATTATGATGCTATTATCTGTATAACTTGTCTCCTGAGGTTTTAATTTGAACACAGTTGCAAGGAAGCATTCATTTTAATGGTTTTGTAAGTTCACCAAAAAATTCCATGCACTAGTCACTGAGTTGGGCATTTAGGTTGCCCCCTAGTCTCTCCATTTTTAAAATATTTGAAATATATCTACAACTTAATGTGCAGGATTTTAATTTTTTCTTGTACTGATATAGCCTTATAATAAATTCTCAGAAATGGATTACTGCTTTAAGGGTTTAAAAATATTTTGGGGTGCCTCCCAAGTGGCCATGCAGCGTTCCAAGGGGAGAGGGCTAGTCCTTGTCATTTGTGGCCATCTGTGCTGGTGGTTTGGTGTGAGTTCCTGAGGATATAGAGCTAGGAATTATGTGGATCATCCTGCTGGCTCTTTGGGGCACAGAGCTGCCTCTGAAATGCTTAGGTGATCAGGTGACTCTGGAATATCAGCCTTGAATTGGCGGCATGCAAGGCACATGCTGTAAATCCTGTACTATCTCCCCAGTTCAAGAGGTATAAATATCTCTGAATCATCTGTTGCCACGTTGATTTCCAATTTGATTGACCCAGGAACATGAATACTTCAGAGGTCAGAAAATTTGTAAGTTTTGGTAATTCAGTCATCATGTCTGGGTCTTTAAACAATTACCTTAAGAACAGAGTGATCCAGGGACAGGTTTTCCTTCATCTCCTTCTGAGCTGCTCCACTCTGTAGTTCTCTCTTACTTACTTATCCTGCTCATTCCTAAGTATTTGCTCAGGTTGTTTTCTGCCCTTGAAGTTCTGTTTTCAGATTCTATGTCCTGGTTTCCTGCCTTGACTTTTTCATACCACTAAAATTTAGGAATGGCATGAAAGATCTCAGGATTTCTAGCCAAAGTCTCATTCACTTGTCACAAGCAGGATCCTGAAGGCCAGGGTAGATTATACTTTCAGCTCTGAGGAATCACTACCAGACTTTCAGGCGAGAGAATGAACTCTTGATGTGATGTTGGCATGATACATTTTCCTCAGCAGATAAAAAAATGACCCTTGACCACCGAAAGCAAATACAGAAAGGGGGCTGAATCCATAAGTAAGAATGCAGGCCCTGTGGCCAGATTCTCAGAAGCCTCAGAGTTAGGCTTCACTGATGAACTGCTATTGCTCTAGAATAAGATCATTTTCTGTACAAACACATGTGGAATCCAGCAGTTCCTCTCTCTGGTTCTATCCCAAGAGCACAAAGGCATTACTTAAAAAAACCCCCAAAACCTTGCATCCATCTATATACACTGCAGCACTATTTACTGTGGCCAATATCTGGAAATAACCTAAGTCCTCAACATCTAATAAGTGGATAAAGGATCTGTGGTCTATATCCGTAATGGAATCCTACTTAGCTAAAAAGTAAATCTTGCTGTTTGCTGTAGCCTGTGTAGAACTGGAGGTTATCTTGTTAAGTGAAGTGAGTCCAAGTGGGAACATCAAATATTGATGATCTCACTCTTGTGGAACATAAAGAATCAAAGGAAGGGACTAGGTGATGGCCAAGGAAAGTGAATCCTGAGATTCTGCCAACAGAACTGTCTGCTGGATGTGGTGAGAGGAGATGTGTGTCTGTCTGTGTGTGATGAGAAGGACCTTAGGGACAGTGGTCGAGGGAGCTTGATGCCGTGGGGGGGAGGGGGCTGCTAACATGGCATACCTAAAATATTAGAATCAATTCTACTGTAAATATTGATGTATCAATAAAAAGAACTGAAGCAGAGAGAAAAGCATTTGAAAGACAACCTAAACAGTATGCGTTGGAATCTTCATAGAAACTTTATTAATAATACTCCAAAGTATTATTAATAGTTTGATATAATGTTGGCATGGTGCATGCAGCATGGTACATCTGCCTCGGCAGATATATATATATATATATATATATATATAAGAATATATATATATCTGCCGTATATATATATATCTTATATATATATATATATATATATATATATATATATGACAAAGAAGACAAACTAGGGAGGAATGGATGAAAAACGTATAAAATATTCATGCCAAGGCAGTGCCATTCAGGAATGAGAATGAACTGAGGCTACCTGCAAGCACATGGGTCAGCCATACAACTATGATGATGCATGGAAGAGAGTGATAAAGAAAGTGTTCTCTAGGAGTCCTTTCAAAAACATACCAAGTAATCTCAGGGACAGAATATGGTTGAGAAGATCTTGAGAAGACCACTGGTCTTCTGTAATACTTTCTGTTTCAATCTGGACACAGTATTCCATGGCCCTACACTTTTTTTTTCTTTTTGGGGCACATCTGGCATATGCTCAGGGGTTACTCCTGACTCTGCACTCAGGAATTACTCCTGGCGGTGCCCAGGGGACCATATGGGATGCTAGGGATCGAACCTGGGTCCAGTGGTATGCAAGGCAAATGCCCTACCTGCTGGACTATCAGTCCAGCCGCCACTTTTTGGTTTGGAGCTACACCCAGCAATGCTCAGATAGATATGTTTGTACCCATTTTTGAGATAAATATCTAAGACTAAACAGGATATGTTTTTTTAAAGAAACGATTCCATAGTGTAAGAAAAATCTGGGTGTAGACTTGGGCTTTTTCTGACCCAAGAGGGTTGCTTTTTATCACTATTTTTTATTTCCCAAATTCAACAACAGAATTTCAGAGTTTAGGTGGACATAAGGAGGAAGTTCAGAACCTAGAGGAGGGTCCTGCTTGATGGGGATTTGAGTTCTTATAAAGTGATCAGGCTATGCTTGGTGACCCAATTAAAATGAAGACAGGGGGACTAGAGCGGATACTATAGCAGGTAAGGCAATTGTCTTGTACACAACCAATCTGGGTTCGATCTCCAGCATCCTATATGGTCCTGGGAGCACTGCCGGAGTACTTCCTGAGTGCAGAGCCAGAAACAACTCTTGAGCATAGCTTAATGTGGCCCCCAAACAAACAAAACAAAAACACCAAAAAAATGAAGACAGGGTTCCCCCATTTTTTTCTTTTTGGGGTCACACCCAGGGATGCTCAGGTGTTATTTCCCTTTATTGGAAATGAATCATCCACAGATGGTTCTTGAATAAATCTGTGACAGGTCCCATCATGGCCACCAGAGGTGCTAAGGAGATGGATGCATGGAACTCAGGTTCTCAGAGCAATGTAGCATCTAGGTACAAGGGTTGGAAAGGACTCACAGCAAGTTGAACTAATATTTTATGCTTTTAGCTGTTTAAGTGGACCTATTTCAAAGCCTAGGGAAAAGGTGGCCTTCAGGAGGAGTATTAAATAGGATTTATAGCAAATTGAGTTAATACTGCTTTTAAAGAAAGCATTCTGTTGGACGTTTTTCAAATTCTAGGGAAGGTAGTCTTCAGGTGGTATTTAATTGGCCTTGGGAGGAATGAAGTCTAGGATAGGGCTAGTCTTAAAAGGAAGTCTAGGATAGGGCTAGCCTTAGAAGGAAGGCTAGATTAGGGCTAGCCTTGGGAGAAAGGCTAAGATAGGGCTAGCTTTTTGAAGGAAGGCGAGAATAGGGCTACTTTGGACTTACTTTGGGAAACTTTGCTCCTTATTTGGGGGCAATCTTGGGACTGTCAGATAAATGACTCCATCCTTGCCTGCTATAGAAGTGATAGATGATAGGTCTAAGGTAATTAAAATGCAGAATGAGGAGACAGGCTGAATATAAGTAGAACCACTCACCTAGAGAGAAGCAACCTAACACTCTTGGTATTTTTTTATTCTACAGTTGTGGGGTTTCTGGTTCTTGCTCTTTCTAAGACCATTTCTGTGCTTTGTAGATAGATTAGGTGAGCTTCCCTACATCATTTCTAAGACTCCAATATTTATAAGCAAGCTAGAGAAGTTTTCCTGCTGCTTATACATCACAGATTCTGACTCATCCAAAGGCAGATCCGAAGCTAGTAAAGTTTCTTTACTAGCTAATTAGTTCCGGTAAGAAGGCACACTTTATCCTTTTCTTTGAATGCAAAGATTTGAGTTCGGATTTTGCTTTATCTATTGGTAGTGATCAAGTAAAGTTGGCCAAATGAACATATGAGTCAGTGAATGAATAAAACGATTATCCTACATCATTTAGCCCACCATGGCCATATACATAGGGCTTACAACTGGTGACAAAGTCTGGCAACATCTTCGAGTCTTCATGCCAATCATTTTAATCCTGCCAAAAATTCTTCCTGTTAGGCAAGTAAAACAAAGCACATCTTCATTTTATAGCAGCCACCATTTCTCCTGAGAGAAATGGAGTTATTGTAATTCCAGCTTAGCTGAAATATGTAAGGCTTACTCATCTTGTGCATAAAATTGATAACTTGTACATCTGGGACTGTCTATTTCTCTCCTATTAATCCATTTTAGACTTTATAAGTCAACTGAGCATTTGGATTTTGAAAAGAGGTTCTGAAAAATTATCTTGCATAAGTACTAGTAAATACTGGCACACGTTTTTGGCAAGGGATGGAAATATTCCATTTAGTCTCTGGTGACTCTGAAGGGCGGAAGTGGTGGCTGGAGAATTGGGTGGCCGTGAGTGGTAGCAAAGCATGTGCTGGTCAGTTGTAATTTTTGAGTTTCATTTCACTGCATGAGGATGATGTATTTAAAGACATCACAAGAGAGAATCAGTAAAGTACACCAAGGTGCACTGTCCAGGTGAATGCAGTGAACATCAGTAGCCAAAACAACTACTAGTGGGGAAACTGTTGGCTTTTCCTTTGGGGCTCAATCAATGGAAAACTGGAAGATTCTAATGATGGCATTAAGTTTATGTTCAAGACCTGGAAAATGGCTACTACATATAGTATTTTTATAAATTGTAGTTTGTAAGAGGATTTCTTAAAATTATTTTAATTGAATCACAGTGAGACTACACAATTACAAAATTGTTCATGATTGTGTTTTTAGTCTTATGATGTCCCAGCACAAATCCTTTCACCAGTGTACATATTCCAGCACCAATGTCCCAAGTTTCCCCTCCCCAATCCCAGCTCTATTCTATGGCAGGTACTTTTCTTCTCTTTCTCTCTCTCTCTCTCTCTCTCTCTCTCTCTTTTCTCTATCTTCTCTCTCTGTCTCCTTTCAGGTCTTATGGTTTGCATTGTGGATACTGAAAGGCTATCAGTTTTATCCCTTTACCTACTTTCAGCACTCAGCTCCTGTCTAAAATGATCATTTCCAACTATCATTGTCATACCAGTCCCTTCTATAAGAGAATTTCTATAGCTATAAGATGACATTCTTATTTGCAATTTCATTCCATTTCATTCTACCACTGGCCTTCTCTTTGTGTTGAAGAAATGGAAACTGTGGCTCTTTAGAAACTGTCTAACATTTTGTTGACTTGAAAGATATTTAAATCCTTTTTAGCTCATCAGACAGTGATGTTTGGAAAGAATCAGACTGCCTAGAATTTGAGGTTAAGACTGCAGATCAAGGAAAAATCCAAACTAGTCCCCAGCACCAGACCATTCCCTCTGTAATGGCTCCCAGCCTCTCCACTCCAAAGAGCAGTAGGATAATGGGTTAGATGCGTTTGCTCACATCTGTGTATCTATAAATTATAGACTTTATAGGTCTATATTGATAGCCCTCATCAATGACTACTGCAATTAATCCAAGAATTGAAGATAAAAAATTTTATCTTCAAATATTTTGTGGCTAAGATTTAAGACCCCCCAAATTTAAAGTTCAGTTTCCATTTGTACTTTTAGCATATATATAATTTTTTCTGATATTTGAAGAATTAATTTCTCATAATCGGCCTGACTGGTAGTCTAAATTATTTAATTTACTGTCTTGATATATAGTTTGCTCATTTTTTTCTTACTTCTCAAATGGATTTTGAGAAACTAGAATACACATATATGGCTACCTAAAGCTGAGTAAGAATTGCAGGTGTCAGAGACAGAAACAACCATTTGAAAATCACAAACATGATCTTTACTTAGAATGTATAGATAAATAAATGGGAAAATTTGTTTTTGAAAAGTGAATGTTCTAGTTGGATTTTGCCAGACCTGGAAGATGGTTGAAGCCAGTTTGAGTTCTATAAAAGAGCAGCCTAAGGAGGCCTTTGGAGGCAACAGTGAGGGGTGTGAGAGAGGACTGGATCTGGGGGTGAACAGGAATTAAATCAGAGCTTTCATCTTTGTACTGGGAACAGGTCAGGCTGAGTCCCTGAACCCACAATCTTAGCCTTAATGTCTGGATAGTCAAACAAATATCAATGATTTTTCAGTGAACAAATTTTGATTTGCCAAGATGAGCAGAAATACAGAGAGAGGGAAACCAGTCCTTAGGGTCTTTGAAAGAGAGTTTGGGATTAGCTTATCAGAATCAAGGAAAGGAGACTGGACCCCATCTAAAGCCAGACTTTAAAGTTAGAGTATTTTATGAACTGAATTATCCCCTGCTAGTTCCCTCTTCCACCATTAAAAAAATCAAATAGATCTGTTGGATTTCTAATTCCCTGTTGCAAAGAGGTTTATTTTGCAGATATAATTTGCTAAAATGAGGTCATTAGAGAGTACCTTAACCCAATATAACTGTCCTTATAAGAAGAGTAAAATGCCATGTGAAGACAGAGAAATGGGCACACATTATGTGACAAGTGAGACATAGATACCCGTGACAGATCAAGCTACCCGTGTCGTATTTGATATGCCAAATTCTGCTAACAATTATAGACCTCATTCCCATGACCTGATGGAATGGTTTGAGGCTCTTTATGTTCCTGGAGCAAGCAGGTGCCCTTGGGCTCTACTTGTATGAGACAGGTCATATGGAGATGTTACTGGTGCCCGCTCGAGCCAATCGATGATGAACAGGAAGACAGTGATACAGTGACAGTGAGACAGAGATTGGAATGATGCAGCTGGGCTGTCTGGCAGAGCAGAGAGGAGTGAGGAGCAAGGCAAGGCAATTCTTGTCTGCATTAACCATTTGTCAGCCCGTGCACTGGCCAGTTTCTCCTTTGCCCGCAAGGTGATTATTCTGGGTGAGCCACACACTCCTACACGTAGAGTATGACTAAGAGTGGCACAGCATAATGACCAATCCCAGAAGTCAGCTCCACTGTTTCCTCCTTTGCACTTTTGCCCTTATCATTTATGTGACACTTGTGGTAAATAAGAGAACCAAGTATTCAATATTTGAGTCCAGAAACAATAGAACAATCAGGCCTCAGACTTCAGGGAGTGTGCATGACTCTAAACAACTCCAAACAATCCACCCTCTATTTCCAATAGAAGAGGCAATGCAAGGACAGAAAAGGACAGGTACCATGAGGCTGGAAATACAGGAAACCTGAGTCAACTGAAAGTCAGACAGAATAGGGTGTTTTTCCTTTTTTTTTTTTTGCTTTTTTGGTTCACACCCGGCAATGCTCAGGGTTTCTCCTGGCTCTGCACTCAGGAATTACTCCTGGCGGTGCTCAGGGGACCATATGGGTGTCGGGGATCGAACCCGGGCCGGTACAGGCTGGCCTTGTGCAAGGCAAATGCCCTACCTGCTGGACTATCACTCTGGCCCTAGGGTTTTTCCTTTAATCATGTTTTATTGAGAGAGAGACAGAGACAGAGAGACAGAGACAGAAAGACAGAGAGGCAGAGAGACAGAGACAGACAGACAGATGGACAGACAGATAGAGACGGACATAATTTATGGACCAAAGTGAAAATAGTAAGATTAAAAGTAAATTCTACTTATCTGGCCAGCTCTTATCCTTCCTGTTTGTGGACATGTCCCAGGAAGCCATTGTTTCTCACTGAAAGCATCTGGAGAAACAGACAACTCTGAGATAGCATGGTTTGGTGTAAGTGACACTCCACAGGCCTCAGACCAAGTGCCCTGTTGCTATGAAATCTCTGGGTTCTTCTTTTTAAAAAGGAACAAAACAGTAATACAATACCAATCTCCAAATAATGCCGAAGGAACATTCCTGTGTACTCTGACTTCCCACAGCAGCTAAAAGTTTCTTAGTATTTGTCAGGCAAATAGAAGAAAAAAAATTTTTTTAATTTTTTTTATTTTTACAATTACAAAGATATACAATTAAAAAGTTCATATTTGGGTTTTGGTCATACAGTGCTCCAGCACCCATCCCGCCACCAGTGCCCATCTCCCACCATCAACGTCCCGGTTCCCTCCCCCCTCCCCCCAGCCCTCCTCCATGGCAGGTTCTTTATTTCTTTCCGTTTCTCTCTCTTTCTCTTTTCCTTTCCCTCCAGACTATGGATTACAGAACATACATTAAAGGGTTGTCATGTGTATCTTTTTGCCTCTATTTAATGCTCAGTTCTAGGTTGGCATTAGTACCCTCGACAATTGTTAGCACATTGTTCCATTTTCTGTCTTACCTAGCCTCTGACTCCCACACGTTTGTGATAATTTCCACCTTTGACAAGACCTCCTGATATATGTTTCACTTGACCTTGGATATTGGTATCATAATATGTACATATATATTTATGTTATGCAGATAAATGCAGTCATTCTGTATCTGTCTCTCTCCTTCTGGCTAATTTCGCTCAACATAATCTTCTCCATGTCCATCCATTTATAGGCAAATTTTATAACTTCATTTTTCCTAACAGCTGCATAGTATTCCATTGTGTAGATGTACCAAAGCTTTTTATCCAGTCATCGATTTTCGGGCACTCTGGTTGCTTCCAGATTCTGGCTATTGTGAATAATGCTGCTATGAACATAAAAGTAGGGATGGTGTTTCCGCTGCGTATTTTTGGTTTCCCAGAATTCCCTTCCCCCCACCCCCACAGATTCCCAGGAGTGGTATGGCTGGGACAAATGGGAGTTCAATTTCTAGTCTTTGGAGGAATGTCCATATTGTTTTCCAAAAAGGCTGTACCAGCCGGCATTCCCACCAACAATGGATGACTGTCCCCTTTTCCCCACATCCACGCCAGCACTTGTTGTTCTTGCTCTTTTGAATATGTGCCAGTCTCTGTGGTGTAAAGTGGTATCTCATTGTTGTTTTGATTTGCATCTCTCTGGATTAGTGATGATGAGCATTTTTTCATATGTTTTTTGGCCATTCGAATTTCTTCCTTGCTGAAGTTTCTGTTCATTTCTTCTCCCCATTTTTTGATGGGGTTGTTTGTTTTCTTCTTGTAAAGTTCTACCAGTGCCTGATATATCCTGGATATTAACCCCTTATCAGATGGGGTATTCTTTCCCATTCTGTGGACTGCTTCTGTATCTTAGTCACTGTTTCTTTTGAGATGCAGAAGCTTTTTAGTTTCATGTAGTCCCATATGTTTATCTTTTCTTCTAGTTGCTTTGTTAGTGATGTTTCACCTTTGAAGATGCCTTTAGCTTCAATGTCGTGGAGGGTTAAGAAAAAATATTTTTTGAAATGAACATTTTCCTGAAGAGATTTATTAAATTCGCCACCACCACCAAGCAGCCTCTTCTCATATAATAGAACTTTGCCTCAATGAAGGCTCTTAAATATGTTGGCTTTTAAGAATTAGCTGTGAAGTAAAAATATGAATACACTTTCCCCATTAACATTGAGGTCCATGTCATACGAGAGTACTTTCTGAGAATATTAACATTATAATATCATCCTGAAATTTTTTCATTAAGAAAACATCATTCTTCATATACCTACAGCAATTAATTATTAAATACTACAATAAGCTATTCTAATCTTATTCAAATAAGCTCTGAAAATATCAACCTAATGGTAAGTTATTCAGCAGAGTTTTCCAGAATTCAGAGAAGAGGCAGTTGTGAGAGCTCGTGATTTCAAGCATCTGATAGGGTAAGAGTCAGAAATAGTTTACAACCTTGTCATCTTACTTGATAGCTTATGGGAATTTGGACAAGCCTCTTAATTCTACCAAGCCTCAGTTTTCTCATCTGTAAAATGAAGCTGATGGTGACTCACAGCCAATAGAATGAGTAAAATCATTAAAAGTGACAGGAGTCCCAATGAGGAAGGAAAACCTGTATGCCTGCCTTCCTCTTCACTTTGGCTTTTTAGCAGTGTTTTCTGTGTTATATAGATTGTATTCTATTAAGCTTTATCTAAACAAAAAATCTAAAGTTTTAAATACCTCTGTGACAATGTACGACTTGTGCTTAATAAGAGAAGCCATAATGGTAGATTCATTCATATATTGGCCAACCGTCTATTCATTGGCTCACTCACAAACATTGACTGAAAGCCTCCTGGCTTCCAGGAGACTCCAAATAATTTGTGTGGACTCAGAGTAAACTTGACAAAGATTTGGCTTTCATGGAATTACCCTTCAAGTGAGAAGAAGTAGTTGGTAAAGAAGGAAACAAAACATTTGGCATGTACTCAGGTAGTGGCACATGCACAGAAGTGGAGACAACAGAGGGAGAAAATGAGGCTTGCCCTCCAGTGGCTGACTGCTCAAAGCACTCAGGGACTGAGTTTTGCATTTCAGTGGAGACCAGAATGTAAGTTCTTGTAGGTACTTGAAAATCTCACTGGAATGAATTTGGAAATTCTGATTGTTGGGGAGAAGTTTATGAATAAAAGCTTCATCAAATTCTGCTGAGTTCTTTTAGCTCTAGGGACCAGGTCCAAGTCTGAACCCCAAGGTCTGAGAGGTGAGGTGTACACTATATGTGGTCAGCAGCCTGCCTTTCCATGAGTACATTCCCAGGTGAGTTTCTGACTGAGCTTTTGCTCCACCAATGGGCTCTTTGCAGGAGTCATTTTATTCATTCATTCATTCATTCATTCATTCATTCATTCATTCATTTCCAGCTGGAATGGGTCCTTGAACTTGGAGAGGTTTGTAGATAGGGCTCTTGAAATCCCAACATCAAGTGGCAGTGTGATTGGTGTTAGCAGAAAGTACCTTGTGTTTTACAATATTTTCTTCTATAAAACATCTAAAATGTCTTTCTATGATGCTGAGACTTTGGGGCACTAGAAACAGCAATGAGAAGTGGCAGCAAATCAAACAGCAATTTGAAATCAATGAATGAGCTGAAAATATTCATAAATCCAAGATTCAAGGCAGAATTGAAGCTGTATGGTAAGAGAGAAAAGAACAGGCAGCAGTGAAGGGTTGGAGGGAGAAGAAAGCTTGGGACGTGGGGCTGGATGAATCCTTATAACCCCAGACTCAAATAGGGTGTCTGCTCCCTGGGGTTTGGGTGAGGATATTGATGTTCAGTCACTCTTAGTTTTGGTGAGGGAAGTTTTAGGACTCCTCTAAATTAGACAATAAAAAATTACAGGGAAAGAAGAGGCCACGGTTAAACTGTTTACTTGGTGGGGATGTATGTAAAGGCTCTCAGGAGTAGTTTAAACTCAGGTAATTCAGAAAGGATGAAATAAATGGATACTATTTTCTCCGAGATTATGCTAAACATGGGGGGGACAACACATTCAGATGTTTTGGGAAGGGAGCACACATAATGGTTTGATTATAATGATTATTCTTGGCTTTGTGCTCAGGGATTACTCAAGGCAGTGTTGAGGGGATAGTATTCACTACAGATCAGCCACATGCAAGGCAAACATCTTAATATTTGTGCTATCTCTCTGGCCCTCCTATTCACGTTTGTGAATAATCTGTAGATGTAATAGAACCCCCTAATTTAAAAGGCCATGTGATCTAACAACCACTAGGACCCTTTCTAGAATGATTCAGGACAACGTTTCACCACCTGTAATGTTAACTATGAGACCATTACTTGACTCCTGAGAAATGACTTATTCCCTGTAAATTGTGAGTAATTCCTGTCCTATCTGATATGTAGATGCAAGTGCCATATAAATGATCACAGAATTTAGAAACTCAGGCTCTGCTTCTTGCAGAGAAAATACCATGGGAATTATGGATTGTGATGGAGGGTACAGCGTGACTGTAGTCACCAGATCAGGGTCTTATCAATGTCAAACCCAAATGAGTTGAGTCCTCACTTGCATATGGAAATTTGGAGTCCTCAAATTGGGTTTTGTCATTGAGTTCAGAAAGGTCAGGTCCTGATTCTCAAGTTCAAAAGAGCCTGAGATAACATGGTCACCAATGGTTTTGTTAAATGCCCTCCCATCCTTCACATGCTAACTTCTTTGAGTCTGTAATAATATTCTGGGTTTTTTTTTTTGGGGTCACACCTAGTGATGATCCTGGCTCTGCACTCAGGAATTACTCCTGGCAGTGCTCCAGGGACCATATGAGATGCCAAGAATTGAACCTGGGTGTGCAAGGCAAAGTCTCTACTAGCTGTTCTTTCACTCTGGGCCCATAATATTTATTTTGTAAACTAATGCAGATAACAGATAACCTAGTTTGGGATAAGAACTGGTAACTAATACTTTGCATTTTTTTCAGCTTGAGAACTTAATTGAATGTGTTTCCTCTGCTTGGTTATGGAGAAAATTGATCCATAAAAGTTAGATATCTTTCCCTGAAACTAGCATTCTGTTTCAAGGATGTAGAGAGCAGGGTGGAGACACACCCCCAGCCCCCCACCACAGCTTTTGCCATTTTCTTGGGGAGGCCTAGTTAAAGAAACTAATTTTAGATCTCTTTTACTAGCCATTGTTCTTCAATGAAGTGGCTTCAGAAATTCCTTTACACAGCCTCATTCAGACATTTATAAGGTGTTGGTTTATTTTTTTTAAAGAACACAATTGAGGAAATAAATTTAGTTTGCTTGTTAATATTTGGCTCTTGGTATACTAATTTGTTTAAATTCCCTCATCTCCCCTCATTGCCATTTGGATGCCTACCTGCCCACTAGACTTAAAATTTTCCATCGATCAAGAGGGAAAAATAAAATATAAAAAATTTGCCAATTACCTCCTTACTATAAAAAATGTGCATAAAAATCCCCAGAGAAAAAGAAATGAACTACTAACGTGTTTTAAACATGAAGTTAGATTTTCCTTCATTTGCCCTAGGAAACACAAGGGACTCCTTTGTACGCTAATTTAATAATATCCCAGAAGTCAGTATGTATGTACATATCCAGAAATATGGAGGTATATTGCTTCCGCAGAGGAACACTCTTGCTAAACTTGGTTCTGATCAAACATCCGAAGGGACTATGGGGCCAGAAGAGGGATTTTCACAGATCTCTTCAAATCAAGAACATTATTCCCGGGGTTTGCTGGATCAGTGTGGAGGTCAGTCCCCTCAATAGTTGGTCTGATGATCAAAACACAAATCTCTCTCACACTCAAATGATGCCCATTATTAATAATAACTTTATTGTATAAGACCAATTCTAGGAAACATTCTCACTTGAAAAAAATTGTATTTAATGCTTTGAAGACTTGGGAAGGAGAAATAATCATTATTTCTTCATTTAGTGAGATTACTTACTGATGTCCAGATTAAGTTATCTAGCAGGTGAGAGAAAAATGCACTAAGACCCATTTTTTCTGCCTTTGAATCTTCTCTTCTTGTTCACATTTCCATGAGTGTCAGGACTTGATTATGCTACGACTGGAGAGATAGTACAGTGTGTAGAGATAGTACAGTGTGCCTTACACACTATCGACCCTGATCCATTCCATGGCACCCCATAAAGTTCACTGAGCACTGCCAGGAGTGATTACTGAGGGAAGAGTCAGGAGTCAGTCTGAGCATTTCTGGGCATGGACGCAAAACAAACAAACAAGCAAACAATATATATTTTCCTTAGAAGAAATCTAATCCAAATTCACAGAAAAGATGTCATGATTTTGTTTTCTTTACAAAAAGACCCAAAACAAAGTACTTTAAATTCTCAAAATGTGCAGTGCATTTAAAATATAATCCATTTTACAAGCCACTTCTGGTATCAATTCAGGAAATACAACCCCAGTGTAGAGATTGCAAGGGGACTGAAATTGGTGTGTGTGTGTGTGTGTGTGTGTGTGTGTGTGTGTGTGTGTGTGTGTGTTGTGTGTGTGTCTCGGTGTGGGGGGGAAACTATTGTTTTGTTTTCTTTAATGGAAAAACCTGGCAGATTTCTGAATAACCTCTTGGGGGCGCCATTTGACCAATCCCTTTCTTGTGAGGGTGTGGTCTTTGTTGAAGACAAGAAACTTTTAATTGCCCAGATGCAGAGAAGTTCAGTTCTCCTGGGAGTTGTTTATCTTGTTCTAGGAATGATGGGAAACTTCAGAAGGGATTTGAATCGCTTTAATGTTGCTGTTCTGAGTCCTGCTTTTTGAATGCTGGTGAAAGAAGGTATTTCACTTGTTCAAGTTGGATTGTTCAGGGAAGGCATTTGAAAAATCAGTCTTTCCCAAGATAAGTCAAATGGTAGATGACTAAAGAAAACAGAGAAAAGAAGAAATTCCACTGGTGTGAGCCGTCTTCTCTGACACGACATTTTGGCCCTTGTTCGCACAGACACATCAGGGAAACTGGCCTCCTAAAGCCTGTAATTAAAACTTTGTCTATATTGTAGGAATGAAGTGCCCAGCTCAAAAGGGAAAGAGTCAAGAACTAAACTTTATTTTTTTTCCCATGTGGAACAACTGGTCTTTCATCATTTTCCTTACTAAACTGACGGAACCAACCAGTTGGTCTGGTATTCTTTGAGAATTTCTCAAAGGATTCTTCTCTTTGATTTTAAGGGTGCATTGGTGATTTTGTCCCCCTCTTCTGGCTTTATCTAGAGTCCTACAACAATCCCTCAGAACGATCCCATTCAGGGATGTCCTTGGATTTCAGAGCAGCTAAATTAAGTCTCCCACAAGTGTCCTGAAATGAATCAGTTTGTTCAGTGACTATCAATTTCGTCATTTCCCAATTTTTGCTTAATAATAATCTGTGAATCTGAGGACCACTGTGGGTGGGAAATCCAATTACATCAATATTTTATTTTCAGAAAAATAACATACCGTAGGGTCCACTGAGACCCATTCCATTTTTGGAGTTTAGTACAATCGAATGGTAATAAATAAACCATTGGCATATAATCAACTGTCATTTACTTGAGTGTGAAATGAGTAGATGGGAGCCATTCAGTAGAATTGACAAACAGATAGCTCAGAGCCTTAAATTAGTTAGCCTATTTCTATAATGAATAGAGACTTAATTCGAGTTTCCTTATCCTGGGAACATGAAACAAAATTATATCATACAGTGAGTAACGGTTTGAAAAATTTTAATTTAGTTCAGCACCACAGGTTCTTCTAATTACTGCCGACTCTTCACAGAGCAGATACAGTGACCCCGAGCCCAGGAGCAAAACAGCTGCTTCTCACCTGCGGACTCATTATCGAACCAATTATTCTTCAAATAATTTTTATCATGCTCACACTGAACCTAATTCTGGACTTGGAAATATAGGTTTAAGTTATTTAGAGTTCCTCTTAAGCCATCTTTCAGCCACCCTCCTCGTGTCTTCCCCAATCCGTGTTGGAATTGAATGTCCCAAGCACCAGGGTGAGAGATTCCTTTGATTTCCTGTCTTGGAATGAGCTAGCATTCTGAATCTGTATTTCCAAGTCCTGTCACCCTAAAGGGAACTTATTTAAACCCTGTATCATTTGTAACATTTGGCTGGGGTGGGGTAGGTTTGCGGTGTTGAAGACATTTTAAGACATTTAAGACCATCCAAATATGGTCTCCCTGGACATGTTCTCTATTTGGAGATATCATTTCACATTGAATTAATTTTCTTTGAGTTAGAGTTGGCTAGTTTATTACATTATGTATTTATTGCCCTGTAATTGAACTGTGCATTTATTTTAAGATTTTGCAGCTTTCTTTTTGTAGTTGGAAACCAGTGTGCCCATTTATTTTAGCTTTCAAATGCTTTACTTTGCTCTTGACATTCTCTTTAGGCCCAAAGTATATTTTCTGACTCATAGGGATTGCACCTCTTCTGTAAACACACTCATTTTGCTTCTAGAAACTATAGACTCATTGTGTCTCTGAGTTTTGTAGACTTTCTGGAAAGATGGCAAATGTTGACACAAACCTTCTGGAGCTCAGCTAACCTTCTCGGGTTTGGGTAGAAGATATGCAGAAGGAGCTTTCTGTTAACACAAGCAGCTTGTTAAGTTCAAGGGTGTTGTAACTCCCCACACCCACTGAATGAGCAGGTTGGGTGTGGAAGTCTTAGCATAGGGAAAATCCTTCCAAGTGCTCCTCATGCTAAACAGGACTTAATGTTAACAAAGGCGCTGCTATAAGCAGAAGCACTAGGTAAGACATGCTAAAAAGGCAGATTTCTGTC
>JAJIBD010002757.1:192500-318206 GCA_021461705.1 Cryptotis parvus
TTTGTTCACTGGGAATGTAAAATGGTGAACCCCCTTTGGAAAAACAGTTTGGCAGTTGCTCAAGAAATTAAAGAGAGTTGTCATATGACCTGGCAATTTCTCTTCCTGATATCTGTCCAAGAAAAATGAAAGCATATGTCTATACAAAAGTCTGTGCACAGATGTTCGTGGTAGCATTGTTCATAAGCACTAAAAAAGTAGAAGTGTTCTCAATGGCCAGCAGTTTATGGATGAAAAGCAAAATGTGGCAAAGTCACATGCTGGAATACCACTGAACAATAAAAAAGAGGGAACTACAGATGCATTCTCCAACTTGGATGGATCTTAGAAACATTGGGTTGTGTTAAAAAAAAAAGACCAGTTGAAAAAGACAACATGCTGTAATATTCCATAGGGGTCAAGAGAGCAAAGTTGATTGTGGTTTGCTTGAGCTGGGAGTGTGGGAGTAAAAGAAGGAGTAACCTCTAATGGGTAGAGTATTTATGAGGTGATTATGCCACCTGCCCCTTGAGGTGTTGCAGGTGTGGCTGCAGTGCCTGGCTGCATCAGCAGGCAGCAGACAGGAGACAGGCTTGTCTACCCAGGGCTCTGCCCTGTGCATCCTGGATGGTTGATGGTCTGACATAGAAAAAGACTGGACCCCTGGGATGAACCCAGAGCCACGGCAGAGCCTGGCAAGCTACTCGTGGTGTATTCGATATGCCAAAAACAGTAACAATAGTGTATCTCATTCCCAACAAATGGAGGCATTACTGGTGCCTGCTTGAGCAAATTGATGAACAACGGGAAGACAAGTGATACAAGTGATTCATGAGGTGATAAAAATGTCCTAAAATGGGATGGTGATGATGATTACAAATTCTGAATCTACTAGATACCACTAAATTGTGCCCTTTTATAAGTGTAGGTTCTATTGTACATTTATTTTCTTCTTTTTTTCCTTAGGTTTAGGGCCATCCCAGCTATGCAGTGCTCAGGACTTCCCCTGGCTCAGTGCTTCAGGATTCTGATGGGGCTTGGGGATTGTATGTGGGGTCTGGGAATTGAACCCAGTTTGGCACATGCAAGGCAAGCACCTTACCCACTGTACTATCTTTCTGGCCCAAATAGGTGAACTTTATGAGATAAAAATTATGTCTCCATTAGACTGTTCAAAAGAAAAAGCATAGAACCAGAAAAAAAATCTGTTATAAATTGCTTCACTTATCAAGAAGGTGGTTAGGAGATAGAAAGAAATTAACGGGTTCGGGATCTCTGTAGCTTCAGTGGGAGAGCCATTATGGCTAAAATGGATCATAATGGTAGATAAATCCCAAAGGCAGAGCTGGCACATACCTGAGTGATCCTGTTTTCTCTACTCTTATCTCTGCCCTGGAGTATTCTACAGACACATCCACCAGGATTATCTGGCTCTAGATGATTAGTTCATGGCACAGGGAATGTGGCATAAAACTAAAGGTTTGCACCTAGTGGGTGATATGGTATTGACTTCGTCAGGAAACAAAATGTGGGGTCATGAGCCTAGGATGCATTATGAATCATGTTTCTGAATTTTCCCTTCAATTCTAGAAAAGTTAACTATCTTCAGGGCTCTTGACGAGTAATAATCTCTTTAGTCCCTATGTTCTTATATAGGTCAAAAGCATCTTTTTTTCTCATCAGCATTTCCTCTTAGTGTTGAGGGTCTGCTTTCAAGTCTCAAGCAGCGTTTCAGTGGTATCATCTCTTTTAAAACTGGATCTGAAGGTGAATGTTCTGGAGAGACTAAAATCACCTGGGTAACCATTATAAAAAGACACACATGCGTTTAAAGACCACAGTGCTGCAGAGATATGGAATGTTCTGTGCAAAATTCTGTCGAGACTGAGAACATTTATTTTTTCCCTCTCATTTCTTTTCTGATGAGAAATATGAACAGTTATTTGAAGAGGTGGAAATTTTATATCAAAAAATTTTTTTTTTTACCAGACTCTGGCTTGAATATCATTCCCAAGACACCTGTGAAATGCATGACCACACTGAAAGGATGCTGGCTTTGCTGAAAGTGGTAAGCACCCCCTGTTTTAATTCATTTAATTTTGGGCACTGTCTAGGGCCCAAAGTTAAATGGGTCAGGCCCTGGGGGGAGAGAACCACTGTGAATTCATGCAAGATATAATAAGGCAGACAGGATGGCTAGTAAAGTATTGGAGTAGAACTCATTTGAGGATGGATGCCTGGGCAGAATGTAATATGTGACTTACACGGGGGCAGGTTGGAATGAGGGAGCTATTCAAAATATCTCCCTTAATATGCTTGGATTCTCAGTCACTTAAGTGATGATGTCAATATAGCCTAGTGGTTATAAGCACTAGTTCTGTGTCCATATGGCCAAGATTTAAATCCCAAGTTCTTTGCTAATGATTTTTATGTTAGATGGCAAATCACATGACTGGTCTATGATTTAGGTTTTATATAAATCTGGTTTAGGTTTTATATATCACAGATACATTACTATCTCACTTGTAGGAGTGTGTTGAGGATTAAATGAGCTTATGTGTGTGGTTCAAATTCTTAGAACAGGACCATGTTTGATAAATGTCAGCTATTATCATTTATTGGGTGCCTGTTATAGGTCAGTGGATGTACTAGATGGTGTTAATGATGAAGCTGATAAGACAGAAAATGTCCCTGTACTTTACAGAGCTTTTAGTCACTTAGATCTTATTTACACAAACATCCTCAAGGCACATATGGTCTAGAAGCAAGTGATACCATTCCAGAACTGTTGGTACTTCCACCCCTGCCATGATAGGGAGTTTATTTATAACAAAAAAGTGAAGGCTGAATGCATGCCCATAAAAGTTAAAAAGTGATTCTCCAATGTGGGCAGTGCTATAGCTGCCCAAATGCATTCCTGTGACTGATGGGAGTCTTTAGGAGTGGAAATAAACCTGTAAATCACCAACTCTAAATTATAGAAATGTAGGCTGTGCCAACTTGCCTGTTCTTGGCTGGGCGGGGGTATAGGGCTGTCTCAGGAAAGAGGAAGAAGTGAATCAAAAGGGAAAGCATTCCAGGGGGATGACAGTTTGGGAAATAAGCTTTGGGTTCTTACTTTCCCTTTTCCATGATTTTGTTTCCATTGACTCCTACTGAAGAGGAATTAGCATCACTGTCCATTCATTAGCATTTTGTCAGGAGAAGGGGTCCTTGTTGCAAGAGGAGGATTAATTATGTGGAACACCAGGAAGCAAGCCTGCTCCTCTGAAAGGAAGAATTACTGTGAGTGGAGAAGAATACATCATCACCTCCCATTGTGGTGTGATAGTTTTTAGGATCTTGACCAATAGCCCTCTGCCAGAGGAATTCAGGGGTCACTCAATAGAAAAAGTCATTATTTTCTGACTCCATATGTACTTCTCATCAAACACTGGTCCAATCCCTTTCTTTTGGAGAATATCTTCACACACCTGGTATGTTGGAGGAAGGACAGAAAGGTTAATTCAAATCTTGATTGAATTCTGCTGGCTACAACCTACTCTCTTCTACCAGTCCAGAGAAATCGAGTCAATTACCTGTGGTTACTCTCAGCAACCTGAGGAATTGGAATCCTCTGTAAGAGCAATATTTAAAACATATACACACACAGTGTTCATGCCTAGTATGGTAGTATGGAGCAAGCACTAATTCTGAGATAGTCTGATGCTTATAGACATAAGAATTCCTTGCGTGTTTGATATCGCTGTTGATAATAAAACTTTTGGGGACACCTATGTAGAAAATGATTAAGTTCAGCAGTCAGAGACTTTTGGGTTCCATTATTACTCATTAAGTGACACTGGGCATACCTTATCACCCTCAATGTCTGAATATAATATCTGACTCGAGATTTTTATGAGCCTTATTAGATGTGTTTAAAATTTCCTGGTAAGTTTTTATCAATTTTTGTTTTTTTGAGTCAAATCTGGCAGTGCTCAGGGCTTACTCTTGGCTTTGTGTTCAGGGATCACTGCAGGTGGACTCACGGGCCATTTGGATGCAGGGCATAGAACCTGGGTCAGCAATGTGGAAGACAAAAGCACTACCCACTGTACTATCACTTTGGCCCCCTGCTGGTAAGCTTTGAATGTCAAGGGATTGCTAGGAGATGACTCACATGATTTCATAGCCCAATTTCTCCTAGCACAGAGACTGGCACTCTGGGGCTAACTGCTGGTTGACTGAATTGAGATATTAGTAAGACTTGGTTCTGGTAATATTATTGTACATTTTCTTAAGTTGCTTTGACATCTACCGTTTGCTGCAGTGTGGTTTAAGTGATCTATCTAAATTATAAAAGGAAAATGTGACTGTGTGCTTCTATTGTATTAAAATCACCCATTACTCCTCATTGTGTTAGGGGAAGAGAGTTCTTCCCCTAACTTTTGAATTCCTTTTTTATCTTTGTCCTTATGCACTAAGGTCTAGTGATTTCTTCCTGCTTTCTGACCTTACATATCCCCTTCTGCCATGCTAGTCCCAAACCAAGAAACACAGGACATTCAAGTTCATTTTTTAGTGCAGTTACTCATACTCCTTTCCTATAGCTAAAAGTCCTTGGAGCAAACTTTTGACTGTCTAATTCTCATTCTTCAGGGTTCAACCAAACCATCATCTCTAGAAACCTACCCTAAGACTCAGACCCAGTTAGTGAGCCAGGCTGTGTTTCTGGAGCCCTGGGCTTTGCCCTGTTGTAAGATCAGTGCACCTCATATTCTCTAAGGCTTCTGGTCACTTGACTCAGATCTCCTTGTGACCAGATACAATACCACACATGCTTCCTGGTGTATAGTACCAGATTTCATATACTAGAGAGAAGCTCAATATAAATAGAAACATTCTGAACTCTTATCAATTAGCATCCAATCCAAATATGAAAGAGCCTCTGAATATCAAAAGCAAGGGGTTTAAATACAGAGAATTGATTGCACAGTTGCTGGAAAAGCTGAGAGGATGGAGAGGGAATAACGAGGCAAATCAAAGTGTACCAAGGGCAGAACATTGCTGCTCCCGCTAGTGTTGCCAGAACCACACAATTGGGGCCTTGAGATAGAAGCAAGAAATAAGGAGGGACTCAGGATCAGAGCTGGTAAAGCTACAACAATGCCCAGAAACATGGAAACAGGCAGCAAAAGTTTCTGCTGTCCTCTCAACCTTCTATTCTTTTGCCATTTCTTCTTATCAATGAGGAACTTGTATGTCAGTGCACTGAGGACACCCATGGAAGCCATGGAAGGCAGCGCCTTCTTGATGCACAGCAGAGCAGCAGAGGGTAATTTGTGGGTTTGGGAGATGAACAGGCCTGGGAGACCACCTTGCAATGAAAGCAAGTGAGGGGTAGTAAGAAAACCTAGCTACAGTATCCTAAGCATCAGCTCCTCTGTCAGCTCAGACATGTTCCGTAATCACAGTTCAGTCAATGATGAACCTCATCTACAATGGTGTTCCCAGTGGGCTGCCACCTAATAGATGTAGAATAGGCTGAGCTGTCTGAATTTGTGAGATCACACTGTGTGAGATTTCACAACACAATCACCCAGGAATGCCTTTTTCAGTGAGTGCTTTCTGCCAAAAGGACACTGGGTTTCTTTCCTTTGTACAGTTGTGACTGCTTGAAGACCATTGCAGAGTCCATTCCTATGAATGCCAGGCTCATGTCCAGGAGATTTAGCATTGCCTTCACATCTCTCTCCTTCCTCACAGCTCCTAAAGACATGGGATTCATGGGAAAGAAAGTAGCATTGTTATCGGAGGTGGAGAAGAGGAGTTATCAGTGCAGTTAAACCATCTGTGACAGAGACAAGTGGAATGACCCACCCAGATGTGCCACTATAATGGTAGGAGGGACAGGAGACTCACAAAACCTAGTGAAGATATTCTCACTTTGTATATGGAAGGGCAACGTGATGTCTAAAATCAGAGTAAAAAACTGAAAATGGGCCAGCATGCAGAGCTTCACAAGCAGCTGGGGAGGCTGGAACTTCGGCTCACGCCGAGCCCAGCTGACGATGGGATCCCGAGGAGGGCAGATTGGGTTTTGGAGGTTGGCCCATCACCTTTGGGGGTCCCGGAAGCAGCCAGATGAAACTCGCCCATCACACTAGCCACCATTTTCGCTGTCCGGATGCTGGGAAACTGCCTCACGACCAGATGAACAGAGCAAAACCAGTTCGAGCCCAGGTAGGCGGCTCCCAGAAGCGGGAATCACTGGGAATTCGCCAGATGGACTCGGGGTCGCCCTTTCCCCCTCCATTTTGTCGAGCCTGGTGGCCCCCGCCCCAGGAGCTGCCCAGGGGCCAGCATGCAGAGCTTCACAAGCGGCTGGGAGGCTGGAACTTCGGCTGCGCCGAGCCCAGCTGACGATGGGATCCCGAGGAGGGCAGATGGGTTTTGGGTGTTGGCCCATCGCCTCTGGGGGTCCCGGAAGCAGCCAGATGAAACTTGCCCATCACACTAGCCACCATTTTCGCTGTCCGGATGCTGGGAAACTGCCTCACGACCAGATGAACAGAGCAAAACCAGTTTGAGCCCAGGTTGCGCGGCCACTTGCGGCCGCGTGGTCCACTAAAAAATAGTGAAACAGTAATGTCTTTTAATGCACTGCATTCCACAAAGAGCAGGAAAGTTTGGTGGGAAGGAGATATAAAGAGGAAAGAAATGACATACAGAATCTGCCAAGTAGTTGAGGTGTGGGGGGGGGAAGGGAGGTGGGGACATTGGTGATGGGAGATGGGTTTGGGTGGAGGGATGCGTGTTGGAACACTGTAGAACCAAAACTCTACATAAGCATCTTTCAATTGTATGTCTAAAAATGGTGTAATAATATTTGGGGGGAAAATAATAAAATAAAATTAAAAAAAAATATTACTATAAAAAAACTGAAAATGGATTACAGAGAACTTATATGAGGACTCTTGCTGGATGAGTTATGTATTTCAGCTTCAAGGATTCTTTTTCATGGAATAAAAATTTTTTGAACAATCACATTATAGATGATCTCTGACTTCTGTGTAGTCATCACCTAAATCACTCTACAGTGATAACATAATCTTCAGGAAAGCAAGATGTTCTGGAAACCTTAAGTTCTATGAATAGTTCAATGAACATACATCTAGTAGGCAATGTCATGACTCTGATATTACCTGGAACTATTTTACTATTATAACTATTTTTTTAATCCAGGATCAATTCTGGCTCTTTTTCTTTGCATCAGAAAAGCCATCCTTTGTGTGAGTGTGAATCTTGGTTATTGTGAAAGTCCCCAATAATTCTTTTTTAAATTGTTAAGTCCCTTTAAATGATTGAATTGCTAACAATACCCATCCCTCTTCAGAACTGGCATCTTAAAAAAATTCATGGAAGGAAAGAAGGGAGAGCATAAATGCAACAGAGTGTTAGTTACACTGGGGATTCTTTAATTGTGTGGATGCTGAGTACATAAACCATCACCTATTGTGAAATATCTATCTGTCATTTGAATATACACCAATCCAGGAGCACTCAATTTTATCTCCAGTATGCTACATCTGAGAACTTGACATTGTTTTATGTGCTTGTTGGTGTACCCACTGTCATTCTCTACTTGCAAGGATAGGAAGGGAGTTTGGTTTACTTTCCCCCCTCCTCAGCAACTAGAATGGTACATGGTGCATAGAGGTGACTCTGCTTTCTGTTCTGTTATTCTGGAATGAAAGGCATGAAGAAGTGGCCTACTTTCTTGACTGACTTTCCTCAGAAGGTATTAGGTAGATTTTGCTCCACTTCACAGAGGTGGTCAAACCTTCCACGAGCACTTCTTTGTGCAGAGACTGAAGAGAAATAGGAGCCTGTTAATTGCAAGCTGTTTTTTAGTGTTGCCAAAAGGTCACTGCTATCAATTATGACATATATTTGAAGAGAAGGGAAGTCCTGTCTATATGGCAATATATTTCACGGTGTCTAATTTGTTTGCTGTAATAAGGCCAGACTCAGTTATTGATGAATCAATCATCCACGTCTTGTATGTTGATGGCACCACGTAAGTTTCTTTCAGCAAGAGAATGGTATTGCATACAGAGATCAGTGCTGGGCAGTATATTATTAAACTCTATAAACATGTTGAACATTAATTGCTACTGCTGTGCAAGAAAGCATTTTTTTTCCTTTTTGTGGTAGAGAGTTAAGTAATTTATCCAGGATGACTCAAGCCATGTCTCTAGGCAGCCAGCAAAATGCTGCTAAATCAATCCATATGGCTGGGCTCTGTTAGAGAATCAATGGTGTGACCTGCATGGGTGAGTGGCATAGGGCGTCTCCGGCCATGCCGAGCTCTTTCTTGTTGTAAATGGACAAGCCCTGGAGGTTAGATCCCCACATACCTCATGGGGGGAAAAAGTAGAAACAATTACAGGGTCAATTTAAACATAAAATAAATGCTCATCTCATAATTCAGATGAATTGAACTTTTCCTAGATTTTCTTTTCTGTGCGTGTGCTCCTTTCAGTATCCACATAATGATCTTAATGCTCCATTTCACTTTTCCAGCATCAGCTTAGAATTGGTTCAGAGGAATGAGCAGCTTCTCAGAAAAAGGCAGGGGCTTGAGGACTGGGTCCACTTACTTTTCCCAGAGACCCAGTATATATAGTTGATTTCATCCATCGGAAACTTTCTTGTCTTAGATGCTGGTTTTAACGCTGAGACTTGAATTCTTTTAAGATACTATTTCTAATACTTGATTGCATTAAAAATTCTTTCAATGGATGAATTTAGGAAGAATGTGATCAAGGTAAGTAATTGCTCTCACAACTCTTATTGTCTCTCTAAGATCCTGACTTGACACCAGCCTGGTATGTAATCTACGCGGAGTAATAAAATCTCCCTTAGTTATGAAGACTCACCCATGGATTGAGAACAAAAGACATTATTTTTCATGGTAGAGTCAGTTTAATTTTTCTTGTTAACCCACAAATGAAATTTCCGAGAGAGTTGCAAACTAATGAATAGTTTGACACCAAAAATTGACAACTCTTAGTTTTCAGCAGAAGGCTAATTGAAGAGTATCTTGAATTTTCTTTCATGGGAAGTGTACACATGGACCACACAGAGTGCAGTACGGATGCAAGCTACATGCATTAGTTTCATGGTCATTGGCTTTCTAACAGCAAGCAGGAATTGGAAAAATCAGGAGGACCCACATTTTCACTCAGCCTTGTAGAAAATACTTGCTGTTTCCTGAATTATTTCATTCAATCCTATTTTGATATTCTTATTCTCTCTTCTAATGGAGGGAATTTTCCCTGGGTTGTTTTATTTGACTCTGGTTGGATGGACAATTGCAGTAACCCCAGTTTCTAGAGATTTATGTGGTGATAGTCTGATCATGGCACACCTTTCCCTTGGTTCCAATGACCACCTTGGGCATTAAGCATGCCTGAGAGGCTTAAATCGAGTCATTGAATTTTTTAATAAGATTTCATAGAGAGGCACATCTCTCTCCTCTCTCAGATAGCTAGCTGTGGTGGAGTTGATTAACTGCCTTCTCCAGCATCCTTGGTCCATGCTCATTAATAAGGAAATTGCTGTAAGGAGAGAGGGCATGAATGAAGCTGGTATATGAGAAACTGTGTGTGTGTGTGTGTGCGTAGTGAGTGAGTGAGAGAGAGAGAGAGAGAGAGAGAGAGAGAGAGAGAGAGAGAGCCTGGTCTGCTATTTTCCATCATTCCTCTGAACTCTCTTGTAATGTGTGCCCATTACACACAGCATACTATGAATTATTTTTTCTGTTCCTTGCAACTGGACAGCTTCAGACTAATATATACAGCTTCCTTGAAGCTCCACTCACTGCTTTTAAAGTCTCAGATTCTTATGAGGCGGCCCCTGGGTTTCTGAGAAAATGGAATGGCTCTGGGGCTTAATATGACTGTGGAAAATGTTAGGCAGCGCTGAAGCAGATACAGAGAAGGTGGCTGGAAGATGCGTTTATGCCTCAATGGTAGACGTAAATAACTTGTCATTTTCTATAGGCAAATGTTCCTCTATTATCCCTTCCATCTCGTTGGACAAGTTTCTTTTGATTCCTGTTTCTCTTTTCCTTCCTATATACAAATGCCAATTGTTGATTCTTTATTTTCTTCCATGTGTTTAATGTTTGTGCTCCATAGTTTGAGAGCTATATGCATAAATAGCAATTATCACCAAGTCATATTGACTTTTGAGATATTGGAGGGGCATGCAATATATTCTCCTCTAACTTTAGGAATGTGGGAGATGGCCAGCCATGATCATTTGATAATTTAGTGTTCAAAATTTTGGTTTCTCCTGCTGATCTCTGACTTCTACAGATTTATGACCATGCTTTGGGAGATTATATGGCTTCTCTGTGGAAGTCTTGAGTCTGAGCTTCAACTTGTAATATGTTCTTGGGAGCATGAATCACAGCTGGGAGGATTCAAGAGGTGAGGAGGCGGGTAACTTTTCCTCCCTCCACCTCTGCAACTCTATCACCATCTTTCAGAACTTTCAAGGTCCTGCTCTGTATGTGCTGGATCATTTCTTGACTTTGTAGCCATTTTTATAGCTAGTGAAAAGGAATGTGAGGAGAGAACCCTTCATGGTGATTTTAAGCCTGAGGTTTACCATTTATAACCTTTGTTGTTCCAGGCAGAGTTTCATTATAACATGTACTTGGGAGGGGAATGGTGGAGAGTGGATGAAGTGCTAAGTCTGAGAAAGACTCACTTATAATATCAGCTTTGCCCTCAGGAGCTTGGGAGTTCTGGGCCTGTTCCTACTATTGTCCAACTCTCAGATCTGTAAATAAAGGAGAAGGAAGTAACTGCTTCATGGAGTTGTTGTGTGAATCAAAATAAAAAATGAGGTAATAAATATTAAAGCAGCCTGTGGAAGGAAGTGAAGGACTCAAATGCAAGACTCTGTTCTCCTCCAAATGCCAACTGTGGAAATAGCACTTTCCTGGAGTGTAATACAAAATCAAAATCAATTCTGTTTGGTGAAAGATGTTTGTTAAAAAAAATTCTTGCTAAGAAATAGCAGTTTGCAAAAGGTAGAAATGCATTGATCATTGTTGTAGAGTTGTAATAATGAAAATCTATATGTCTATACTAGTGGGACACATGGGCACTCTAGATTGAGCTAGTAGATGCTTTCAGAGTGATTATTCTGTTTGAAATTTGTCCGTCTGTATGTACAGGTATACACATTCAGAATTGTTAACTCAGATTCTATCATTCATTTGCACTTGTGGCCATTGTTAAAAAAAACCTAAAAAGTTTTCCATAGGAAGATGTTGGGATCACAGTAGTTTTCTTCTTTGTAACATGTGGTTCTTCACACACACACATACACGACAGTAAAGGGGTGTATTGAATTTTTGTGATATGAATTAGGGTCCTTATTAGAGAATTTTGTCCTCTTTTTGGCAGGGGAATACTCAGGGATGCTTAGGGGTTACTCGCAGCTCTGCACTCCCTGGTGATGTTCAGGGGAACTTATGGGAAGCCCTGGAGCATTCGGGACTGGACCCAGGTTAACTGCATGCAACACAAGTACCCTTCCTACTTTACTATCACTCTGGAAGACCTTGCCTTTGCCTTGAAGATTTCCACTTCAGAAATTTACTCATCTAAATCCCAGAATAAAGTAAGATATAGGTATTCAAAGGTACCTAAAAGGAGCATGCTACTGTCTTCTGTTTCTTTTCTGGTTTAATTTGGTTTGATTATGCGACAATTTTTTGGCTGACAAATAGGCTTCCATATTCCATTCACAGGATACAAGGAACCCCCTATTCTTTCTACACTCCTGATGTGATGAGATGTCAAGCCTCAAAAATGTTCATTGAGGCCATTGTTATCATATGGTTCTGATTGTAGAGCCCCAATTTGACATTCAGGGTATAATGTCTACAGATAAGTGCTCCTGGCCCAGCTTTTGCACAGATCTCCAGACTCTCTGCCAAGTGTGTCCCTATACAACACTCTGTGGCTGCTTCAGAGTGTTGCTCAGAAAACTAGAGCAATGCACATTGCAAATCTCACCCCTGCCCTCCATGTGCGCTCTGTTCTGATATCCAGGATAGATCTCAAATGAGTTCTGATGCATCTGCAACTGCATTCTCTGAAAGAATAGACTGAACTGATTATCTTAAAGACTCTGAGAAAATAACTGTTGTCACTTGTCCATGACTTCAAAGATAAAGCTCAGTGAAAAGGTCACTGATAGTGTCTACAAGCAAGTAGCTTCCCTGAGGAGCTCTAGAAAGCCCAGAGAAAGTAGAGCAGGGAAGTTTGGTCTGTGCTTTTAGAAGTGGGATGGTTTATGTAGTTATATAACTTGGATTGTTCAGTGAAGAGGTATGAAAACTGGAAATGAGCTGCCAAGGGTTGAGAGATTAAGAAAGAAAGAAGTCAAAACAGCATCAACAAGTCTTGAGCTCCAGGATACTCAAACTTCCACACACAGGGTGTAGGAACAGACTTGAGAAACCCAAAGCTCTCCCCCTGAAAGTTCCCTGCTCCAAGCTGACAATCCACACTCATAAAAGTTTCTGCAGATGCTCAAGAAGCATCAGTGGTAATAGTGTGATTGCCACCTCAATAGGAAACAAGAATTCTTCTGCCTGCGTTGCCAGTGTACTTTGTATCAAGGGGAGCTTTTCCATGCAGTCTTGATAGCAGAGGAAGAGTGTACCCTATTCATCTTATTTAAAGTGTCCTGGGGACACTTGAATTGGGGAGCTGCTGGAGTCCCCAATAGTATCAGGACAGAAGTTCTCTTCTACCTCTGAAACTGCCAGGGAACAGATGAAAACTCATCTGTTCGATACAGTTCCATAAAGGCTTTTGATAGTACAAAAGCTCTACCAGCGCAATCCAATATAATGAAAGACCTCTAGTTCTGGTCAGAACTTAGACCATACATGAGAGCCCAAGTCTCCCACCAAAAAGGATCCCACCAGAGAGTCCCACCAAATGGAGCTTACCAGAGAGGAATCCTACCAAAGAGGGTCCTACCAGAAAGGAGCCCCACCAAAGAGGAGCCCATCAGGAGAGGAGAGGCCGACCAAAGAGAGAGAGAGAGAGTACCCAAATCAGTCCCCTTATATACACACAAAAGTAATCCTAACTTCAGGGAGGTTTCTGTCAACAAAGAAAGTTAAACAGCTTCTAGATAGAAGAATGTAGAAGTGTGGTGCCACACCCTACTATAGGTATAAACAAAGGATTAGCCAAGGACTAATCCCTTCTTCTGAGATTATCTCTTATGTAAAACACTGGAGAAAGAGGAGGCTGGTATAAGGCAACACATCTTAATTTCATGGGCTTCATGTAATCTAGATGGTACCCACAAGGTCCTTCTTATTTATTATCTGTACCAGGGTGATTCTGAGTATCTTGTTCTCCATATACTGAAAGAGTCACATTCACCTGCTTGAGGGCAGATTAGTATGATCCTTCCTAATCTTAAACAACAGTCTCAATGTAGCCAGGTTGGTAGTCTCCTGGTAAATTCTAACTGTCCCACACTCGGTCCAGTGGGTATAAAGAGGAGCTGTGCCCAATCTTGATAACATAGAAGTCTTAGTAGATGTATAATAATTCGTTAGAAGTTATTCATTCAGAGTCAAGGTGACTTCTGTAACTGCCACACCTTTCATCAGTGTTTAACATAGAAGAGAAATATCTTTAGTATGAACCCTGGCTTAAGAACATGTAAATAGATCAAGCAATGAGTGGATAAAACAGCAAAGCTCCCAAGCTAGCTAGGCCTGTCATCCAACAATTGTGCAACAAATCATACCATTTCCTCCTCAGCAGATCACTCTTTATCACTTGCATGAACCACCTGGTCTCCTGCTATCAGTTTCTCCTATCCACTCTCCTTTTGCAGGGAATATATATGTGCTCTCAGCATGGCAGAGGACACTGGTTTGTTGGAACCGATTGGGAGTTCTGTATCTACAGTCAGGAATCTCAAACCATGACAACCCCAGTAGCCTTAGGATCATCGCTTGGTCCATTGTGAGAATTCTGCCTGATTCCTTGGCTTTTTCATAACTATGGAATCGGTTACAGACCTCATTCCCATGACCTGATGGAATGGTTTGAGGCTCTTTATGTTCCTGGAGCAAGCAGGTGCCTTTGGGCTCTACTTGCATGAGACAGATCATATGGAGATGTTACTGGTGCCCGCTCGAGCAAATCGATGATGAACGGAAGACAGTGATACAGTGATGGAATCTGTGTAGATGCTGCTGAGGAAATGCTAGTTCCTAGAGACAATGATCCTCATTGACCATTTTGCCAGGAATTTTGCTCATCCTGAGCTTCCTTTGTCAAGAAAAAAATAGAAAATTTACTAGAATTCCAAGTTTCTCTGGTAGTTCTATAATTCCACTTGTTTCTCTGGTAGTTCTATAATTCCACTTGGTTAGAAACTAGTTGAAGGTACAGAGCATAAAAAAGGAACTTTCTTGCAAACCTCATGAATTGCTCTGAACACAGTGAGCTGAGAAGAGAAGCACATATTTCTTCTTTTCCTAGTCTCACCTGGTGGTGATCTTTTATTTGACAGTATAGTTGGCCTGAAATGATGCTTTTATTTTTTTTCTTTTATTTATTTTTTTCTTTATTTCTTTCTTTCTTTCTTTATTTCTTTCTTTCTTTCTTTTCTTCTTTCCCTTCTCCTCCTTCTTCCTCTCCCCCCCCCCTCCCCCCTCCCCCCCCTTCCTTCCCCCCCCCCCCCCCCCCCCCCCCCCCCCCCTCCCCCCCCCCCCTCCCCCCCTTCCCCCCCCCTCCCTCCTCCCCCCCCCCCCTCCCCCCCCCCCTCCTCCTCCCCCTTCCTCCCTCCTTCTCCCCTTCCTCCCTCCCCCCTTCTTCCTTTCTTTTCTTTTTGGGTCACACCTGCAAATGCTCAGGGGTTACTCCTGGCTCTGCACTCAGGAATTACTCCTGAGTAGTAGGGAACACGGGGTCAAGAAAGGTCAGAAAGACTTGAGAATTGTCTACTTATTGATGTTAGTGGAGCCCCCTACAGGTATTTTAAACTGGCAGTTGATTTTTAACCAGTTAATTTTAAAATACTAATTGATTTTTAACCAGTTGTCTCAAAGTCCTGTATTTATTGCTGGATTAGAGTCCAAATCATAGCGTGCCTTTTTATGGTCCCTGAATCCTCCATATGTGGGTTCTTTGTGAGGGAGAGACTGGGTTTTGTCCCTGAATCCTAGAGGCCAGCCCAATGTTTTTGCATATGAAATGATGGAGTGACAGAGACTGTGAGGTCTCATCAACCTCTTCCTTGTATTAGACACTGCTCTGCTTCCTAGGTAGCTGGGATTATGTGACGGCAAACTGTCAGTGGTATGAATGACAATGTCAGGGTGGTACAATGAGAAAAGGTCAAGTGTGACCTTGAGGCCTCATGTTTAAATGGCAGAGTTCCAAGAATAAAAATAAGGAAGTTTATCTAGAGAGTTGATCCAGCACAAAGCAAACTTTTGCATCAATCAGCAGAAATAACTTTTGCTACATTCAGCTACTGAGACATTGAGGTTGGCATGTCCCCACCCACACACACATGAGTACAGATGGTCGACAATGTGGGATTGCAGAGAGAGCCTAGATATCTATAAATGAATCTTATGGAATGATACCATTTATTTGCACCTTTCATTTTCTTTCTTGAAACCCTACTTAGAATTTGAGAATTCTGAAGGAGAAAGCATAGCAACTTGTTTAACTTCACAGGGATCCTGGGCAGCTGGGCAGGACTTGTTACCTGCCCAGTTGTTACCTGTCCAGCTAACAACACAATCCAGTTGTGTTGTTAGCTAGTCTAGACAAAGGACAAAGGCTATTTGGAAATTAATATCTCCACTAGATGAGAAGGTGTCATTTCTCACGTAGGAGTTGTTCTTTTGATATTTTAGGAATAGCTGCAACCCTAGTAGCTCCTTATTTTTCTACCTTGACTCCTCATTCAATTGCACTTAATCTGCCTCTACACTCAATGAAATCCAGCAAGATCCTGGTTTTCTCATTAAGCCGTTCTCTCTCTGTCAACCAATGGTATTTTATTTACATGTCATTGATAGTTCAATGTAATTATTATGAAATGTATAATTTGTTTTCAATGCATACATTATGATCACGTACATGTATTTTATTGAATGTAGAAACAAAAATGAGACTTTAGGTATTATCACTGACCTCTTTTCCTGGCAAAATCTCAGAATATTTGGCCTATGTTGATAAGGGTTTCTATTCTGGATAAATCTCAGGCAAGATGTTCATCCTTTCTGTACATCGCTTTCTCCTTTGAAACCTAGGAACAATATTGCCTTTCAGGATTGTGTGGAGATAGGAGAAAATGTCCTGATTTAGCTTGCTCCTTGGCAATTTCTAGGTATTTAATAAATAATAACTGGAAATAATTATGTGTTATGTACAGTTTTATTATTTAAGAATATATGTAGGTTTAAAAATTTATTTCATTCTCATAGTGGCTCTCTGAAGTGGATCCTATTATTATGATTTTGTTGCAAAAGAAAGTGAGGCTCAATTATTTGTGAAAAGTTACACAGTAGAAGGGGTCAGAGCTGGGACAGAAAATCAAGCATCTCTCCTGGTGCTGTAGCTAGGAGGCACCTTGAAGCAGTCAGAATCAATAGCACAGTGCCTGGCATAAAGGAATTCAAGCGGTGGCCCCTATGATTGGATTACAATGGCCATCAATCATGTCTCCAAATTTATTTATTTCACAATGATTTGTTAGGGACTCTCCTTGGTTTCATTCAAGTGACTTCTGTAAAAAAAAAACCGATATACTGTTTGGAATACACTAAAAAAAAAAAAAAGAAATAAAGAACTGTAGGAGGTGGCTGGGGAAGGGGAGGGAACCGGGGACATTGGTGGTGGAGATGGGCACTGTGGAGGGACGGGTGCTGGAACACTGTATGACCAAACCCAAACATGAACTTTTTAATTGTATATCTTTTATTTGTATATCTCACGGTGGTATAATAAAAATACTTAAAAAAAATACCTCTATAGATAACCAAAGCCCTAGAACAAACTAGGGACAAATTCCCAAAATTTGTACTGTTAAAAACAGCTATGCTGTGCACAGTTACTCACTACACCAGGAGGCAATCCTCTGTAGATTAAAATGTTAGAAAAAATATGGCTCTTCTCTAGAGTGTAACAAGAGAACCAGAGACTTCTTCCTTGAAGGTTAAGATGCATCACAGCTCAGAAAACTGTTTCTCCAGTATGCCAGAACATCGATATGCAGGCTGAGCTCAGGGTGAAGAATAACTGCACCTCACTATCGATCCTATCCCAATACTCAAATTAGCTCCTCTAATAACTGAAAAGCCCATCCTCCTTATAATCTGCTCTTCAGACTACAACTTTCTTCTGATACAGTTATTCATTTCACCAATGCAGAGGCAGAGGGGATTGAGCTGCCCATTCATGGGAAGGGATTTGGGAATAGGATCAAAAGTTGGTTTTATTCAATAGGGTCCCCAGTGAGCTGTTAATTACTTAGGTTTCAAATCAGATGGCATTTGAAATAGAATATTGAATTACACCTGTGTTTGGGGGTCAGTTTATCTCTCTGATATGAAGGTAGATTTGTGGCAGGAAGGAACAGGAGGAAATGAAGTTAGTTTTCTTCCTGTGTTTGATGGGGGGGAAGGTCTTTGTTGCTGAAATATTCCTTGGGGCTTTGCATACTGGGTTAAACCAATGGGGAAAATTATGTTTCAGGAACTTCGAGCCAGAGCAGACCTCCAATTATCCCTCAAGCAGATTAAAAAAATGCAACCTTAGACTTGTTAATATGAAATATGACTGGCATACTCACACTAGCATATTTGGTTTTGAGTATTTAAGGTGAATTGAAAACCACTTTGGTTTTGGAGAAACTAAATTGTGGAATTAATCATGTTTCTGACCTGAGCATTCCCATATTTATCATAAAGAATTCATTTTGTTTGTCAATGTACACTGGCCCTGAGGATGAGGTCCTAGTTTGGAATATTTCGCTTGCTCACTAATCACCCAACATTCCCTCCCACTTTCTGTTCTGAAGCCTCCCAGCCCTGCCTGTGCTGTATTTGCTCTGCACTCCATCTTCCTGCCATGCTCAGATCCAAGATCTACCTTTCCTTTGTATTTCCTTGAAACCTTCCTTTTAGGTTTCAAATCGAAATCACATCCTTTCACAAGCTTTTCCCTTGGTGGACTCTCCAGTGCACCTCTGTTGAATCTCATGCAGCCTTGATCACAATTGCATGTATCGTATTTATTCATGAAACTGAGATGGCCTTTTGCCCATGTCAGTGGGAGGGTCCTGGGTAGCGACACATACACCTAATATATTCACTACACCACCCCCTGGCACACTGTGAGCTGAACATCTCTGACTTATTTATTTATGAATGAAAGTTTGAGCAAACCATAGTAACCTCTTCCTTTTGCAGAGCAGGGGTCAAACCTTTAGGAGAGTGTAATCCCTCTAACTGGAAATATACTATGACGACACTGGGCAGTAACAGAAAAGCTGTAACAAAGATATGTGCAGAAATTCCACCATTTGGAGCTGGGAATGTTTTGACCACTTAGCGCATTTGAGAGCTGAGTCATTGCCACAGTGAAACTACTAGAGTTTCTCTCTGGTTTCAATCCTCCTGATTTTTTTTGTTGTGTGTGTGTGTGTGTGTGTGTGTGTGTGTGTGTGTGTGTGTTTTCCCCTCTTAGGGAAGGACTTCTGTCTTTCCCTTTTCTATATTCTGCTTTTTGCCATTATTTCTGTCTTACAAAAACTGCTGATGGTTCTCCCAGGGGTCCACTAAGAAATAAACACAAGTTATCTTTCTTTTATCAAATTCATAATGGCCATTGCTTGTAAACCCAATGGCAGCAAAATAAAACTGACAATGGCTAAAATGGCTCATGGTAGAATTTGTTATTGGTTAAAAAGTTGACAGCAAAATGAAATCTTGACAAAATTTAGACGAACAAAATTTGATCTGGGAGAACTGAGCTTTGTGGAAATAAAGACACCCCAAAATGGCAGAAGTCATAATGGTTACAATTAGATAGGGCTAGAAAAAACCTGATTTGAAAAATATTTTTTATAACATTTCTCTGGGAAAGGATTGATGCTGACTGAATAACAGCAGTACAATAAAAATAATGACAAGATAAAAGCATTTACATTATTTAATCAAGAGAAGCTACGGCTGAGAGAACTCAATCAATAAAATCTTGAAGTACAGAAAAGACAATTTATTTGTATTGAGGAATGGACAGCTGTTCTTTTCCACTGGTAGAAAAGAGAAAGAGAAAGGTCTGATGTGCAGTAAAGAGCTTAGAAAGAATTTTCTGTCAAAGGTAGGTAGGAGATCCTGCAATGAATTACCAGGAAGACAGGTAGTTATAGGATAGGAGAATGGAAGTGTGTGTGTGTGTGTGTGTGTGTGTGTGTGTGTGTGTGTGTGTTCTTGCTAAGGAGCACATCTGAAGTTTCTAAAGGTGTAGTACAGAACTCATTTTGATTTACTTTCTGAATGAAGAGGTAACAACGAACCAATTTTTGGGGGATACTCCTTTATACCCCTATTTCTATGATATTATGACATTTTCTATTTCTGTTTTTTTATTTTAAAATCAAGATGAATAATGCTGTTTAAAATTTGAATAGCTAGACCCTGTTGAGAAACCACTTTACATCTTAGCATTAAGATCCGTGATTTTGGTTCAGTGCTTTAAAAATGTTATGATCCCATGATATGTTTTATAGCTCTAGTATCTTATAAGTATTACTTTAATGTTCATGGAATGTTATAATTAAAATGGTCAGTGTGATTACTGTTACACATCATTGGCTCAAATTTGGATGAGAGAAGTTTTCATTCCAAAGGTGAAAGAATCTGAAAAATGAGGAAGTAAATATAAAAAGTTTATCTATTGGCTTTCTGAGTGAAAACATACAGACCATGGAGGCAAACAATCTTTGATGAGAGCCTTTTATGTGATTAAAGAAAGATACAGTATATGGTTGGCTTTTGAATGATAGACTGTAATAAAGGTGAATTAGGATACTGGGATGTAGGACAGAACAGAGTAGGAAAATGTGAATGAAGTACCTGGATACCCCATGGGATGGGATTATCTCTGATTATAATAGGAATGAACAGGCTTTAATATAAGTAGAAACAAAATGGTTACTGTTGATAATATGTTGAGGTGGTGTCCTTGATGAATGAGAAGTCTACTCAGACTTCACTGCCTCTCATACAGAAGCATCATGTAGGAAGTAGTGTTATTAGGAAGGACCACAGGATAGGAAAAGAAAAAAAACAAAGCTACTTAAATATGGAAAGTGGTTGTTAATGGAAGAAATTTGAAAGGTAGTTTCCATGTCATTGACTTCTTTAAAATACTGGGAAATACTAGGGAATTAACTATCATAGTGAAGGCACCATAAACTAACTTGTCAGAAAAGCAATAGTAAGCCATCAGCAGTTTTAAGTGATGTTCATACATTTTTTTTATTCTAAAGCACCAGAAATTCTTAGCTACTTTTGCCATCTCTTGGTCTTGTGTTAGGTACAGACAGTATAATATATTATTTTAAAATATAAGGTCTGGGTAAGAATATTGGTATTTATTTCCAAATGGCCTGGGAATGCAGAGAATGGAATAATGTCACCTATCTTGGTGACACCTACTTGGTGAACTCAGGATCTTTTGCACATGTTGTAGATCCCATCAGGGAGACAGCAAAGAAACCAACTAACACTGCATGAAGCTATTAATGCTATTCATTAATGATGGGAAGTTACTAAATGAACCCTTGAACCACAGAATATCCTATACTTGATTTTTTCCCATCTAATGTTTTTTTTTAGTTTCCTATAGTTTAGTAATGAACATTGATCACTTGATCACTTGAATCCCGTTATTCATCGATTTGTTCGAGCGGGCTCCAGTAACATTTCCATTGGACCCTATCACGAGCCAATGTAGCCCAATGGAATCTGGTTGATTCAGGAATATGAAGAGCCTCAAACCGCTCCTTCAGGGTCTTAACAAGGAAGTCTGACCATCTTGTAGGTGGGTGGCCACGTGATCTTTTGACATACCGTGGGATCCAGTCAGTAATGGCTCTAGTCTAGCGGTTGTCTCCAAATAGCATTACATGTCCAGCCCATCTGATTTTCCAAGCCTTGGCAAACGAGACAGCGTCCTGATTCTGGAATAGCGACGGAGGTCAGAACTCCGGATTCCTGTCCAAATGCAAGGTGCCCTCCCAATGGAAAACCAGCAGGACAGTTCTACTGTTCAAGAAGGGAGACATTCACTACATTGACAGCTATCGCCCCATCTGCCTGTTGGCCGCCATCTACAAGCTGTTTACACGAGTCATCCCGAACAGGATTAGCAGAACACTAGATGAAGGACAACCATGCGAGCAAGCAGGTTTCCGGAAATTATTCAGCACAATCGACCATATTCACACAGTAACCAAGCTCATTGAGATTTGTAGGGAGTACAAGATGCCGCTCTGTCTCACGCTCATTGATTTACAGAAAGCCTTTGATTCTGTGGAGACTGAAGCAGTCATCGAAGCCCTAGCCAAAAAGGTGTTCAAACCCAATACATCAAGATCCTTCGTGAGCTGTATTACGGATTCACCTCCAGGATCTCACCATTCTACAAAGAAGTGATCATTGATGTCAAAAGAGGGGTTCGACAGGGTGATACCATTTCACCAAAACTCTTCAGTGCCACCCTCGAGAACATCATGCGACTATTAGAATGGGAAGGAATGGGAGTGAAGATAGATGGTCGGCAACTACACCACCTCTGCTTCGCTGATGACATCGCTCTAATAACACCAAACATTAGCCAAGCGGCACAAATGCTGGCTGACTTTGACCGAGAATGTGGAAAGGTAGGTCTACAGCTGAATCTGAAGAAAACTATGTTCATGGGAAATGAACTAGTTCTTGAGGCCCCATTCACTCTCAACGGAACAAACATCTCTGAATGCAGCAGTTATGTATACCTAGGTCGAGAAGTCAACATGATGAGTGACCTAAAAACCTGAGCTGCGCAGGAGGAAGAGAGCAGCATGGAATGCCTTCAAAGGCATCGAAGAAACAGCTAAAAGGACAAAGAACCTCTGGCTCTGGGCACATCTCTTCGACTCCACCGTTTCTCCCTGCATTAACATACGCCTCAGAGATCTGGGCCCTACGAAAGCAGGGATGAGTAATGAACATTATTTTTTATTGTTAAAATAAAAGATGCTGGTACTGATGTTCATCCATTTGTTTGTAATAGCATCAGCATTCAATATATTAGACATTTTATTTTGATATCACTATTTTAACCCTAAGTCAAAACTATAACCTTCCCCATCTCACTGTAATACCTTTTTTTTTTCAACAAGGCAAGTTTAAACTCCTGAGTCTACTGTTTATATCATGGTACTTTTCTTCAGTGCCCTTTGTATAATCGGTGTTTGATATGAAATAAAAAAAGTAAGAGAATCAACTTTATTTAATATTATATATTTGTTCATTAATTCTTTCTTGAACCATCAAGCTAATATTCTAAATATAGCATTTGTAAAAGCAGCTTATTACAGTCATTTCATTTTAGTCAGCTCAATCAGAGGTGACTTTCCAAGCTTGAAGTTTGTTTGATGGATTAAATTGTTTTCTCTACTTCTTGCTGAATAGATTTGTTCTTCATTTATAGACCATTTGAAGATAGTTTTTTCCATATAAAACCAATGTTGACAAGTCAATCTATCATTGATAGGATTATAACCTCTGAATATTTTTTGACAATCAAGGATTTTCATTGGCTTTACCTGTTGTCTGCTAAAGCAGTCTTCACTCTGGAATATTTTAGCATGTAGGAAAGTTTTACCACCAATTCAGACACAAGATAAGATGAACAGACGTCTGCTGCATTAAAAGGACATAGGCATGCATTAAATCCCTTATGTCTTACTTTTAATGATGCAATTGTGAATTATGTTCTTGTTGCATTTGTAATTAGAGGCTGCAGCAGATGGCAGAGACTTATTTTAAAGTGATGTGTCTATTAAAATAAGCCACACTGCCAAATGATTGTTCACTGTAACAGCATCTTTACGCCCCTAAAACACTCCGTTTCTTTGTTGATGTGCAGTTGATTACCACAGCTGATTACATATGTGCACATATTTGCTCGGAAATGTATCAGGGATATTTGATATGTGCAATACTTTATTTCAAAGTGTGTGTTATCACAATTATAGATAATGAAGCTTTCAATGAATTATTCAGTCGCACCATCTACAAAGGGAATGCACTGATTTCCCTTTTCAATAAAATTAGGCATGAATCTCTCCAAACCATTGAGGCTAATTCTCCCTACACAGTGGGAAAAGCTTTGAATGGAAAGTGGGGAAATTTTCTGGGTATTAAAAGACTCTCTTATGTATATTCTTCTAAACAATGGCTTGGTTTAGGGGTGAACTCAGTCCATGGATAGTGATGTAAGAGTGAGAATGTTGGGCTAATGAGATAACATAGTGGGTAAGGTGCTTGCCTTTGCATATGGCCAACCTAGAGTGAAACCCCAGCACACATGTGGTCCCCTCAGCACTGCTAGGACTGATTCCTGGGCAAAGAGCCTGGAGTTAGTCTTTCATATCCAGATGTGGCTCTCAAACAAAAAGAGTGGATGGGGGCAAGAAGTGAGCCAGAGCCAGATAAGAAGGGAGCATGGATTAGAATAGGTAGGTTCATTGTGATAACAACACTTATGTCACTCTATTACAACAACAGGGATAGGGTTTTTTTTTATCTCTGGCAATCTGTTTACCATAGATCATAAAATGGAAGCTCTTCATCCTGCTTTCTTGGGAACCATAGAGCAGGATGCTGCATCTCAACACAGGCTTCTAAAATCCCAATATTACATGGAAAATGGATGGTAGTTTATGTTTTAGCTATGCAAACTGCTCCCTGGAAGAGTCACATGACATATCCACTCATATTTAATTGCTGATCAAGTCTACTTCAATGAGATCACATAGTGGTATATTCGGCAAGACTGTCGTCCTGAGATAGCTCCTTTATCCATCTATGTAGTGACTCCACTTCTATCAGCCTAGTTCTAAAACATCTAAAAGATTAATTCCTTTATGTTGAACAAGTTGGAGGAAGACTTTTATAAGAGGATTATATATTACCTGGTGAAACAGAGACGTGATCCCATTTAACATTTCCCAGCTATTAATGTAGAAATTAAGATTCTTCAGTCAACTGGGTACAAAAATCTGGTACATTATACAAAAATACTTTACTTTTCAGATTCCTTAATATGTTAATATCTATAGGCCAATATAATATGCAGAATTTTTCAATTCTAAAGTGTCTTCGGGGCAGTTTATCATGGGATATTATTTTGTGGGAATGCCTTTTTGGGTCATGCTACTCAGGAATCTCATAATTTCTGGCATATTTGCTTAGTTATTATCTTTACCTAGATGTTTGGATGGTGGATTGCCTGATGGTAACACAAACCCTCACTCCCAGACATTGTTCTATTTTCCAGAACTTGTTCTAGATTCCAGCCATCTTTTCTATTTGACAATTATTAAGTTGTGCCATTTATAATACCAGCAGACACAGGTAAATATTTCCCTGAGTTTGTCAACTGTTCTAATAAATGATTGGACCATATAAGGGGGTATAAGAATTCTGAATTTGTAGCAGTTGGTTAGTATTAGGGGTGGCTCAGGACTTGAAAATGGCATCTGAATTGGAGGAAATCTGTGAGACTGGGTACTTTCAACATGTAGAGATTTGATGCTAGCTTTAGATAGTGTCAGAACTGAATTAAGTGTTTGGACACCTAGACTGTCTGGAGAGTTGGAGCTTTGGTATTGAACAATTCTAGAATTGTTGGTGGTTACCATCTGGAAGGTTCATAGAACTTCCATAGTTTCTTTTTTTTTTTTTTTTTGCCTTTTTTGGGTCACCCCTGGCAATGCTCAGGGGCTACGGGCTACTCCTGGCTCTGCACTCAGTAATTACTCCTGGTGGTGCTCGGGGGACCATATGGGATGCCAGGGATCAAACCCAGGCTGGCAGAGGCCAGCCACGTGCAAGGCAAATGCCCTACCCACTGGATATCGCTCCAGTTCCCACCCTCTCAAGATGGAAACATGAATTTGATGGATGTAGAGGCAGAAGGGAAGTTGTATGAATCATGAACATGTGAGTCAGTATGGAAGGAACTGAACTAGAAATGAAATTTTTAGGCTGAGGAGAACTCTGTACTATGGTTCCATACCAGCGATAATTATAAACCATTTTTGTTAATAAGTAATATATATGCACGCATGCATATGTATATATATACATATTCATATATATACACACATTCTATGCAAAGCACCATGCAAGTATATGTTATTATCTTGCAATTATTATGTTCTGTTGAGATTCTTATTAGTCTAACACAATGAAAATGACGAAAGAGCTATCAGTTTTGAGCATTTTATGAATATTTTTGTACACGTAGAAGTGCTTGCTATAATCATTTTAATTTTATAGATGAGTTTGTTCAGATTCATTGACTTAAATTGTCCAAAGGAGAAGTAAAGCAACTATTATATGCACCTAGGCAGTTTGATCATGTCCTTAATCATTCTGCCCATGTAACAATTATTTCTCACATTTTGGTTATTGGATTTTGATATTTAAAGCACTGGTAAAGTCAGACAGAGAATGTAGGGATATTTTAGGGTGCATGCCTGCAATCAAGCCCAGCTTGATCTCCTGCATCACATGGCTCCTTGAATATGGCGTGGTGTGACTCTGGTGGCCCCGGGCATCATTATGACTCTGGAGGTTCCTGGCACCACAAAGCTGTAAGTTACTACTGCATTTTGGGGTCCTAGCATTCAGCAGTATGGCTGGGTTTCCAGAGAATTTCCAGGAATAGGTCCTAGAACCACAAAGCATAGCTTAGAATCATTCCACCCCTTAACCCCACCAAAACATTGGTTCTCCACAGCAATGTGAGTTATAGACCATGCTCCCACATTTAGAAATAAAGAAATCAAGTCTCCAAAAGTTAGCCGAGTAGTCTATAAAAACACATAACTTGAGTTCTGATTTATTCTTTCTTATTATGTTATTTTTTCTTTCCCTTAGTTTTATTCTGTTTTTAATTTTTTTGTCCCTTCTTCCTTTATATTACAATCTGGATTTTCAGCTTGTAAACAACCAGGAAATAATTTATTGGGACAGTCTCAAACACAGTGCAGAGAAATACTAAAATAAACTGTCAATGATATATCTGGTCACCTGAGCCCAACAGAAATTAATGCAAATTTTACCACATTCCATTCAATTTAATAAGTTTTCACCCTATGCATTCTATGTGTCAGGTCTTTGTGACAAAAATTGTGCAAAACAAAATGCATACACACATACATGCACACAAACACATCCCAAGGAAAGATGTAACAGTCCAGTGACACACTGTTCCATGGGTGTCCTGACTATGTGCAGCTAGCATCATCATGCCCACACAGCTACTCTTTTCCATCATAGCGTCCCCTTCTCTTTTCCTTCACCAATCTTTTTCATAATAGTAAACAGGGGGGAGAAAGGAACTAGAGGGAAATCTGAACAGAAAAAGAGAATAGGTGACCTTGAAAAAATTGTAGCAGGGGAGAGTGATTGAGGTGCTTGAACATGGCTCACTGACTATTTGCCATATTAGCTCTCTTGCACATATTTAAACTCATGCCAAAGGGCACGTGAGGCAAGAAGGGAATGACTTCCCCGATTTTTGCCACATAGATGAAGGGTATCTTGAATGTAATAGTGAGCAGCTGTCCTTTGGCTCAAATGTCAACATGAAAGAGAAAGCCCTGGAATTTCAGCATTTGCCACCACTATTTAATGTAAGGTTAAGTGGCAGCTGTTTTTCATCCTGGGTCAGAAATTGTTTGTGAGAGGCAGGACAATCCCAGGATGCAGAGGAGAGCTGGAACATTCAAAACACCAAAGAGCCCTACCCTAGCTGTGTTTTTTCTGACTTCTGGCCTTTCACATCAGCCCCGAAATTGCACTTTTCTAATTAGACAAGTCACCTCCTGGTTGAACAGTTATTCCAGAAAGGCTGCACCCAGGTCACAAGCCATCATTTGATTTTGATGATGGGTTTTGTTGGGGTTGACCTGTGTTTGTAAACAGTTGACTTTGAATGCCTAATTATGTATGCTTGCATTCTCCAGGCAGTGCCTTCGTTTGGACAATGTTTGGAAATATGCTTATGGTGCTTTAAAAGTTTATGAGTGTTTTCAGGGAGCAAAGACGAGTCCATAGATTTTTTTTAAAGTAATATTAATATTTAGATGCCATACCCAGCTGAGCTCAGGGCTTACTCCTGGCTTTGTGCTCAGGAATCATTCTTGATGGGACTCAGGGGACCATATAGAATGTAGGGATTGAAATCAACACGACCACTTAACAGGGTACGACCCACTCTACTATTGTTCTGGCCCTAAAAGGCTTATTTTCTTGACAGAAGGGAAGAAATTTAGATACTAAAAGTCTTCATTGGTGAGAACAGTTTGACCATTCAGCTTTTGGAGAGTTACTGAGTTTGGTGGAGTTTTAATCAGATCTACACAGCTGTTTGCCCTGTATTCTTTAAGTCAGTGGACACTGTATTTGCCCCAAAGGATACGCCAATGTGGTTTCTCAGCTAAAAGAAAGAAAGGAACAAGATGCAACTGAATATATATGCTGAGTTAAGCATTGATTTCATTTTGATTCTGGCTTTGCAAACAACACAATGTCACTTTGGGAAATTTGCTGATTACCTTTGATTTTGGCTCCTAGTCTGGAACATGGAAGCTGGTGAGATGATCTCCAAATGCTCTGCCTAGCTTTTAAGATTCTATGATGCCAGGAATATGGTTTGCCTATCGTGAAAATTCACTGAGCTGACCTTGGAAAATGCATCATGCCAATTAATCTTCTTCCATTTAGTGGAAAACGGTCAGAAAAATAGTTTTATATTAAACATCATAAATATAGTTCCTTGGAAACCCTCTACTCTTAAAAAGAAAGTATCCAAGATCCATTTGTGCTTGAGAACTGCACTAAAAAAAAAAAAAAAAGAATTTTCCATGAAGTTAGTTCTCAAGATTGAAGGTGTGGATGAGTGACCTGCTTATTAACTTATTACCAAGAGACTAGGAAGAAAGAAGAAGAGGTGGGTGGGTTTGGGAATTATTGTCATGTTTGTGAGTTTTCTTTCCAAGCAGCTCTATGGGAAAGTTACTTTGATTAGAACCAAGTTAAAAATAAAAGAATCAGTTTGACTGTTTTTTATACTGCAAAGTGCCCAGTAACTTTCTGGCATCCAAGAGAATGGGTGCTGATTGCTGGAGACACTACCTTAGCTTGAATTATCCCAAACCAAACCCATCTCCACATTCTCTAGCCCCTCCCCATTGAAGCTTAGTTCTGATTCATTAAAGTTTAAACCTTGAATCACTTATGCTCTGTGGAGTTTAGTCATCCTCAGACTCAGGTCTCTTTGGGAGTTTGAGGTTCATTTTGATGGGATGCCAGAAATTCAATCTGAAAGACACTTTTGGCAAAAGGGTGGGTCCTATGATAAAGAATAAACACGTTTTTGAGTTCATTTTTTCAATAATACCAAAATCCTACTCAGTACTCATTAAATGTTCAGCACTTCTGGTACTAACAAATTTCAACCATTAAGTAGGTTCACTCTAGGTTCACTCAGACACTCTGAGTCTGTTTCCTTGATTTTCCTAAGTTCTCAAATAAATATGCATGTTGATCTTGTCTATAAAAATAATAGATGGTGGGCCTGGAGCAATAGTATAATGGGTGGGGCATTTGCCTTGCATGCAGCTGACTAGGTTTTGATCCGTGGCATCCCATATGGGATCCCATATTGGATCCTGAGCACCACAGGGAATAATTCCTGAGTGCAGAATCAGGAGTAACCCTGAGTATTGCTGGGTGTGACTCAAAGAGCCAAACGCCAAAATAATAGTAAAATAATAGAATGTATGATTGTTGTAAGATACCATAGGGGTTAGAAGGTGCCTAATTGGCTTGATTACTAGCCTGAGACTGTCTATCTGTGGCCTGGTACTGCTGGCCTGGGCAGCAGGGAATCTGTAGGAACCACCCTTTAAAAGCTGGCTAGTTAGCCAAGTATCACTGGGAGTGGCCCCTGATGCCCCTGAGTGCTTACTGGGAAGTCCCCTCAAAACCAGTTACATAATTTTATATTATTAGGAATTTTTCATGTCCAAATTGACATTTATAAATAAGGATAAACAGTCTCTTATGCAGAGCCATAAAGAATTTCTAGTTTCAGAAATAGGGAATTCTATTTATGAGTCTGTAAATCACTGGCAGAAAAAAAAAGATTCAATTGGTGGTAAAAAAAATGTCTATCTAGCTATAGTTCAAGAACTGCTATATTAATAGCATGGCTTATATTTCTTCATTAAAAAAAGGTGAATAAAGAGTAGCAAAAGCCCAGAAACTTGGAATGATTACTCACATGTGGATTAGTGGCTTGATTGTGTGTTGAGATTATAAGTAATTGGATTTGCTTATTTTTTGTGTGCCTCCACTCTATCTCTGTAGGCCTATACAGACAGATAGGGTATTTCTAGGCAATAGTGTATTATCTTGGATGGTGCCTCATGTAAGACACTGAGGTTTCAAGCACTAAAGAGATCTTGGTTCTACTTTTGATGGGGTGTGTGGATGGGAAACCCCAAGATGAAGTGTAGTAGAGTCGCTAACATGGATACTGTCTTCCCATTCATCATCGATTTGCTCGAGCGGGCCCCAGTAACATCTCCATATGTCCTGTCTCATGCTAGTAGAGCCCAAGGGCATCTGCTTGCTCCAGGAACATAAAGAGCCTCAATCCATTCCAGAATGAGGTCTATAATTGTTACTGGTATTTGGCATATCAAATACAACACGGGTAGCTTGCCAGGCTCTGCTGTGCAGGTAGAGATACAATAATGCAAAAATCACTCATGTCAGGCAGATGACATGGATGTCCAGAGAGTCTATTAAGTTACCGTGGTACAAATTCCCGGAGGGACTTCTTAGCAGGGCTCAACTTTTAGCACACTTTAGAGAGCAAGTGGAAAGGAAGGGAGGTGGTTTCAGGGAAAGAGGAGGGTTGGGTATTGGAGAGGTTAAAATGATGGAAATGGACACTGAAGGAGGGGTGGACATTGGGTCAGGTCTGCAATGGCAGAGGAAGAGGGTGATGTCCTGCGAAGGAGATGTTCTGAAGGACTCAGAATTTAAGATTCAGGTTAAAGATTCGTTTTCTTGGCTGAGAAAGATGGAAGAAATGTGGGAAATATGGGCAGTGTCTCTCCAGCCCTAAGAAAAGTCCTAAGATGATTAACAAACCCACAAACCTGATAAAATCAGACTCACCTTAGGACTTTTTCTTTGTTTGCTTTTGGGTCTGGCTTTGAGGGCACCTTCAGACTTGCTGACGCGGAAACTCCAATTACTCTCTGTGTCAGTTACTTGACTGAATGCTGCCTGGGAATTAGAACCAGCAGTGGAAGGTGCATCCTCTTGTGTGGACTCTGTGGCCAGTCAAGTGTCAGTACTAGGATCTCCCTCTCGGCCCCTTTCATCCCTTTCTGAGGGCTCAGCAGCAGATTGGCCTGAAGCCCAGTTCCTCTTCCCAAGGCCACATCTGCCTGCATTGACTTGCCTGGAAAACCTCCCAGAGGGTCCCACAAACCAATTCCTATTCCTGTACCAGTCATCCACCCTACCCTGAGAGAGGGAGAGGGCATGTTACATTCCTACAGATACAGGGAAATAGCTTCCTGTCCTTCTGAGTAAATGTTTCTGCACAGTCAAGGGTGGGGCTAGATTGAAAAACAAAAGGCTGGGATTGTATTTCTCACCTGCCTGCCTGCAAAGTCTCTAAGGTGAGCACTCATTTTAATGACGCCTTTGCTCAACCTACCTTCTTTGATATTCTGGGTCATCACCCTTCTTTTTCTTTCCTTCTCTTTTTTCTTTTTCACTTTTGGATCACATCCAACCATCTCAGGGTTTTATTATGACTCTGCATTTAAGCTTCATCCTGGTGGGCTGGGGGTGGGGGCACATGGGATGCGGGCCATGGGACCTGGGTTGGTTCCATGCATGGCCTCATTCATCTCTTCAGTCCATGGTCGTGTCCTTCTACTGTGCCTAGAAATTTTTTTGCCAGTCCAAATCAGATGGAATCCCTTTAAGATCCCTCAGATAGAACATGTGTAGATTTGTCAGTCATTAACCTGCATCCGATTGATGCACAAAATTTCAATTTCTAATTTGAACCGTTTGCTCAAGAATTACAGATAAAACGCATGCTCCTTAATGCCGTTGGAGCTGGTGGCAACATAGATTTTATTTTCTATTTTATAGTTCATTTTAAAATTCAAACTATAAAGGTGAATTACTTTTCTGTCTGATGCCTCTGGTGCAGGTGATTGTTATGCTAATTCAGGTGTATGTCTTCTGAAACCTTATAAGTACATAAATCTTGTGTTCTTTTGAACAAATTGGGTGGTTAATCCTTTAATCAGTTATTGAGAGATTGCTACAAGCACAGAGCAAAGGCCAGACCTCTAAGCTCAGCAGCTTGAAGGTCATCATTGTTATGCATTTGGTGTTTCGCCTTTGTTACTCTCCCCACCCCTCTTCTTCTATCAAACAGCAAAGTGAGTCTAATCCAAGAGATGCACTTTGCTTCTGAGTGGAAAGAGGGAACCATAGGGGAGGAAGAGGGGGCTAATGATCCAAACAGTGGGTAAGGCTGCAGATAGGTGGAAGCTGTGTTTTACCCTCCCCACTTTCAACCCTCAGCCCCTGCTTTCCTCTGAGGTATTTTAATATATTGCTATTTCCAGCAGCTTGCCTGTATTTGTCATTTAGCTTTTCCATTTTCTTAACCAAGTATTTATATGTACACTGTGGATAACTTTGTTAGCATAAGTAAGTGTTTCTTTCCTTGATCTGTCCCTGGAAGTATTAGTTGAGGCTCTATGCATTGCTTGAAAATGACAGGGTAAATTCAAACTCATTATCAGCCATTGGCTGCTGTTTGGGGGGGAGGGTGGAATTCACAGGAGCAGTTAAGGCAGACAATGGAAGGCCTGGGAGCCAGTTTTCCAGCAGGTTCTGGCTGCCTGGAGGCTGTGCTTGAACCCTGCCCTCCCTGTCTGAGTCACTAAAGACCTGTGACCAGTGTTCTGAGGAGACTCTCCCCTTTGCTTCCAGGTTCTTTTAGCCTGGCAAACGATGAGATACACTTAGCAGAAAGACTGGTAAGAGCAAAAAGGTAAACATTTAGTACCTGGGAGAAACCAAATCATTCCCCCAGATGGAGCCTTGTCCATAGCCAGGATATGTTCTGAGTTGATTATGTCTTAGGGACTGTGTCTTCCTTTCTGAGACTCCAGCTGACCAAAGCACATCATTTTTGTAGCCCCTGCTATACCCATTCTCATCCAGCACATTACAGGAAGGACCTTTTGGGGTGATTTACAGTGAAAAGCCCCTGTGGAAATGGTATGATTGCCATTGTCTCCCTTGGAAAAATGAGAACAAAGTATAGAAGTTGGAAGGAGAGATATAAATTAAGATCCTGAGATTAAAAAACAACAATACCCTGTAAACCTTTTCCAAATTGATGAGCAGAATTCAATTCAGAATCTAAAATACTCCTAGAATTCACTGACAAATGAGGTTTTGAATTTTGGTGACTTTGAGGATTTTTAAATTTTTGCCTAATATTTTAATAAAGTTATTATCTCAAATTTGTCTCAATGTAGATTACTATATTTGAGCTGGTTCTTGTCATTCATACTAGGTCAGCTGATGAGATAACCACCCTTTTCTCTAGAGGATTTATATTGAGAAGAAAAGACTATAATGTTGGGCCTTATTAAAAAGTAAGGAAGACTGGAAAACAGAAATAGCAGTTTCCCATATGGAAAGATTCAGTCAATTGCTCTAGGAACATAGGTCTATAATGATGAAAATGGTAGTAGTCATAGTTGCTAATTGAGGAGCATGGATGCCTTTGTTCCTCTAGGAGACACTGGCTATCACTCTCTTGTCATTGGTCAGAGAACTCTGAGACTCACACCAGTTAAGCAAGCTGAGATCAGCATTATAGGGGAGACTCAAGTCAAGAGTTGTTACTGCAAAAATTGGCTCAAAGTTGGTTATGTGACTTAAGTCAGGTCACTGACTGTTTTTATAAAAAATCAGTAGGTGAAACTCTTTTTAGGAATCCTGAAATGTTCATACAAAATTGGGCCCTCTTTGGGAACTTGTGTAAGAAGAAAGCCAAAGCAGAGGGAAGTCCAACAGATGGAAAAACTGGTTCTCAGAAGACGTGAGTTCAGCACCGGAGATAGCCATGTCTACAGCCAAATTCCTCTGCCTTGTTTTTTTTTTTTTTTGCTTTTTGGGTCACACCCAGCGATGCTCAGGGGTTACTCCTGGCTCTGCACTCAGGAATTACTCTTGGCAGTGCTTGGGGGACCATATGGGATGCTGGGGATCAAACCCGGGTCAGCGGCATGCAAGGCAAACGCCCTACCGCTGGACTATTGCTCCGGCCCCATCCTCTGCCTTTTTAGGCTCCATGAAATAATATATTCCTATTTTTGTTTGAGACTCTTTGTTGGAAAAGATACTTTCTTTTATGTATTTATCAAGGGAGTCTTTTGACCCCCTCTTGGATATAAATAAGAACTTTTGGACCTATAACATTTCCTTGCCAAAAAGAGAGAGTTTTTCTAAATTCTACTACACTTATTGTTATCTGAGAATCTCTTTCTCTGTTTCAGATTTGATAGGGTTGCTGCCAATAGCTCAATAAAGTGGAGAGTGAGAGAAAACAACTCAATTAAAGAGTTGACTCAATTGCTCCCATGGAGTCGGAGCAATAGCACAGTGGGTAGGGCATTTGCTTTGCACCCGACTGACCATGGTTCAATCCCGGCATCCCATATGTTCCCTCGAGCACTGTGAGGAGTAATTCCTGAGCAATGAGCCAAGAGTAACCCCGAGCATTGCTGGGTGTGAACCCCCCAAAAAAATAAAAGACCACACTCAGGGAAATGTCTGGCTTGGAACAGGACTAGTAAAGTCTGCTGTGAGCACCTACATAGCAAAGATATTTGTGTCTTGCCAGTTTCATTAGTCAGAGGACAAACTGCCAGAATTCCACTTGCTCTGCCTTTTGTGGGAGACCGTGCTTGCCACCTGATTTCTCCAGGAGCTGTTGGATGACAGGTAGGTAGCTTGGGAGATTTGCTCACAGCTTAATCTATTTAGATATTCTTAAGCCAAGGTTCATTCTAATGAGATCTCTCTTCTGTGTAAACACTGATAGAGGGTGTGGCAGTTACAGAAGTTACCTTGACTCTGAATACTTCTGACTTATTATACATCTACTAAGACTTCTATGTTATCTAGATAGGGCACAGCTCCTCTTTATACCCTCTGCTGTGTGTAGTGGGTATAAAGAGTGGGACAGTTAGAATTTACCATGAGACTACTACCCTGGCTAAATTGATACAATAGGAAGATTATAAGAAGGATCATACCAGTTTGCTCTCAAATAGGCAAGTGTGACCCTTTAAGTATACAGAGAACAAGATACTCAGAATCACCCTGGTGCAGATCTTGTGGGTAATACCTAGATTACATGAAGGCCATGAAATTAAGATGTATTACTTTATACCAGCCCCTTCTCTCTCCAGTGTTTTACATAAGAGATAATCTCAGAAGGGATTAGTCCTTGGCATACTCCTTTGTTTATACCTATAGTAGGGTGTGGTACCACCCTTCTACACTCTTCTATCTAGAAGCTGTTTAAGGTTCTTTATTGACAGGACCTTCCCTGTCAAAGTTAGGATTACTTTGGTGTCTATAAGGAGACTAATTTGAGGCACTTGCTTTCTTCTTTTGGGTAGGACTCCTCTGCAGGTGAGATCCTCTCTCTTTGGTGGAGGCTTGGTCTCTCTTGTATAGTCTAAGTTCTGACCAGAGCTAGAGTTCTTTCACTATATTGGATTGCGGTGATAGAGCTTTTGTACTATTAAAAAGCCTTTTTTGGTACTGAGCCAGACTCATGAGCTTTCATCTGTTCCCCTGGCGGCCTCGGAGGTAGAAGAAAACTTCTGTTCTGATACTGTCGGGGACCCCAGCAACTCCATGACAAGGAGCCATGGACTCATGCAAGGAATTGCTCTTTGCAGGAAGGGAAAGTCAGTCCTAAACTCCACATAGGCATTCCTGTTCCATCCAGAAAATTCCTGTTCCATCCAGAAAAAAAGCTTGAGTGGCTTTTGGGAGGAGGTTTTATACCTCCGGATGGTTTGTCCTGGAGTTCTCTGCATACATGGAAATTAACCTGGATATTGTCACAGGCAATCTGTTGATGGTCCCTTAGTAATTTCTTGATGATATTTTCATAATCTCATAGATTCTTGTAGGTTCTCCTTTTCTGAGGATGGGCCTTCTCTGTGTGGGGTCTTGAATTTTTGCATGTGGGTAATGACTCAGTTTTTTTTCTCTTCAGAGAGCTCAAGATTTGTCTTCAGATGGGGTAGTCATGCTTTTGGGCTACCTCTGTGCTAGGCAATCTCTCTTTTTGTAAAATTTTAATTTAATTTTATATTTATATAAAGCCAGGATTTATTTCTGGCTCTGTGCACAGGGATCGGTTTTATCAGGTCTCTGGGGACTATGTGGGGTGCTGGGGTTTGCTCCCAAGTTGTCTGTATGCAAAACAAGTATCCTAACCCTATAATATCTCTCCAGCCCTGTAGATAATCTTTTCTTAAGTTGTTTGTATTCCCTCCCTGTCTGCCTGCATCAGTCTCGTTGGTTTTACTTGAGAGTTTGTGTCCTAATGACCCCATTTCTGTATCTGTCTTTGACAGCAAAGAGACCAGGTCCTTGTACTCCAGAAAGAACGATGTGTGCAGGCCAGTTGTCCATTGTTGCAGCTGATCTTTTCTTTTTACCGAGTAAGTAAAGCACTACTCATCTTGTATCTGCCTATGTTGTATTTTCTTTTGATGCTAAGGTGAACAACAGTGTTTGGATTTCTTCTCCTAATGGCAGACAACAGATGGTTCTGGCTTGACATGCTTTGAAATACTTTTCTGTCTGAAAACTTAAAGACTGTTGGCCACGTTAATTCCCTTGTCAAACCTCTGAATTGCCCAAGTAAATCCAGAAATTTCTTTTCCACTTTTTTACATCTGAATCTACTGTTATTATGTTATCATATGGACGGTGGCTAACTTTTTATTTCCCTCCAACTTCTCTGTCCTTCACAAGGCTGAGAAATTCTTCAGTTTAAATAATAATGCTGTGTGTATGTGTGTGTGTTGTGTGTGTGTTATTAATTCTAGCCTCTAGGCTTAAGCTGGTTAAAAAAATGCAAAGTAATCTTTAGGATTTAGACAGGAAATTCTTTAGGTAGCCTTAAGCATCAAGGTATAGGTTTTCCAACCCCTTGCCAATATAATATAATATAATAATTCCTTCCATGCTTCTTAAATTGTAACATGCAAACAATCATCTGAGGGTCTTGTCAAAATGTAGATTCTATTTCAGAAGGTCCAGGGTGGGACAGAAATTCTCCTACCTATAAGCTCTTTGATATTTTGAGAAACAAATTACTGAGCATGCATCCTTAAATTTCTTCAATAAAATGTCAGGTTAGAGCATGTAGGAACATTTTGATAAATCCCTGATTTGTAGGTAGTGAAGATGTGTATTAAAAGAGCTAAACTTAAATCCTATCTTTTACATCAACATAGATTACTCTATTTCATTTTTAAACAAATTTATCTTTTCTTGAGGTAGCATTGGTTTATAAGAGTGAAAAATGTTTGTATGTTTTAGGGGTACACTGTTACCATATGTGTAACACAGTATGTCAATAGGGCCTCCATTGGTGTTTCCTGAACTCAGCCCACCCTCACCCCTCCTATTTTTGTAGACCACAGTTTTTGGTTTGTTATTTTGGGGGAGGGTTTGGCTTTTTTTGTGTCACCCCCAGTGATGCTCAGGGGGTTACTCCTGGCTCTGCACTCTGGAATTATTCCAGTGGTGCTCAGGACACCATATGGGATGCCAGGTAATGAACCCAGGTCAGCCATGTGTAGGCAAATACCCTACCCCCTATACCATCACTCTGATGCCGGTAAATGTCAGTTTTGAAGTCAGAAATCAAGGTTTGTTTCCATGTAAATTCTCTATTCTTTAGGTTTGTTTCTTTCTGAACCACATTTGAGTGGGATAGCCTGATTTTTTGGTTCTCCTTCTGGTTTATTTCACTTAGTATGATCCCTCCAGTTTCATTAATATTATAGCAAGAAGTAAGATTTCATCTTTTCTGACTGCATGCTATCATCTTTGATAGCTTAATACTATTTCACTGTGAGTAGATATCATATGTTTATCCATTTATTCTTCTCTTAATATGTTGGTTGTTTAACATGTTGGCAATTGTAAGTAGAGCACAGACTAGTTGTGCATTTACAATTTTAAACCAGTACCTTTTTTATTTTAGGGGAATGGATTCCTAGAAATAAAGTTGTTGGGCCAATTATGTTCTATTTTGATTTTTTAAAGACATCTCTACAGTTTTCCATAGAGATTGAAACAGTTTTCATTCTGACCAACAATGAATAAATGTTTATTTTTTTATCTGCTCACCAACATGTGCTATTTAGAGTCTTTTCGGTATGGGCCATTCTCACTGGTAGAGGGCATTTGGATTTTATTGATAATTAGTGATAATGAGTATTTATAATGTGCCAACTGATCATTTGCCTTCCATTTTCTTTTCTTTTTTTTTTTTTGGTATGGGTTTATTTGATTTTTTGTTGTTGTTACATGTTGTATTTATGTAGTTAAGATATATGATATGTGTACATTTCCTTCTATTTAGTATTTTTTGTTTTATGGTCAATGCCTGGAGCTTTTCTGGTGCTGCTTCTGTATCTGGGCTTGGGAATTGCTTCTGGCATTGTTGGATTTTGCAGGGGTGGGATGGTGCTATGTGGTGGCAGGAATAGAGCCTAGATCTCCTGCTTGCAAACGTGTTTTACATCTGCAGAGAGCACTGAGCTAGCTCTTCCGTCCCAGAATATATATTTTTATTAGTAGCAGTTTCTTTTCTTAGTACAGAAGTCTCTTATTGTAATATCATTTGTTTATGTTTGTTTTCCTTGCTAATAGAGTTGAATCATTTCAGATACTTCTGGAGACAATATTATGATTTCATACTATTGAATGTTTTATGGATTTGGTCTAACTTCTAGGTCGTTAATACATTTTTATAAGCTTTTATGTATGGTATGAGAGAGTTGTCTGATTTTAATTCTTTTGAATGTGACTACCAGATTGCTCAACAAATTTGAAGTCTTCATTTTTATGTTCTTAGTTTCTTTGTAATAAATCAACTGATAATATATAACTGAGAATCTATTTCTTGACTTTCAGTTCTATTCTACTGGCCTGAGTGTATGCTTTTCTGACAGTCAGTTCCAGATTGTTTTGATTACTATAGTTTTTCACTATAAAGTTGGGAAAATAATGCTTTGACCCAGTATGATTTAGCTATTTGAAGGATTTTGTGGTTTCATACAAATTATAGTCAAGCTTGTCCTATGTGTTTTAATAATGTCATTGAAATTTTGGTATAGATGATCTTAAATCTGTATAATACTTTAAGTAGTATAGTTATTTCAATAATGTACATTATTCCAATGCACAAACATGCAACTTATTTTGGTTTCTTGTGTCTTCTTTGACTTTTGATGTCGATTTCTAGTTTTAAGTGTTTATGTATAGCCTCTGTTGTCAATTTGATTCTAGTTAGGCACTCAATTCTATTTTTTTTCTTTTTTGGGTCACACCCGGCTCTGCTCAGGTGTTACTCCTCACTCTGCACTTAGGATTTACTCCTGGCGGTGCTCAGGGGATCATATGGGATGCTGGGGAATCAAACCGGGTCAACTGTTTGCAAGGCAAATGCCCTAACTACTGTGCTATCACTCTGCCCCCCCCCCAACTCAATTCTTTTTTACGTAATAGAATTTAGTATTGCTTTTGATTTATTTTTTCTTGTAGTTTATCATTTTAGATACAAATATAATATTTTTGTTTGTTTTTTGGGGGTCACAACTGACATGTGCTAAGGACTTACTCTTGATTCTTCACTCAGGGATCAGTCTTGGCAGTGCTCAGGGTACCAAATGGAGAGCTGAAGACTGAACTGGGTTAGTTATTTGCAAGTAAACATCCTGCCCATTCTACTAGCTCTCCAGCTCAAGAAATATGTCTTGTTTGCGCCACAATTGGCAATACTCAGGGGGTTACTTCTAGCCCTGTACTCAGGGAATTACTCCTGGTTGTGCTTGTGGAACCAGGGGGTACCAAGGATCAAACCTGGTTTGTTGGGAAACAGTGCTGCTGGGTTTCCCCAACAATAATAGGGAGCAGGAGCAAATTTCCTGCTGCCCTGTTGGACAGCAGTTGAAGTCTCACAAATCCATCAAACTTTCAAAAGCCTTTATTCAAACAAGTTCTGGCAGTACAATTCAAGATCAGGAAAACCCCAAACTTCCAATTCCTAGCCAGACCCAGACCACATGCTCAGATCAGAATCCTAAGCCAAGATGGCACTGGACCCTGAACCATGTACTCAGGCTGGAGAGCAGACCCAGATGGCAGGCTGGCAGAGAGACTAGTGGACAGAGAGAGGAGCCGAGCAGGCAGAGAGAGGGAGAGCATGTTTAGTGTTCTCTTCTTATATCTCTTTAGCCCTGGCCCAGTCCACAAGAATGGGTCTCAGTCAGAACCAATCACTTCAGGTGCGTGCATCTGGCCCAGGCCATACAATGCTGATTCGCCAGAGCCAGGGATCAACTTCGGCTTATCTGTAGGCACTTTTTAGAGATAGGGGTCAGGGCACCTGAGATGAAATGTAACTCAGGATTAATACATGGGGAAAGGCGTAGATCTATACCATGAATATCCTACAGACAGATAGATACTTCTCCAAACTTCCATGAGATCCTTTTGTTTACTTCAGGGTAGTTCTGGGTATAAGTCTTTAGAATTACTGAGAGCCACGCTTACTTTCCAGGAGGTAAACAGCATTCCTCTCTGATCTAGTAGGGCTATTTTATTTAAAGGAGTATCCAAACACAGCCAGGAAAATCCTGGTAAAATTGTCCAGTCCCATGGAGAGGATCGTGGGAGTATGAGAGGAAATTCTTTAATCAGCTAACATAGAATTCATGGTGAAAATACTCTGCCACATGGAAAGTCACAGATCCAAACTCTTTTCCAGCCCCCTATGTACAATGTGACCTGCAGGAGACAGCTCCAGGCATGATGCAGAGGCTCTGGGCAGCCGTGACCAGGAGTCCATTAGGGTCAGCTCTCAATTAACTACAACTTAAAAAAAAAAAATAGTTCAAGGAAACCAATTGTTTCAGTCTGTGATAGGAATGAGAATTTAGGAGTAATACCTAAATATATCAAACAACCAAACATCTTTTACCATTGCCTTGAGATTTTTTTTAGCTTGACATTAATAGAACAATAATATTATTAGTAGACAATAATAGTAAAATTCTATAATCTATCATTCATTCACACCTTGACACAAATTAGTTTACTCTGCCTTCCCAAAAGAAATATACTAAAAAGAGCAAAGGAAATTTCATTCTGGTGGAATAGCTGATTGTAAAAGCATGAATTCTTTTTTTTTTCTTTTCGGGTCACACCTGGCGATGCTCAGGGGGTTACTCCTGGTTCTGCACTCAGGAATTACTCCCGGCAGTCCTCAGGGGACCATATGGGATGCCAGGGATCGAACCCAGGCCGGCATGGGCCCACTGTGTGCAAGGCAAATGCCCTACCCGCTGGGCTATCGCTCCGGCCCCATAAAGAGCCTCATAAAGAGCCTCAATCCAGTTATAGACCTCATTCCGGAATGGATTGAGGCTCTTTATGTTCCTGGAGCAAGCAGATGCCTTGGGCTCTACTAGCATGAGACAGGACATATGGAGATGTTACTGGGGCCCGCTCGAGCAAATTGATGATGAACGGGAAGACAGTGATACAGTGATACAGCTGATTGTAAAACAATGGGATAGTTCTGGTAAAAGCCAAATAGAACCCTATTGCGTAGAGTTATGCATTTCTTTAAGACAATTTTGTGATTACAATCTAATTTTTAAAGTAATATGTTAAAAAAAAGAAAACAAATTTTTAATTAATTTTCAAAGTTGACCAAAGATTAGCTAATTCAATCATATTGACCAAAATAAATGACACAAAAGACTAGATGAAGTTTCCTTAGTTTGAAATTTTCTATCCGGATCATATAAATCACCATTGATTTCAGAGAGCTCTTTGGTTGCCTCGTCTAATACTGCCACTTCATAAGAAAATTATAGGTCCAAGAAGAATTTGACCCTAATACATCCCTAGGACAGGATGAGGACTAGAGTTTTTGGTTGGAGCTTTGTTTAAATCAGCAGATGCAGTGTAGGTGGGTAGTTGAATCCATGCTCTTCCTGCAGTGAGTTACTTTGAGTTTAAACCTACTTCTTTAGTAGCTTGTCAGCTGAGTAAATATTTAAGTGCATTTGGATAGCTCAGTTTCCTTATTTATGAAGGAAGTAGAGGGGCAAACCATTGTGAATTTCAGTGATCTTCTATTGTGCTTCAGTAAAAGGATTTGGTTCCCTCTTTGAAAGATTAAATGAGCTGTAGGCAAAGCCTGGGGAGAAGGTGCAATGCCCAGGAAATGTACATAGCTGTCACAGTCTCATCAGTATATTGCCTTCTATGGTATGATTAGTATAATTATAAAGCAAGTATATAAAGAACTCTCTATTCTATAGTTCTAGCCCTAATGCTTAGTGGATTTTCTACCAACTATTTTTTTCTTTGCACTCTATTAATTAACTATTGTGCTTCTCTGTTCAAAAAGTTGCATTAAACAGTTGATAGTATGACTTGGAAATGCCAGTATCTCGAAAGAAGAATCACAATAAATCCTTCCTTTCCTATATTAGGAAGAAGCAACTTTGAAACTTTCCATGGAACAGGTTTATTTAAGGCCAAGCTTATTATCAGTACCTTCAGTATTTATGATCCATTCTCAACCATGCTTCCCTCTAATTCCTTACCTTTGGTCCTGAAATATATATAATTGAGCATCAATTCATGATCTTATTAGAGCATAAACCTCTAAAAGTTGAAGCATTTTATTCTTGCAGGTGGGACAATGTTTCAGAGTTAATGGGCTCAGACTTTCTCGAGGATTTATTGTTTTCAGACCAGTTTTCTCAACTTGGTGCTGTTAGTTTGGGGGCCTGAAAATTGTAGTGGGGACTTCCCCGTGCATTGTGAATGATTGAACAGTATCTTTGACCTCCACTCACTAGATCATAATAATACTCTTCTCTGCCATGTGATAATTTCTTGGATATTATCAATTGTTTCTTAGAAGCTAATTTGCTTCCAGATAAAAATGTTGGTGTAGGTATCACCAAGACCTGTTGATCTTCAGGGCCAGAATGAACTCAGATCTCTGAAACTAGGATTTCTACTCTCCATACAGAGATTATCTTCTGCTTCCCTCTCCTCCACGTTCCTGTAAGCAAAGTTTGCTGTCTTTACCCCTTAGGACATGGGCAGAACATTTTCTCCTGGATAAGGTGATAGAAGAAGACATAGTTAGTGACCCTCAATGAAGAGAGTGACTTTTGATATCCACCACCTTTGTTGGCAGCTGTGGGCACTCAGATTCTGCTTTGCTTTCTTGTTGTTTCCAAGGCTTCTCAGGTAATACTCATGGCTCTGTGCTCAGGGATCAGTCCTGGTGTTGCTCACAAAATCTTGTGATCAAACCTGGGGATCAAACCTGTGTCTGCAGAGTGCAAGGGAATCAGCCTACCTCTTGCCCTCGGCATACTGACTTTGTTAATTGTATGGATCAACCAAACACCTACTTCGCCAAACAGTGAAAGTTCTATTTGTCCCCCTTTCTGCCCCCACCCCAATCTTGTGTGTCTGCAAATCTCCAGAACCTTCACTTTTATTCTGAAGTTCAATGTCCAAGTAGGCCTTCTCTGGTGATGTCTCATCGTCCAAGAAAATATGATGTCACCTAAGGTATATAGGCATTTAAAATTGTCATGAAAGCAAACAGTTACTGCTAGTAAACTATAAAGAAATTTACTTTGAAAGAGTGTCTTAGAAAGTTTCATGAACCCATGGGTTTACGGAGTGACTCATAGTTTTAGAATCTGGTTGTTGCATTGCAACAGCTACATAATACAGAAAGAGGACATGAGTGTTTGATGAACTACGCATCACCTTTTGCCAGCTGTTTTGTATTGTGCTTGATTTTTTTTGGTATCTTCCAATGTGGCACGGCAGAGCCTGGCAAGCTACCCGTGTTGTATTTGATATGCCAAATACCAGTAACAATTATAGACCTCATTCCGGAATGGATTGATGCTCTTTATATTCCTGGAGCAGGCAGATGCCCTTGGGCTCTACTAGCATGAGACAGGACATATGGAGATGTTACTGGGGCCCGCTCGAGCAAATCGATGATGAACGGGAAGACAGTGAACAGTGAACAGTGATCTTCCACTGTGGCAGTTCAATGCATGGGCCTGAGGATGTTGCATCATACCAGGGACTATCAGCATGACTACCCAGCCTTGCTTCTGTAGGTGGATAATTCAAAGCCACTATCAGAGGTGCTCACAGAGTACTAGGAAGCAAACCATAACCACTGTACTTTCGCCCATCCCCATTTTATGAGATCTTTTAAAATAATGGTATTTTGGGGAAAGGGAGAATCGGGTGAATCAATTTGTCTTGCCAGAGCCAGGTGACCTTACATAGGAAGGTCACCTGGAATGTTGAAAATATTGGCATGCAACATCCATAAATGCCAGCACCAAACTCTGCAGACTGTGTGAAAAGTAACTGGTGTAAATCTATGGCCGCAGGGTCCTTCATCTGTAGGTAAGAGTGAGACTGTAGGAGGGCACTGGAGATATATAGAAGAAAAATGTGGAGGCTTTGATGTCAGTGTTTCACAGAGGACAAGATCTAGCTGCCCTGAGGGGGAGTCAAGTGGTCCTTGTGGGCGGCCTTGGCAGTTAAGCACTTACAAGTCATTTGGGGGCTCCAAGCAGATGCCACAGGCCATGGAGTAAGAGGGACTTGGTTTCCCCCTCTATACTTTTCTTTTTCCAAGGAGACTCAAGCTCATTATGTCTCTAGGTGGATTTTTATAGTTCTGGATTTGAGCCTAAAAGTTGCATGTGGTTTTCAAATACTTATTTTATCACACTCCACGATTACTTCCATTATGTGTGGCTCACATTTGAGTCTTTTCAGATTTAGTGGGGATATAAAAGGTTTAAATAAGCCCAATATCAGATGTGTCTGAGATTCCATTTCTTGCATGTGCACTGTAAATAAACGCTGATGAAAAATATTTTAGTTCCAAATTCTGCCACCCCAAATCCTACAAATATGCACATTAAAGCCCCATAATCCCATAAAAGCCTTTTTACTTGTAAATAACACTATCTTGTTTTCCATCTCAAGTTTCTTCTCCTGTAATTACACAATATTTGGTTTCCCCTTTTTAGGCAATTCAAATTAAAACTTATTTCATTTCATAATTACAAACATTCATTTTGAGTAAAGACTAATCTGACGGGAATTTGGTTCCAGTGATATTGTAACCCAGACTTGTAATAGCAAAGCAATCCATCTCCTGACTAATGTCTTGGAATCTCTTAGACTCCACTTCAGCTAAACATTTTCATTTGGAAAGTTTTATTCTTTCCCCTGAAATAATAATGCTTTATTAAGAGCTCCTTGTGATTTGATTTTTTTTAAATAATGATTTAAATCAAAGACTTCAAGATATAAAGAGTTTAAAGAGCACGCTGTTTCACCCTCTTAGTTTTGGGTTATTTTATAATTCCCATAAGTTCCAGAGTAGAATGTTGCTTGGAAAAGGTTCATTATTAACTTCAGTTTCATTTCTCCCCTAAAAACAGAGAAAGAAAATATTCTTTGTTCAGGTATCATGATAGGTGGCAATTTTGAAATGTAAGATACAGAGAATGTTATTCCTTGTGTGGGGAGTGGAGAAAAGGAGTAGGCTCACTGGACATTTGGGAATAAGCAGCTAATATTTAGGAAAAGAGTGTTTATTAGCTAAAGCACATTGAGAAAATAACAAATGAATGCTAATAGGGTGATCACTGTTTATCAACTATGGCATACTTAAACATAGTGGTTTAAAACAATTTTTCCTCAAACAACAAAATTTATTGTCTCTCAGTTGCAGAGGCTGAAGAACAAAATCAAAGTGTTGACAAGTTTGGTTCCTTCTGAGATCTTTGAAAGAAGATTCTGTTCCATGTTTTTTGTTTTGTTTTGTTTTGTTTTTGGTGTTTGCTGGCAATACTTGGAATTTCTTGTAAAACATGACTTAGCATGATTTCTCACGGTCCTAGGGGTTGATAGGCTCAGAGGGGCAACGTTGACCTGTTGGTTTAATCAAGGGGTTGAGTCTAATGGTGACTAAGGTTGAAGAAATGCAAAGACTTCACTTGAAAGCAAGGTCTCATGAACACCTGGGTCACGTTGAGCATCTTCTCGTCAGCAGTTTCAGACGGTGGTTTGTGTGAGCTTCCTCCCCTCATGGTTGTTTCAGACTTCTGTGACTGTGGTTTCTCCTGAGAGACAGTAAACAAAAGACTCAGTGGAGTTCACAGATTTTTCTAAGTTGCCTTCCAAAGTCCTGCAGTGTCTACTCTGTCTCATACTGTGGGTTTATAAGAAAGTAACAGGGCTGGGGACTAAAGAGTACATTACCCAAGGTCATAAAAAAAGAGTGTTATGGATTACTGGGACCCATCTTTGCCAACTGTCCTCTGCAAGCACCAAGCAGTTGATGAGTTTTCCCACTCAGATGGTTTAATAGTCGGAAGGACTATATCAAATAGAGCAGGGTTGGTATTCTGAAGGATTTAAGTTGGAAAAAACTAGGATGGAATAGACGTCTTGCTCTGATGCTACTACCTCACACCAAATTAGACATTATATATGTGTATTAGATGTATGTATTAGATATTTTGAATTAATTCTTCTGATTACCCCTGTAGTTCAATTTGTCCCTGGTTCAGATAGAGGGAACTGTTGAGTACCTGCTTCATGCCAGAGTCTGCATCACATACTTTAAAAAATTATTATACCACTGTGAGATATACAGTTACAAAAGTATTCATACTTGGGTTTCAGTCATACCATGTTCGAGCACCCATCCCTTGACCAGTGCCCATTTCCCTCCACCAATGTCCCATTGCCCCCCCCTTCAGCCTGCATCTATAGCAGGCATTTCTTTCACTCTCTCTCTCTCTCTCTCTCTCTCTCCTTTCTTTTACACTGTGACTTGCAATACACACAGTTAGAGGTTATCATGTATATTCTTTTGCCTACTTTTAATGCTCAATTCTACACTGCTACTATCATTTACAATAATTATTAGTACACTGTTCCTTTCTATGTATTGCCTAACCTCTGACTCCCACACACTTGCAGTAGGTTCTACCCACTGATGAGACCTCCTGATCTATGTTTTGTCTGGCCTTGGATATTGGTATTATGATATTTTTTATATCCCGCAAATAAATGCAGTCATTCTATATCTGTCCTTTTCCCTCTGGCTAATTTCACTCAGCATGAGCCTCTCCATGTCCATCCATTTATAGGCAAATTTCATAATTTAATTTTTCCTAACAGCTATATAGTATTCCATTGTGTAGATGTATCAAAGTTTCTTTATCCAGTCATCAGTTCTATTGCACTATGGTTGTTTCCAGATTCTGGCTATTGTGAATATGCTGCTATGAACATAAACATGCAGATGGTGTTTCTGCTGTGTGTTTTTGGCCTTCCGGGGTATATTCCCAGGAGTGGTATGGCTGGGTCAAATGGAAGCTCAATTTCTAGTCTTTGGAAGAATGTCCATATTGTTTTCCAAAATGGCTGTACCAGTCAACATTCCCACCAACAATGGATGAGAGTCCCCTTTTCTCCCTCATCCATGCCAGTACTTGTTGTCCTTGTTCTTTTGGATATGTGCCAATCTCTGTGGTGTGAGATGATATCTCTTTGTTGTTTTGATTTGCATCTCTCTGATGATTAGTGATGATAAAAATTTTTTTCATATGTCTGTTGGCCATTCAAATCTGTTCCTTGTCAAAGTTTCGGCTCATTTCTTCTCCCCATTTCTTGATGGAGTTGACTGTTCTTCTTGTAAAGTTCTACCAGTGCCTGATATATTCTGGATATTCACCCCTTATCTGATGGGTATTGAGTGCATATTCTTTCCCATTCTGTGGACTGTCCTTGTATCTTGGCCACTATTTCCTTTGAGGTGAAGAAACTTTTTTAGTTTCACGTAGTCCCATATGTTTATCTTTGCTTCTAGTTGCTTTATTAGTAGTGTTTCACCTTTGAAGATGCCCTTGTCAAATGCTTTCTCTGCGTCTATTGATAGGATCACATGGTTTTTATTTTTTCTCTTATTGATATGATGTATTATGTTGATTGACTTGTGAATGTTGAACCATCCTTGCATTCCCGGGATAAATCCTACTTGGTCATGATGTATATTCTTCTTAATGAGTTTTTGAATTTTGTTTGCTAGTATTTTGTTGAAGATCTTAGCATCCGTGTTCATCAGGGATATTGGTCTGTAGTTTTCCTTGCTTTGTGTTGTCTCTCCCTGCTTTGGGTATCAGGGCGATATGTGCCTCATAGAAGCTGTTGGGGAGTGTTTCTGTTTCTTCTATTTCCTGGAAGAACTTGAAAAGGAATGTCCATATTGTTTTCCAGAAAGGTTGTACAAGTCAACATTCCCACCAACAATGTATGAGAGTCCTCTTTTCCCCACATCCATGCCAGCTTGTTGTTTTTACCCTTTTGGATATGGGCCAGTCTCTGTGGTGTGAGATATCTCATTGTTGTATTTTCATTTGCATCTCTCTGATGATTAGTGATGATGAGCATTTTTTCATATGCCTTTTGGCAATTCAAATTTCTTTCTTGTCAAAGTTTTTGTTCATCTCTTCTCCCCATTTTTAATGGGGTTGACTGTTTTCTTCTTATATAGTTGTACCAGTGCCTGATATATCCTAGATATTAACCCCTTATCAGATGGGTATTGGGTATTCCTTCGCATTCTGTGGATTGTCTTTGTATCTTGGTCACTGTTTCTTTTGAGGTGCAGAAGCTCTTTAGTTTCATGTAGTACCATATGTTTATCTTTTCTTCTAGTTGGTTCGTTAATGGTGTTTCACCTTTGAAGATGTATTTAGCTTCAATGTCATGGAGGGTTTTTCCTATATTTTCTTCAATGTACTTTATGGATTCAGGTCTGATATTGAGATCTTTAATCCATTTGTAGCAGGCTTTTATAGTTTTCTTTGAACAGGTCCTTTACACTCTTAGTTTAGCTGATACCTAGGTATTTGATTTTCTGTGGCACAATTGTGCATCACATACTTTCCACATGGAGTATCCTTTTTTGGAAGATAGTTCACCTTCAGATCTTCATGGGATTTTTTCCTTTCCCAAGAAATTCCTTACATTTACTGAGTCTCTGAATTCTCATATGTCACATAGTTAAGCTTTGTTCATGGAGAGAAACAAATCTATTTACATTTTTAAAGATTGATTTATTAATCTGTGAATTTATTAATTGTTGAATATTTAAATAAGCTTTATTTTTCTAACTACCATTGTACAGCAAACAAGTGAAAAATCATCAACTTAACAAATGACGTTTTCTAAAACATGCAGTGATTACTAGTTAAATCCAAGATCTATAAATATTTAATTAAAGTAAGTCTGATTTATCATATTCTCGTAAATGTTTAAAACATGTTAGAAGTCAGTTAATACTCAGAATATTAACATGTTTACAGTACTAATCAGCACTCTTACATCAAGACCTGGTTTAAAAATATGGTAATATAACCGCTTTGTTTTTCCCTATTATCTCTATTTTTTAAAACTTTGCGTTTTCCCTGGCAGAATGATTTTGTGCAATTACTCACCTGGAGAACTAAAAGTAACCCTTACCTTTTGAGGTTAAGGAATTCTTATCTTCCTTGATGTTGACGTCTTTTGTGTCCATACTTCCTCCTCCCCTCCTCCCCACACACACCTGTTTTTTTTCAGAGCTTCTGTTCTTGCTCTGTTTGAAAGTGTAGCCATATGCATTATTACCTGTTTAATATGCCCGCACTTACACAAGTTGAGTACTTGTTTGGGGATTTCATGCTTGTTCACTATTGTTCTTGTAGAGGCCAAAGCTGTACATGTCACATAGGAGCTGGTCACAAAGGTTTGTAGAATGAAGAGATGACCACCACTGGGCCAGGAGATCAACTAGCCCACAAAAAAGACCAGTATCTTTTCTGTAGATATTCAGAAAATTGACAACATTAGGCAGATTCTGATCAGTTAATTGACATCCATTTCATAGTAATTGTTGAAAATATTAGCTTTGACCACATTATTTGCCCAAAGACTTCTATAACCAATATTCTTACAGAATCATACTGAATTGTACATAATTTTTATAGAACTTAGTGCATTTTAGTTTTGCTTTCTTTGAACTGGGATATTAGTCATATCTAAACTTGGGTCAGCTTCAAGTTATAAATTTCCTTCTGACTGACCATTAGGATTTATCCTATAAAATCATGTACCACAGGGATTGAAGAACTAAGTGGAATAATCCACATAAACAGTACTTGGCAGGTACTGAATTCTCAATGTAATAATTTTTGTTAATAATGCTATTTTCACTTGTTAGGCTTGCTAAAAGGAGAGTCATTAATTTTCTCCATAGATCTTTACAAGGAATTCTTTTGTCCCAGTATAAATTATAGGGTATGTGCCTTATTTATTTGCACCTATAGAGCCAAGGGGCATATCTCTCATAATGAGGTGCTAAGCAAATATAATAAAATGAATAATAAAGATTCCTTTCAATTTTCCTTTCCCTTTTGCATAGCTTCTTGACCAACAGTTTGCAAGAATACAATACATATACAAGTCTAATAAGTCTTACTCTTTTTCCTTAAATCTATGAGGGCCATACGTAGCAATTCTCAGGGGTTTATCAGGGTCACTCTTGGCAGGCTTAGAGGCCATGTAGTTCCAGGGAATGAACTCAGGACCTTGCCCAGGCAAACCTGGTGTCCTATAATGTAAGCTATATAATGTGAGTCCAAGACTCATATTTCTTGAGCACATTCTATATGCCATGAATTCTTCTGGGTGATATATAACCATTATTTATTTACAGTGGCAATTACTAGCTGAAACACAAGTGTTTCTTTAAGATAGCTATTTTTACATGCATATTCTGGACAGGAAACCGTGGTTTAGAGGTGAAAATTGCATAGCTAAAAAAGACTCAGAACAAGGCTCAGAACTTACATGTACTATTTTCCCCCAGTATACCTTGTTTTGAGAGGACATGCTCTTGAATGTTCTTGAAGAACATTCTTTGAATATTCTTCTGACTTCGCCATTAGAATTTCTTTTCAAACCATTCAGTGAGCTTATTATTGAGCCCTGGCTAAATTTTTTAATGAGCAAATTTTTCCAAGGAAAACTTGTATCTAGTATGACCAGGTACCTACTGCCAGATATATGATTCAAATTGCATTTATTTGTTGACTTAATTACAAAATCATTAAAATATAATAATGATAATATTATTATGGTAATCTATAATTACGTTAGTACTTCAAAAAGATACATACCTAGAAATGGAAGTCCTAAGTATGCACATTTAAAATAAATGGATATTATAAAATTGTCAGTCAAAATGATTATAATAATTTACACCTAAAAATGTTTTTTGTTGGGGCCGGAGCGATAGCCCAGCGGGTAGGGCATTTGCCTTGCACGGCCTGCTCATGTCAGCCTGGGTTCGATCCCGGCATCCCATATGGTCCCCTGAGCACGCCAGGAGTAATTCCTGAGTGCAGAGCCAGGAAAAATTCCTGAGCATTGCCGGGTATAACCCAAAAAGCAAAAAAAAAAGTTTCTGTTTATTTAGATATCTTCATATATCTTAAAGTTTCCAATATTATTATGACAGACACTACTTCAGTGTGCCTTTGTTAAAGAGGCTCTGTCTTTAGTTAAAAACTATTAATTGGCTATACAATTTATGTTTTATGAATTCTTGCTCATTTTACATTGCCTATTTTTATATAGATTATTTTATTTGTAGAAAGTATTTATACTAGAGATATTAAATCTGATCATTATATGTTACAAATATTTCTACACATTCTTGTATCTTTCGAATTTGATCATAGAAGCCATTTTACTAGCCAAATTATTTTGTAAATGTCAACTCAAGAGAGAACATAATCTGATATGAATGTGTTCTGATAATAATGGTATTAAATAAATGCATTAATGAATGGAATTGTATTCATAGAACTAAATTCCCCCTGGAAGAAAAATGCCTATTTTAGTATATAGGCAGATATAACTCTCAGACAGAACAATATAATTTTTGTTGGTTGTTTTGGGGTCACAGCCTGCAATGCTCAGGGATTACACTTGGCTCTGGGCTTAATAATCAGTCTCCTGGTGTGGTGTGCTTCAGTGGACCATCTGGGATGCTAGTGACTAAACCTAGGTCCTCCGTTTGCAAGCTAACCACCCTAGCCACAATACTATCTCTATGACCCAAATACAATATAATTTTTAATCGGTCAGAAATACAGTACTATATTATAAACAGCAGGAAAGATGGATAAAAGACTCACAATTAATGAACAAACAACAAGGGATAATCGGGATGAAGTCAAAAGAAGCAACATAAGGATCATTGGGATCTCAGAGGGGCAGGAAGAAAATCCTGATTTAGAAGCAGTTGTCAAAGCCATCATTGCTAAGAAATTCCCGGAATCAAAGAGTGTTTGCTCTCAGATTCAGGAGGCCTGAAGGGTATTGGCTAAAAGAAATCCAAATAAGAATACTCCAAGGCACATCCTAATTAAAATAACAATAATCATAGATAGTGATAGAATACTGAAAGAAGCAAGATCAAAGAAGGAAATCACATACAAAGTAGGATCCCTAAGATTCACAGCAGACTTTTCAGATAAAACACTCTGAGCCTGAAGACAATGGTGGGATATTATGAAAAGACTCAATGAATCTAAGACCTCACCAAGAATTCTTCATCCAAGTAGAATCACATTCAGGTTTGAAAGGAAGATACACAACTTCATGGATAAGCAACAAGTCAGGAACTTCATAGACTCAAGACCAAATTTAAAAGTACTGAAGGAACTACTGTAAGATAAGACAAACCCCAAAGCACAGCAACCTTATTAAGGAAGATGGCACAAAATCCCATGACAATAATCTCTCTCAATGTCAATGGTCTAAATGCACCAATTAGGAGACACAGAGTGGCAAAATGGATTAAAAAACTGAATCCAACATTCTGTTGCCTACAAGAAACAAATCTGAACAATCAGAGCAAAAGGCTGAGAGTCAGAGTCAAAGGCTGGAAAACAATTCTCCAAACAAACAACTCCTCCAAAAAGACCAGTGTGGCCATCTGACAACATAGACTTCAGGATGAAAAAGGTCAGAAGGGGCAGTGAAATCCATTTCTTAATAATTAAGGGATATGTTTATCAGGAAGAAATCACACTCCTAAACATATATGCACCCAATGAGTGGCCAGCAAATACTTAAAACAACTGCTAGTAGACATCAAAGAAGACATTGACAGTAACACAATTGTAGTTGGAGACTCAACACTGCTCTATCAGCTTTTGATAGATCAGCAAAACAAACTCACCAGGGAAATACTATCCCTGTAGGAAGAAATTGAAGAAGGCTGGTAGATATACATAGGGGTTTTCATCCCAAAAAGATATGAATACACATTCTTTTCCAGTGCACATGGAACATTCTCCAAGATAGATCACATGCTGAGCCATAAAACATACCTCCATAAAATCAAGAAGATAGAAATTGTGTCACCATCTTTTCAGACCATGACACACTGAAAATGGAAGTTAACCACACATGAAAACAGAGAGTCAAGCCAAACACCTGGAAACTTATCAGCTCACTGCTGAACAACCAGTGGGTCATAGAAGAAATCAAAGGAGAAATCCAAAAGATTCCTGGAAACAAATGAAAATGAAGACATGAACTATAAGAACTTGTGGGATACAGCAAAAGCAGTGTTAAGAGGAAAGTTCAGAGCTCTGCAAGTGTACATCAGGAATAAAGAAAAGTCTCACATAAATAACCTGAATTCATCAAAATTTTAGAAAAAAAGACCAACAAAAGGAGCCCAACTCAGGCATAAAGAAGGAAATAATAAAACTTAGAGTAGAAATCAATGAGCTGGAAACCCAAAAAACAATCCAAAATATTAATGAAACCAAGAGCTGGTTCTTTGAAAAAAATAAACAAGATCGAGAAACACTGGCAAGACACATAAGGAAAGGGAAACAGAGAACTCAAATAAATAGAATCAAAAATGAAAAGGGTGACATTATAACAGAAACCACAGAAATACAAAAGATCATCCATCAGAGATTACTTTGAGAGTCTGTATGCCACAAAACAAAAGAACTTGGAAGAAATGGACAAATTCTTGTAGTCCTATAACCTCCCACGGCTGAAACAGGAAGACCTGAAAATCCTGAATAACCCTATCACTATCGAGGAAATTGAAACAGTAATTAAAAGTCTGTCCAAACACAAAAGCCCAGGTCCAGATGGATTCACCAGTGAATTCTTCCAAACTTTTAAAGAGGACCTATTGCCAGTTCTTTTCAAGCTCTTCCAGGAAATAGAAGAAACAGAAACACTCCCAAATAGCTCTACTCATGAAGCTATTTGAAGATATTCAAGGCACATATCACCCTGATACCCAAAGCAGGCAAAGACAACACAAAAAAAGAAAACTACGGACCAATTTCCTTGATGATCACAGATGCTAATATCTTCAACAGAATACTAGAAACAGAATCCAAAGACTCATCAAAAGATTGTAATCATGACCAAGTAGAATTCAACCCTGAAATGCAAGGATAGTTCAACATTCACAAGTCAATCAACATAATACATCATATCAAAAAGAGAAAAAATAGAAAGCATATGATCATATCAATAGATGCAGAGAAAGCATTTGACAAGAACCAATACCCTTTCATGATAAAAACTCTCCATAAAATGGGAATTGAAGGAACCTTCCTCAATATAGTCAAAGCCATCTATCAAAAACCCACAGCGAGTATCATTCTCAATGGGGAAAACCTTGCCCCTGAAATCGGGAACAAGTCAAAGTTGCCCACCCTCACCACTTCTATTCAATATAGTACTGGAAGTACTTGCCGTATCAATCAGAGAAAAAAAAGGACATTAAGGGCATCCAGATAGGCTAAGAAGAAGTCAAGCTATCACTCTTTTGCAGATGACATGATATTATACCTAGAGAACCCTAAATTTTCTACCAAAAAGCTCCTACAAACAGTAGATACCTATAGTAGAGTGGCAGGATACAAAATCAATCTATATACAAACAACGAAAGAGAAGAAAGCGATATTAAGAAACAATCCCATTCACAATTGTGCCACAGAAAATCAAATAACTAGGAATCAGCTTAACTAAAATTGTAAAGCACCTTTACAAGGAAAACTACAAAAACACTACTTCAAGAAAAAAGAGCATATAGTATTTTTTCTCATATTGATATAATGTATTATGTTGATTGATTTGTGGATGTTGAACCATCTTTGCATTCCTGGTATGGATCCTACTTGGTCATGATGTATAATTGTTTTGATTGGTCTTTGGATTCTGTTTGTTAGTATTTTGTTGAAGATCTTAGTATTTGTGTTCATCAGGGAGATTGAACTGTAGTTTTCTTTTTGTGAGTTGTCTCTGCCAGCTTAGGGTATCAGGGTGATATGTGTCTTTTAGAAGCTATTTGGGAGAATTTCTTTTTCTACTATTTCCTGGAAGAGCTTGAAAAGGATTGACAGTAGGTCCTCCTTAAAGGTTTGGAAGAATTCACTAGTGAATCCATCTGTACCTGGGCTTTTATGTTTGGACAGACTTTTAATTAGTTTGAATTTCCTCGATAGTGATAAGCTTATTCAGGAATTGCAGGTTTTCTAGTTTCAGCCGTGGAGGTTACAGGACACCAGGAATTTATACATTTCTTCAAAGTTCTCATGTTTCAAGATCCAGCACCATTCATGATAAAAACCCACCATAAAATGGGAATTGAAGGAACCTCCCTCAATATAGTCAGAGCCATCAAACAAAAGCCTGCAGCAAACATCATCCTTAATGTGGAAAAACTGAAAACATAACCTCTAATATCGGGGACAAGACAATGTTGCCTACTCTCACCACTTCTATTCAATATAGTACTTGCTATAGAAATCAGAGAAGAAAAGGACATTAAGGGCATCAAGACAGGCAAGGAAGAAGTCAAGCTGTCACTATTTTCAGATGACATAATATTATACCTAGAGAACCCTAAACTCTCAACCAAAAAAGCTCCTAGAAATAATAGAAACCTATAGTAGAGTGGCAGGCTACAAAATCAATTCCCCAAAATCAGTGGCTTTTCTATATGCAAATAACAAAAGAGAAGAAAGAGATATTAAGAAAATCATCCCATTCACAATTGTGCCACAGAAAAACAAATACCTAGGAATCAGCTTAATGAAGAGTGTAAAACACCTGTACAAAGAAAACTACAAAACACTTCTTCAATAAATATAAGAGGATAAGAAGAAATGAAACATATTCCCTGCTCATGGATTGGGAGTATTAACATTATTAAAATGGTACTATTCCCTAGAGCTTTATACAAATTCAATGCTATCCCTATAAGGACACCCATGACATTCTTCAAGGAAATTGACCAAACATTCCTGAAATTTGTATAGAACAAATTTGTATAGAACAATAAACCCCCCAAGAATAGCTAAAGCAATCCTTAAGAAAAAGAAGATGGGTGGCATCACCCTTCCTAACTTCAAACTGTACTACAAAGCAGTAGTAGTTAAAACAACATGGTATTGGAATAAAAACAGACCTGTGGACCTATGGAATAGAATCGAGTATCCTGACAACCATCCTAAAATACATGATAATTTAATCTTTGATAAAAGAGCAAAAAGTATGAAATGGAGCAAGGAAAATGTCTTCAACAAGTGGTGCTGGGAAAACTGGACAGCCACATGCAAAAAAAAATTGAATTTGGACTTCTGTCTAACACTATGCAAAAAATCAGATCAAAATGGATTAAAGATCTCAATATCATAACTGAATCTATAAGTACATTGAAGAAAATATAGGAAAAATCCTCCAAACATTGAAGCTAAAGGCATCTTCAAAGGTGAAACACCACTAACAAATCAACTAGAAGCAAAGATAAACATATGGGACTACATGAAATTGAAAGGCTTCTTCACCTCAAAAGAAATAGTGACCAAGATACAAAGACAGTCCACAGAATGGAAAAGAATATTCACCCTATACCCACCAGATAAGGGGTTAATATCCAGGACATCTCAGGCACTGGTAGAACTTTACAAGAAGAAAACAGCAAACCTCATCAAAAATGGGGAGAAGAAATGAACAGAAATTTTGACAAGGAAGAAATTCGAATGGCCAAAAGTCAGATCAAAAATGTTCATCATCACTAATGATTTGATTTGCATCTCTCTCTCAAATTTAATCTTTGCTTCTTTATCAAAGATTAAATTGTCATATATTTTAGGATGGCTATCAGAATTCTTGATTCTATTCCATAGGTCCACAGGTGTGTTTTTATTCCAATACCATGCTGTTTTAACTACTACCGCTTTGTAGTAGAGTTTGAAGTTAGGAAGGGTGATGCCTCCCATCTTCTTTTTCTCAAGGATAGTTTTAGCTATTCTTTGCTATTCTTTAGCTACTCTTTAGCTATTTTTTGATGAGATGCAAATCAAAACAACAATGAGATATCTTACACCAAAGAGACTGGTGCACATCCAAAAGGGCAAAAACAACAAGTGCTGGCCTGGATGCAGGGAAAAGGGAACTCTCATTCATTGTTGGTGGGAATGTCGACTGGTACAGTCATTTTGGAAAACAATTTGGACATTCCTCCAAAGACTAGACATTGAGCTACCATTTGACTCAGCCATACCACTCTTGGGAATTTACCCCAGGAAGCCAAAAACACAGCGGAAATACCATCCGCACTTTTATTTTCATAGGAGCACTTTTCACAATAGCCAGAATCTGGAAACAACCAGTGTGCCTGAGAACTGATGACTGGATAAAGAAACTGTGGTACATCTACACAATGGAATATTATGCAGCTGTTAGGAAAAATGAAGTTATGAAATTTGTCTATAAATGGATGGACATGGAGAGGATCAGGCTGAGTGAAATTATCAGAGGGAAAAAAGATATAGAATGACTGCATTTATTTGCATAATAGAAACATATATATATATATACATATACATATATATAAATATATTTTTATGTAGTATGATGCCTATATCCAAGGTCTGGTAAAACATCGACCTGTAGATCTTGTCAATAGGTGAAATCAACCACAAACTTTTGGGTGTCAGAGGTTAGGTAAGACAAAGAAGTGTGCTAATAATCATTGAAAATAAGAACTAAGCATTGACTAGAACTAAGCATTGACTATAGGCAAAGAGATACACATGATAACCTCTAAATGTATGTTTGCAATCCACAATGTGTTAGAGAAGAGAGATAGATGATAGATAGACAGATAGATGGATGGATGGATGGATGGATGGATGGATGGATGGATGGATGGATGGATGGATTGATGGATGGATAGATGGATGGATGGCTGATAGATGGATTGATGGATACATGGATAGATGTCTTGCCAATAGATGGAATTAACAGCAAGTGTGTGGGAGTTAAAGGTTAGGTACTACAGTGAAGGGAACAGTGTGCTAATAATTGTTGGAAATGATAATACCAGCATAGAACTGAGCATTGAATATAGGCAAAGAGATACACATGATAACCTCTAAAGGTATGTATTGCAAGCCACAATGTAAGAGAAGGAAGAGAGAGAAAGAAAGAATGAAAGAAAGAAAGAGAGAAAGAAAGAGAGAAAGAAAGAAAGAAAGAAAGAGACAGAGAAAAAGAAAGAGACAGAGAAAAAGAAAGAAAGACAGAAAGAAAGAAGGAAGAAAGAAAGAAGGAAGGAAAGAAAGAAAGAAAGAAAGAAAGAAAGAAAGAAAGAAAGAAAGAAAGAAAGAAAGAAAGAAAGAAAGAAAGAGGAAGAAAGAAAGAAAGAGAGAGAGAAAATAAAGAGCCTACCATAGAGGCAAGCTGGGGGATAGGGGAGGGAATTGGGGATATTGATGGTGGGAAATGGGCACTGGTGAAGGAATGGGTGCTGGAAACCAAAAATTAACACCTTTGTAAATATATATCTCATGGTGTATAATAAAATACTGAAAATAAATAAATAAACAAACAAATAAATAAATAAAAATGTCTATGTCACAGCAATGCTTGAAATATACTTGTGGATTTTGTTTCCTTTCAGAGCACCTGCACAGCAGAGCCTGGCAAGCTGTCCGATGCATGTTCGATATGCCAAAACCAGTAACAAAAATGTTTATTTTCCTGACCCCGAAAGAGCCCTTAATATGGCAGCAGTAAGAAAGGCGAACAAGAAGTGCCTAATAAAATTTCACAGCCATCCTAGGCTGCCAAAACGAAGAAGAACTAAAATGACTGTATGTACTTTCAATGCACGTACGCTGGCATCGGAACCATATATTGAGGATCTAATGATGCAAGCGCAAAAGATCAAGTACGACATCATTGGTCTAACTGAGACAAGGAGGCGTCAGTTGCATCATGCTGTATTTGACACCAGAGAAGAATTGTTCCTTGGAACATGCGATGAAAGAGGCATCGGTGGCGTTGGTGTCCTTGTCAACACGAACATGGCTGTCAACATAGATTCATTTGAATGCCTAAAAACCGGATAGGATGATTACACTTGAAGAGATGTGGCTGACTGCCAGCAATTTCTATCTTCATTGTCTACGCACCAACATCTACACACAAAGGGAGATGAAATTGAGAAATTCTACATGGAACTAGAGGAGTTCTATAAAAAGTTCACACCTTCTACAAGATCATAGTCAGTGATTTTAATGCCAAGATAAGACCAAGAAGATCGGCTGAAGAACTCCACATCGGGACCCATGGCCTAGAATGGAACAAACAGGGTGAGCGAATATCTGAGTTCATCATGTCCACCAAGACCATTCATGGGAACTCACAGTTCCAGAAGGCTGAAGCAAAACTTTGGACATGGGAATCTCCTGGTGAACAGTTCCATAATGAAATTGACCACATCATCTTCAATCGACGGTTTTGTCTGAACGATGTTGCTCTCGTCCCAAAATTCCAAACAGGATCACACCACCGTCTCCTTCGTGCAAAATTCTACTTCCCGCAACGAGGAGAAAAGGCTGCAAAGTTTAAGAAGAGAACTCCCAGAAGGACCACCAACTGGGAACTCTTTGGCACCATTGCAGCAACATGGGAAGATACCACCATTGATGACATCGATGAAGAATACAACAGACTGGTTCAGCACCTCCATGATTGTGCAAAGATGCCGAGAGAGAGAAAGACACAAAAGGACACCTGTCTTCAGAAACTCTTGAGCTCATTCACCAAATTGGCAAGGCGCGAGCCTCAGGAGACCAAATGCTAATGTCCAAGCTTGCTAAATGGTGCAGAGAAGAAATAAAAGAAGACCTCGAAGACAGAAGAGCAGAAATACTGGAAGACGCAGCAGAAGCCGGGAAAAGCATTCACACCGCCCGCCTGTCCTTCACCAACTATAAGACCAAGATGACTGCCCTCCAATGCCCTGATGGATCTATCACATCTTCCAGAAAGGCAATGGAGAAGATTATCCAGGACTTCTACTCAAATCTCTTTGATAGCCACATCCCCCAGCCCACATACCAACTTCCACAGGATGGATATGTCATTCCCAACGTTCTTCCTTCTGAAATCCGACATGCCACCTCATTGGTAAAGAAGGGAACAGCACCAGGCCCAGACAAAGTCAGACCTGAACACCTGAAGAATCTGCCGTCGGTACTCATCAATACACTAGCTCGGCTCTTCACACGCTACCTGTCTGAATGCAAGGTACCGTCCCAATGGAAAACCAGCAGGACAGTTCTACTGTTCAAGAAGAGAGACATTCATGACATCAACAACTATCGCCTCATCTGCCTGTTGTCCATCATCTACAAGCTGTTTACAAGAGTCATCATGAACAGGATTGGCAGAACACTAGATGAAGGACAACCATGCGAGCAAGCTGGCTTCCGGAAAGGATTCAGCACAATCGACCATATCCACACAGTAACCAAGCTCATTGAGGTTTGTAGGGAGTACAAGATGCCGCTCCGTCTCACGTTCATTGATTTACAGAAAGCCTTTGATTCTGTGGAGACTGAAGCAGTCATGGAAGCACTAGCCAAACAGGGTGTTCAAACCCAGTACATCAAGATGCTTCGTGAGCTGTATTACGGATTCACCACCAGGATCTCACCATTCTACAAAGGAGTGATCATTAATGTGAAAAGAGGGGTTCGACAATGTGATACCATTTCACCAAAACTCTTCAGCACCATCCTCGAGAACATCATGCAACAATTAAAATGGGAAGGATTGGGAGTGAAGATAGATGGTCGGCAATTACACCACCTCCGCTTCGCTGATGACATCGCCCCTAATAACACCAAACATTAGCCAAGCAGCACAAATGCTGGCTGACTTTGACCGAGAATGTGGAAAGGTAGGTCTACAGCTGAATCTGAAGAAAACTATGTTCATGAAAAATGAACTAGTTCCTGAGGCCTCATTCACTCTCAATGGAACAAACATCTGTGAATGCAGCAGTTATGTGTTCCTAGGTCGAGAAGTCAACATGATTAGTGACCTAAAACCTGAGCTGCACAGGAGGAAGAGAGCGGCATGGAATGCCTTCAAAGGCATCAAAGAAATAGCTAAAAAAGACAAAGAACCTCCGGCTCTGGGCACATCTCTTTGACTCCACTGTTCTCCCTGCATTAACATATGCCTCAGAGACCTGGGCCCTACGAAAGCCGGATGAGAATGCTATTCGGGTCTCCCAGAGAGGAATCGAAAAGAGCTATGTTTGGAATATCATGCCTCACTCAAGTGAGAGAAGGAATCCGGAGTTCTGACCTCCGTCACTATTCCAGAATCAGGGACGCTGTCTTGTTTGCCAAGGCATCGAAAATCAGATGGGCTGGACATGTAATGCGATTTGGAGACAACCGCTGGACTAGAGCTGTTACCGACTGGATCCCACAGGTTGTCAAAAGATCACGTGGCCGCCCACCTACAAGATGGTCAGACTTCCTTCTAAAGACCCTGAAGGAACGGTTTGAGGATCTTCATATTCTTGAATCAACCAGATGCCGTTGGGCTACATTGGCACGTGATAGGGTCCAATGTAAATGTTATTGGGGTTCGGTCGAGCAAATTGATGAATAATGGGATTCAAGTGATCAAGTGATCAAGTGATCTTACCACAGATCAACCTACCTCTGTAGCTATTTTTTACAGGTTTTATCTCCATGTTTTTATTTTAAAAGCACTTTTTAGATGTGGCATTTAATATTTTAATATAAATCTAGTAATTTAGGTGATTACTGTCTTAGTACTATTTCTGAACTTTTTCTCAAACTGTGGAGAGAAAGGTGTATAAATTCTTATAAGAGGTTAAGTAGAAATACATGGTAAGGCATTGGTGGTCTAATTCATAGTATGCCCCTTTTCTCAATATAAATCTGGTCTGGCTGAGAGAAACTTTGGCATCACACTTTCTGTCATTATAGTCACTGTCATCATCTCCTCTTATTTCTTCTATTTGATGGTGACCATAATTTAAAATCTTAAGTGAAGTGTGCAAGTAGTTAATCTATTAATGGGTCACTTAGAACATGTGAATGGTTCTAAGGGCAACTGCTTTCATAATATCAAAAGTATTGAGCTTAATAAGTTGTCACTGACACATTGCATGTAATCACCATTAATCTCCATGTCTTTATTGTTGATGCTGTTCTTAATATTTGGCAATAGCCTGGCTCTTCATTGTATTCTTACAAAAATAAAACATCTAGTGACTCTGCAAACGAAATGAATTTGGACATGGTCTTAAATTCTTAAGTCTCTTAACTTATCATAGCCCATTTCCTCATCTGTAAGATTGTAAGAATAAGTAACAATATTGCAGAAATGTTGCAGGAATAAATAAAAATAATGTATTCAATATGGTTTGGATATAAATATGTATGCAATTAATGGTATTTATTAATTATGCTAATATGATGCAATATATTTTAAATGAGAGCCTTTAAGTTAATGTCTTGGCAGTTATTTATTTTTTGTCACAGAAATTCTTTAAAATTTAACATGAAAATTACAAAAACGTCTGTGCTTTTAAGAGAAATGGTCCTACCTGACTCCATGTTGATGACACCCAGTAAAAATAAATTTTTGGCCTGCAGTTTCTCCATTTTTTTTCTCCTTTACATTTGCTCCGTCCTTGTCTTCTGGTTTCTAATTTTTGGCATTCCCAGATCTATGCTCATTCCTAAGACCGAAGAGCCAGATTCTTCTGTTTTAACCTGAGGATCACCTGCCCTTGATCCACTTCATCTCTGACTCTGACACCTCTCTGGCTTTCGCTTTTCCCTAGCTTTTGCTAGCCGCTGAGCAGTCACTGGGATGCTCATGTATAGCCTTGGGATGCACAAAAGTAGCAATGGTCTGTATTTGGGCATTAGAGTCTTTGCTCAGTTAAATTGCTTTCTTATATATTGTTTTAAAATAATTCTTTTTTTAGAGAATTTTTCCTTTGACCCCCAATTCTGCTCCTTCAATAATGCCCTTTTACTATTAGTTTACTTATACAAGGGTTCTGAGGTCCATCGGCTTTTTACATATGGGGAGAATGTTTAGCAATCTCCTCTTCTTATAGAATTGGCAATATTTGGTGCATTCACACCCTATCACTCCCTGAGACCTATTTTCATGAACATTGCTTTGTAGAACCTTACCTAGTGCTTATAATGATTGTTAGTCCAATGAGTGGAGCATACTAAAGAATACTTGGCTTAACAGCCCTGATTCTATGCCAAAATGTCTAGAGAGGAGAGATCACAGTTCCTTCTGAAGCCTGAGCTCCCATATTGGCCCATGACTCTGAGCAAGTAAAGAGTTGAGCCAAACCTAATTTTAATTAAAAGTTTATTGTATAGTTGCTTGATGACCACATTACTTCTTACTGGTTGACTGCCATAATTTATTACCAAAGAATGTTTAATATGAACACTTCAGCCAATCTTTATCAAAATAAACTCATTAACTAAACGGGCAAGTCTTGATTTCTATGTTATGATTTTTCTTTCACACGGAAGCTTCCTTATAACAATTAGTAAAGTGTGGTCACACTGTCTGTGCCTCTTGGGATCTGAATTCACATACTCTAGGCAGAGAGGTGAACAGGTAGAGAGCTTAAAATGAAAACACACACCTCAAGAAAACAACCCTACATTTATTTCAGGGTCATTTATCAGGAAAAAGGACTGCCTTTTTAGTTGCTTCAGTGCTTTCTGAAACCTTTCAAGCTATAAGGAGAGTAATTCTGGTTTGTGTGGCTAAAATGCTAGAGAGGGTGATTGGTTTCATTAGCCAGGGAGGAGTGATAATGTGCCACAATACTTCTCCAGTTATTGGGCACTTTATATTAATAACTCACGATGGCTGGAGTGTTTAGGTATATATTTCAAGTTCAGTGTAAAATTCCGTGCTATTAAGAACTTAAACACATTCTAATTTAATTATGGTCAAGAACCGATTCCAAGAGTTCCCATGTTTTTTGTTGGCTAGTTTCAATATTGCAAATTTTGAATATAGAAAGATTCATTTTCTTTTACTCTTTGCTCCTTTTATTCTGGATAGTTAAAATCCCTAATCATTTAAACCAGCACACAGTTGGAAAATGAAGTGCAACTGAAGTTATGGAAAATTCTAGTTGTCTTCAATACTATTTTGTTTTCCACTTTGACATGTGCCAAATTTTTTCCTGCCCATGATATATTGATTACTCACAAGTTCTTTTTTACCTTCTTTGTGTCCTTAAATGACTTTTCCATTCTCCTCAAAGCTATACTGTTGTCACATAATTTTTTGATCATGGCATAAAATGGAGAAAATATTTATCCAGTTGAAAAATTCTGTAGTAGACTATCATTTAGTTATCATCCAGTCAACTAACAAATAAAGACAATATTCAGGGTACTATTTTGTAGGAAATTGAAGTAGGATCTGTGCAGTGCCTTAACTGCAAAAGGAGAGCACAAAACTGGCTCAGGACAACTGGTGATAATTCATTGTGGGCTCTTAAGTAAAATTATTCACATGTGACTATTTTTTGGGCCAAAGCGATGGTCCAGTGGGGAAGGCACTTGCCATGCATGTGCCAGACCTGGGTTTAATCCCAGCTACAATTCCCTAAGCACTGCCAGGAGTAACTCCTGCGTACAGAGTCAGGAGTAACCCCTGAGCATCACCAATGGCTCCAAATGCCACCTTCAACACCGAATAAAAATATGAGACTATTTCTTTCCTGTTCTATAGTCTAGAACCCTTTCATGAATTCTTTAAGCTAACCCCTTTGGTAGTTTTGATTATCAATTAAACTTGAATAAAATGTTTTGAAAATATAGTTGGGGAGAGAGAGAGAGAGAGAGAGAGAGAGAGAGAGAGAGAGAGAGAGAGAGAGAGAGAGAGAGAGAAAGGGATCTTACTGGCATCAGAATCTCTTGGAATTGTTGGCCAAAACTATTTATCATTTAGGAAAGAACTCATATCTTTCATTCCACAGTGATGTCTGTGGGACTGGTGAAAGTGTAAATCTAATATCTAATCATAGATTTTATACCTTGTATCAGCTCTTAGAGGCTCTTAGATGCTTCTTCCTATCTTTGGCCATGAGCATTCTGTGATCTCCAGTTGTAGCAGAGAACCGGTTCCTTAAGTGTAAATCATGAGTCCTGAAGTATTCAACAACTTCTCTTTGATATGGAACAATGGAATAATGAATCTCTAGAGTAGAGCAATGTGCTATAGTAATTTTGTATGACTGTCTTGAATTTGGGAAGTCTGTGCTATTTATTTGAAAAAAGAGCAAAGACACTAATCCATATGTGGATACTTTTCATATGTGAAGTATAAAATAAAACAAAAATTGTTTAGTTGGTCTATGACATTCAACAAATCCAAAGGATTCAGATAGGAGCTTAGGCATATAGCAGATTTAGTTTTTTAATTAGTTTTTCATTGTAATAAGTGCTTAAGGAATCTCCCATATTTTGGTGACTTTGAGTGACAAGGAATCTGTTTTAAGATGTGTGAGGCCAAAGTTCTATCCCTTAGAAAACAACTTTTGTTATTCTTTGTGGGCCTCCTCACTTTATTTGGGGAGTTAGGAGGGTTTGGGGTCACACAGGGCTTGTTCCTGACTCTGTGCAGAGGGATCACTTCTAGAAATGCTCAGGGACCATATGCAGTGCCTGTGAGTTAACCTGGTCAGCATCATGGAAGGCAAGTACTTTCCCATGATAACATTCTTCTCCCCTTGCTGATACTTACTGCCTACATTCCCTCTGCCTCGGTAATTAGAGGTAGGCACTAGTAATGTTGCAGTATATCCAAGACTGTTGAAAGATTTATAATAATGTTTGTGAAATAATTTTTCATAAATTCAAAAATATAGTTTTGATAATGATTGAATTTATATTTGAGAATTATTTACTGACATGACTTCTTATTCCATTCTGTAGTGAGTCCTTCACAAACTGACATTATGGTGACAGGAATTGAATGAGGCAAACTCAATACTGATCAAATCAAACAATAAAAATCTTGGTGATAGGGCCCAGATGAGAGAGATAGTATAGCAGGAAAGGCTCTTGGCTGGCCTGTGACAGAGTGGGTTTGGACCCTGACATTCCATATTGTCCCCCAAACACTACCAGGAGTAATTCCTAGTGAAGAGCTAGGAATAACCTGTGTGGCTCCCAAAATAAAAATAAATAAATAAATAAAGGAAATGGGGACCAGTGAGACAGTACAATAGAGAAGGTACTTATCTTGCATATACCTGACCCTTGTTCAATTCCTGTCACCATATATGGTTTCTCAAGTACTGTCAGGAGTGATCCCTAAGCACAGAGTCAGGAGCATCACTGGGTGTGGCCCACCCACCCCCTTCCCATGCAAAACATAAAGAAATAAAGTATCTGGGTGAAAGTGCCCAGACCTGAGGTTATAATGCTGATGGAGAGAAGACATTATCATGTCTGAACAAGTTGGAGTCTTATTGAATGACAGTTGGTCACTTGTCACTTGTCACTTGTCTTTCCATTGTTCATCAATTTGCTCGAGCAGGCACAGTAACATCTCCATATGTTCTGTCATGAGCAAGTGTAGCCCAAGGGCATCTTCTAGCTCTAGGAACATGAAGAGCCTCAAACCATTCCTTCAGGTCATGGGAATGAGGTCCATAATTGTTACTGGTTTTTGGCATATCAAATACAACACGGGTAGCTTGCCAGGCTCTGCCATGTAGGTGGTATACTCTCAGTAGAAGGTTCTCATATCGAGTATATACTAATGAACCTCAATGGGGTGAGGGCAGCTTTTCTCTTGGAGTTCTGAGGAGCTGCGGAGTCCGGATATTGAGAATCACTCACCTCATGGTGTGGGGTTTCCTCTGGCTTCTTGCTAGACTAACTGGGATGAGGGGCCACAGTTAGAACCTGCCTAGAACTGTATACAGTGTGCAAATGTGAAAGATCCTGGGCAGGACCTGGTCCTAACTTCCAGTATTATCATAAGACTGTCATGCGCCACAAGCGGTCATACCCACCGAGATGAAGGTGGAGGAATGGAAGGAGGAGCCCAAATGCCCTCTCCAAGTCTGGCCAGCATGGCCCCTTCCCTGCATGTGTGAGCGAACCCTTGAGCTATGTTGGACTCTGCCAGGGGGCTGGCCGAGCCCGTTGCCACTCTCTGGAGCTCCATGAGCTGCTTCTACATAGGGCTGATTGGCACAGCTGTGGGTCTGAAGTGGCTAGTTCTGGAGTGTCTCTCTTCGGCGTTGCTAACGGAGCTGTGGGTCTGGAGTGTCTCTCTTCTTGGGTTGCTGGCTATGGTGGTTGGGAGCTTACAACCACACTCACCAAGATAGAGGTGGAGGAATGGGAGGAGGAGAGGACAGTTGCTACTCATGTACATTTTAGTATTTTTATCTTAATGTATAGGGCATTTCCTCTACTTTTTTGGGGTCTAGTTTTCTTGTTAATTACTTAAAAATAGTTTTTTTCCTCTACAGTTCTAGGTTCGCTCACTTCGTGCAGGGGAGGGCTATGCTGGCTGGACTTGGAGCAGGGATTTGGGCTCCTCCTCCCATCCCTCCACCTTCATGTTGGAAGGCATGGCTGAGAGCTCCCAACCACCACAGCCAGCAAACCCAGAAGAGACACACTCCAGACCCACAGCTGTGCCGGCATGCAGCTGCAGAGTGGCCTCATGACAGTCTTATGATAATACTGGAAGTTAGGACCAGGTCCTTCCCAGGATCTTTCACATTTATATACTGTATACAGTTCTAGGCAAGTTCTAGCTGTGGCCCGTCATCCCAGTGAGCCTAGGAAGAAGCCAGGGGAACCCCCACACCATGAGGTCAGTCATTCTTAACATCTGGACTCCACAGCTCCTCAGAGCTCCACCTAAGAGAAAAACTGATCTCTCCTTTTAGAGGTTCATCAGTAAAGCTTGAGATGAGAGCCTACTACTGAGAGCGTACTATCTACACGGCAGGGCCTGGCAAGCTACCCCTGTTGTATTTTTTTCTAATTTTTCCTATTTCTTTTTTTAGCTTTTAATTTATTTATTTATTTATTTATTTATTTATTTATTTATTTATTTATTTATTTATTTATTTATTTATTTTTGCCTTTTTGGGTCACATCCGGCAATGCTCAGGGGCTACTCCTGGCTCTGGACTCAGGAATTACTCCTGGCGGTGCTCGGGGGACCATATGGGATGCCGGGATCGAACCCAGGCCAGCAGAGGCTGGCAGCGTGCAAAACAACGCCCCTACCCGCTGGGCTATTGCTCCGGCTCCGCCCCTGTTGTATTTGATATGCCAAAACCCAATAACAATTATAGACCTCATTCCCATGACCTGAAGGAATGGTTTGAGGCTCTTCTGTTCCTGGAGATAGCAGATGCCCTTGGGCTACACTTGCTTGTGACAGAATGTATGGAGATGTCACTGGTGCCCTCTCAAGCTCAAGCAAATCAATGAATAAAGGGAAAAAATGTGATACAAGTGAATAGGTTAGTACTATTCTACCAAGCTGTTATAGAATGAGTTTCTTAAACCTAATGTCCTGTTAAATTATTGGCATGAGATTATTGAGTAAAGAAAGTAGACTCTGATAATTCTCACTGTTAGTTATTTTGTTGGGTTTTTTTAATGGCACAGATTTACATGGCAACCAAAGTAGAGAAGTGAACCAATTTCCAATTTCCATGCCGCGTCCCAGAAGCCATGTTCCAAGTACTACCTCCCACATTGCACACTCCCCTGACCACAAACACCCACAGCCCTTTCCGGAGGCTTGCCTCTTTAGGACACCAAGACATTCAGGGGGAAGAAAAATGCCCAAATGTTTCCCAGATGTCTGACTGTGCAGCATAATTTGGCATCAAAATGATTGGAGCTTTCATTTTTCAACAGATATTTTGTCAGAATGCAAACACAACTTTAATGTAGTAAGGAAATTTCTCCCTTTCCTCCCAAATAGACTTGAATTTATAAAGTATTAATGAATATGTACTATGTGCCAGATATAGTCTTAGATATTAGATAATGCAAAACTGGAGTCAGTTAAGGAAGCACTATGAAGAAATTTAGGCTTTTACAAAGGATAAGTATGCCTCTTGCCTGATTGGACGAAAGTTATAAATAGCAACTACTCACATTTTCAATAATGTGAGTAGTGTTATGTGTTTATCACACAACTACTTAATTAGAAAATTTGCTAAAATAATTATACTCTAAACAATGTCTCCACTGTCGAACAAAGTTTTTTTCACTAGTTGGAGGAGGGTAAACAGAGACTAGGGAGGAGCAGGATCATGAGAAGAGAAGAAGACAGAAATGTGCTCCCCCTTCTCAGGACCCCTGCTCTGTCTCAGACCTGTGCTTCTAGAGGGGGCTCCAAGACAGACCAAGGATTGTTGTATTCAAATCTCTCTGCCAAGGCTCGTCTCAGGCTAACCATTCCAATGACATAATTTCAGGCCAACCTAGGATAGGTCATTGGGTGAATGTTTTAGAATGTTTTTCAGTGTTATTCTGAACAAGCTGTTGCAAAGTTGCTGGAAACACACAGGACTCTACCTCCAAATAATGCTTTAGACACTTTATGATGAAATAGTTGGTCCTACCTCTTTCAGCATGAGACAACATGACTCTAAGGAAGAAGAGGAAAGGTTTGAGGTCACATTGCTCAGGTGACAAGATGAACAAGATCCTGCTGCTCTGAATCTCTTGGACTTCTCATTTCTTTTCTACCACACAATGCTCCATGTTCATTTCCTATTCAGAGAGAGGCGGTGAATGTGCAAAAGAAGCCTAAGATTGTCTGGAGCTCATTCATTACCATGCAACTACTATTGCTTTGACTGTACTCTTGTGGGAGATTACAAGATTGGTCACAAGTCTTTACCCCTTCTTGTAGCCATACAACTTTACATGTAACCATAGTTTCTCCTAGCAATATACAGAGTTCATTTCCACACCCTCAAATTTGAGTTGACCTGGTGACATGCATTGTATTGTTATTTTCCAGGAATCTTATCCCCTTTCAAGAGACAGAGAGTCACACAGGAATGCAATGAACAGAGCAGAGTTTATTGTGCTGGCTAGCCAGGGTCCAGCTCCCACATGGACTCGCAGGTCTGAATAGGCAGGTAGGACCTTGAGCCTTCTCAAAAGGTACCCCTTATGAAGGCTTTTCCTGTTCATTACAATAGAGCCCACACATTACATAGCCAATTAATTTGTAATATCTTATCTCTAGCCTATCCACTCAAGGTATATTGCCCCTTAGCCTATAGGTATGCAGTCACATGAGCAAGTAGGCAGGGTATGTTCAGCTCGTATACACAGGGTCATTTCCCTTGACCTGTCCATCCAGGCAGGGCATGCCCACCATGAGCCCATCCAGGCATGGCACATTTTGCATGTGCACCGGGTCAAGTGCCTGGCCCTGCCCACATTCCACAGCCATCTTCCTTGCCAGCCCACATTCCACAGACCCCCCCCCATTGTTTACCTTATCCTGGGTAGAGAGGCATCAGCACCCGGGGCATCAGAACTCCAGGTGGGTGGAGGGACCTCTTACTGATCTCTGTTGGGGGAAATGAGACAAACTACTATTCTTTTATTCCTTATCCTTTCAGTATCAAAGGGTTGGCCAAAGTCTCATTGGATCATTCCCGAATCCAAACCTCAAAAAGCTGGTATGCTTCTGCCCACAGAATCATCTTATGGACAGGATTGGTTTAGGTGTGGGAAGTTGGAATCTAAATGACTCCGCCACCGAGAACAAAGTAAAAGTCTGTCAAACTTATGAATGAGGCTAACCTAAATTGGCCTTCTCCTAACTCTCCTGCCGCCTGACCTCAGACATTTAAATAAGTTCAGATGTTAGCCATGCTTAGGTCAGCTAAGGGCCCAGCTGGGCAATGACAAATGATCACTGTGTTAAGTCAATGAGTTCTGAAGAGGCCTATTACTCAACAACGGCGACACACCTAACTGTGGTGTTAAGTCTAATGCTCCTGCCTTTCATCTGGAATTCCAAGCTGCATACTTCCCATGTTTGCTTAAATGACAAGAAGTATCTAGCACTTGTTATCTAGCCCAGTCCGTGTGGATTAATGTTGAGCTCCCAAATTCACCAAGTCTGTGATACCAACTTGGGGATAGCCATGGAGTGGCCTAATCTGAGGCAGATTCAAAATAACTTGATGAGCCAAAGAATATTCAATCTGTGATTCCGTAGTCCACTGAACCTCGTTGAATGCCATGAGGGTATATCTCATGGACTCCAGTGGTTTGGTCAACTTAATGCTGGGGATAAAGTATTTTGCTTTGGTCTGTAGTGTGTCACTTCAAGATTTAAGTGTTGAAGTTCCAGCCCACAGTATGACAGTATTTGAAGTTGGGATCTTTGAGAGACAATCTAGTGTAGAGGAGGACATGAAGTTGAGATCAACCTCTCGATCTCTTCCTCTCCTCTCTCTCTCTCTCTCTCTCTCTCTCTTCCCCCCTTTCCCTCACTCCCTCCCCACCCCACCCACTCTTCACTAACAGTAAATGGCAGCTCCATGCAAGTCAGGAAGAAAGTTCTCCCCAGAACCTGACCATGCTTGTACCCCTGATGAAGGACTCCAGCACTAGAAGATAATAAATTTCTGCTGTTTAAGCCACCCACTCAATGGTATTTTATTATGGCATCCCAAATGAATACACAGCTGTTTCTAGTTAGACAGATGTTTGGCATTGGTTCAGGGTAAAATAATATGAATGATTAAATGCATTTTTTTGCCCCAGATGTTTTGGTAATGTGAAGATGTAGCTAATTTGTGCTTGCAGGAGGGGCCCATGACTGTTCTGGGAAATAGCTCCTGGATAAAGGTAAAAATTCTGAGAGGATCCAGAGGACTCTCCCTTCCTTTCCAAGTCAAGAAAGCACATGTTCCTGTTTTGGAAAGAGGGTAGTGGAGCATCATAAGCAAACATTGTCTTCTTAGAGAGCTAGGAAACATACCTATCCCCTTCCAGTTAGTCGCAAGCAGATTACATTAAACAAACCCTCCAATTGCTAGACTATTATCCTCCTCTGTTCAACTGTTAGCTACTACTGAATTTGTGTTGAAAGTTGTAAGAAGTCATGTCTGGGCAAGGTCAAATGAATGAGGAACAGAATGCCAAGAGATGAAAAGTGGTGATAGAACTTGTACTGGAAAGGATCCCTGGTGTCAACTTTATATGATAAGAAGTGATCTTAATAGATAAGGCATTGAGAAGCATTGCTCTAGTATAAAATTCCTCTACCTTTGCTCAAACAAGAATTTTGTTAATAACGTTTTCAGTTTTCTCTCGGAGAAGCAGGCTTGCAGGCCACCCAGAGGGGAATTCAATAGTACAGGGTGGGCAAACTTTTCCTATAAATACCAGATAGTACATAATTTTCAGTTTTCGTGAGCAGAATGTGTTGCAACCACTCAACAAGACTGTTGTCATGAGAGCTGTCACTGACAACACATAAGTAAATGAATGTGACTGTGGTCCTAAAACATTTTATTTACTAAAAGAGGTGTCAGGCTAGTTAGGTGCATGTCCCATATTTGACCAACATCCACTCTATTGAGTAAATGACTCAGTGTCTTTATGGTGTTTTAAGCAATGCCTAAAAAAATATGGTAATGCCTTAGAGTTATGACTGTTGGTTTTGTCTGCCTAGAGTGCAGTGAGGTAGAAGGAGATATTTTGGAAGATCTGGGTTCATACTTAGTGAATTAGAGACTCTGTTTGATGAAAATAAGACAGGAAGTCAGTTAGGGGAAATTACATTGCCCTGACACTTGGCAGAGAATTGCATTGCAGAAATCTTGACAGTTTGAACCACTTTAATAATAAAGTATTACAGATATCTTATAAACAATAAAAATGGCTTCTTATAATTCTGGATGCTGAATATTTTAGACTGGGGTGTCAGCATGGAAGGTTCTGAAAAGGATTCTCTTTCCAGGTTGTAGACTATCAAGTTCTTTATATTTCTTCTCATGGCAGGAAGTGGGTTTGAGCAGTTTCTGAAATTCCATTTTTTAAGGACATTATTACTTTTAGGTTCCAATTACCTCCCAACCTTCTTACCTCTTATTTTGTTTGTTTGATTTTGTTTTGGGACCACACCCTGAAGTGCTCAGGGATTGCTTCTTGCTCTTTATTCATCCCTGGCAGGGCTAGTTGGGTCATGTGGGGGCTGGGGCTAGAACCCAGTTTGACTGTAGGTGCTAGGGTTAGAATTTGGGTCAGCTATATCTTAAGCAAGCATCTTACATGCTATACTATTATTCTGACCCCAAAGTCTTTACCTCTGAATATTGCACTGTGGGCTAGAATTTCAATGAATCAATTTGAGTATGAAAGTCACATGGTGTTTGATTCTCTTGTGGTGCCAAGAATTTAACATGTCTAGTTTCATCAAGAAGTTGAGCATCAACACTTTTCATCAGCTGCTTTCTGAACTTTAAGATCCTATGCCCCACAGAACCCAGCAGTTTAGGAGGTTATCACGGTGAGAAGGCAAAGCAAATACACTTCCAACCTGAAAGCAAAGTATCATCCTACATGATACATGCCCACTAAGCATTCATACCAACTTTTACAAGATCTATACATCTTTTCACTCAATTCTGGTTGCTTGGACTTTTTATGGCTATATTAGCTTAGTGCAGGTGTGTGAAAAACATTTGAACATGATGGATTGTTTCACCAAGAGCCAAAAGGTAAATGATGAAAGAATTGGATAGAAAACATGTTAACAAGATATTTTATATTAGCTCTAAGGAGCTAGATCAATTACTATGATGTGTTACATGTTCAGAAGTCAGGAAATTCTAAATTATGGTTCCCAGTGTGAACGTAACTCAGCCCCTTCGCACACGCAATATTTTATATGGCTGCATATGGTGTTAACTTTAATGCCTTCACATCTATTCTTAATGTGGTGACTATAAATTTGAATTTCTTGACTTCAGAGGTTATAACATTAAATAATACAGCTGCATTGACATACTTATGGCATACAAATATTTCTTGATATAATATTTTGGGAAATAAACTCCTTACATGAATAAGCCTAGTGTTCTTTTGTTTTGTTTTGTTTTTCTTTTGAACCATGCAGACGATGCTCAGGGGTTACTGTTGGTTCTGCACTCAGGAATTACTCTTCACAGTGGTCGGGAACCCATTGGGATGTTGGACATTGAACCCAAGTTGGCGGCATGCAAGGCAAGCTTCCTACCCAACTATCCTATATCTCTATCCCCAAGTCTGGTCTTGATTACCTGATGGAAGTGAAGAGAATGGGGTGTTGTCATTGTTGAGCCCCTTGACACTCTCCAAGTCATTTGAACTAATTGAGATAAAATTTACTAATTTTCACTTTCTGGTGGTTTCTATTCCAAATCACATTGAAGAAGGAATTTTTTGAACATTGCTGTGCCATTTATTTTAAGAGGCTCAATAATGCTAGAGATGGCGTGGGTCATGTATGATAAGTGCCAAGTTTAAGACCAGGATACACAATTCACATGGTACTAGCTCTAAATCCCTGAGTTTAAAACCCAGCCTGAGAGATAGATTTATAAAATATGAAGAAAGTTCAGTAGGCCTTGGGTATAACCACATTTTTCCATTAAGAAGCTGTTTCTTCAATACATTTCTTTATACCGTGTACACATTTGTTGCAGTACATTCCTCCCAGAGCCTCTGCATCTGGCCTGGTGTTGCCTCCTGCAGGTCACTTTGTAGATAGGAGGAGGACAGTTTGAATGTGGCAGTTTATCTTACCATGTATTCTATAATACTCCACCCAAGAGAGCAAATTTCATAACTGTAGAGATGACTACAAGAGTATGCTACCTGCACGGCAGAGCCTGGCAAGCTACCTGTGTCATATTTGATATACCAAATACCAGTAATTATAGACCTCATTCCCATGACCTGATGGAATGGTTTGAGGTTCTTTATGTTCCTGGAGCAAGCAGGTGCCCTTGGGCTCTACTTGCATGAGATAGGACATATGGAGATGTTACTGGTGCCCGCTTGATCAAATCGATGATGAACGGGAAGACAGTGATACAGTGACAGTGATGTATTCTATACTGGCTGGTATAAATATTCTCTCATGCTGCCACAATCATCTTGGGACTAGCTAGATTTTACCAGTATATTTATCTGGCCACCTTGGATCTCTAAGTAATTAGACCAGAGAGAAATGCTTTTTGCCTCCAAGCAAGCAAGCAGGGATGTCTGATAACTCAAAGCTAAAATACAGAACTACCATAAAGATGAGACTCTTGTGAAGGCTTGGAGAAATATTTAACTGGCTATAATGTATTCTTTGGTAGAGATGCATGCCTTTGTATTGAGATACAGTTCATCTCAAAAACTCCTCTCTACCCTGCAGAGGCATTTCCTAGGCAGATCTTGGCTAGGCAACATTAACATATCAAAGAGCCTAGGTAAGGTCCTGGGAGAAATTACCTGAGGGCATTTGACCCTGATGGCTTCTCATAGAAGTGGGAGGTCTGGGTTGCAGGAATATAAAACTAGGATGCTTTCTCTCTCCTGGCTCTTTTTCTCCCTTTCTACTGACCCCTTGTCTCTCTCTCCTCTCTACAGGAGCTTAATACATGGTGGCCGCCATCTTGGCCTACATGTGGTCAGGGCCCAGCGGGAACTCTAAGTATAGAGATTTTCCTATTGCTGATTTGTAATGCCAGAACCAGTGTTAAGTAAAGGATTTTAAAACTTTGCTGGATTCTTGCATCTTTGTCTGCTGGTCACAGATCCCCTGGGACAGAAGAGGATCCCTGACCCTGCTCCTGGATATTGTGTGGGGCACCTCAGCGCTTCCCCCCACATGTTGTTTTCGGCAAAGCATTTTCTTGAGTTCTTATAGAAATCCATCACTACTCAAGGCTACAACTTTCTTTGGTTTGAGAAAATGGGTTTGAAACAGCTGTTCTGGCCACTGCTGGCAAGCAGCAAGGTGAGGCAGGAGGGAGTCTGTGATTTTAAGCACTTTACCATAATAATTAGTCCCAAGTTCCTTGTTTCTGTTCCAGGTACTCAGGTACACTCCCCACACACACCTACATGGGGACACGGGAGTCTGGATCTCATTTCATGAGCTCAGGTGTGCAGGAAATGTAGCTTTTCATTTTTCCCCTTTAAATTGACTTAAGTTTAATTCCTGGTATACATCCCACCAGGCTGCATTCTGTGCTGCTCACAAGATCCATACCTTAAACATAAGCATGCAGAAAGATAGAAAGCAAAATAATCAAAGCAGATACTAAACCAGCAGCAGACCAAAGTAAACTCATTTACCAACTAGTATGAAGCAAAATAGATGTCAAATCAGAAGCATGGTGAGGTAAAACGTGAAATTCAGTTTTAAAAATTAATTAATTTTTTTTTTTTTGCTTTTCTGGCTCTGCACTCAGGAATTACTCCTGACAGTGTTTGAGGGACCAAATGGGATGCCAGGATCGAACCAGGTTGGTTGAGTGCAAAGCAAAAGCCCTACCCGCTGTGCTGTCACTCCGGCTACATCAAATTCAGTTCTTAACTTAAATTTTAGAAATGTAAAAAAGGCAGACAAATTAAAATAAAAATGATAGAAGGAAAGAATGAAGATATGATCAGAAATTCATAAACTATAGAACAATTTTTGTTATAGACTCAGTAAACCAAACATTTTTTCTTTTTTGAGTAGATTAACCAAAAAAGAATCTTTAAAGGTAACAAAGAGAGAAAATGTGTTAAAAATAACAGGAATAAAAGAAGGGCAAATCATAGAATTTCTACAGACATTAAACTAATAGTAAGAGGATATTAAAAATAACATAATCCAATCCACCTTAATATTTAGAAGAAATAAAAAAATTCTAGAAAAATATAACAAAACTAAAAGAAAAAATAATCTGAATTTCATGTTTTAATTTTTAAAATTATATATGTAGTTATAATTTTCTATATAAAAAGGAAATATAGTTTGGGTAGGGACAGAAATAATTTTTTTTCTGTGTATCTAAGGAGGAATTGATGCCAAACTTAGTTTTCCCAGGGATAGAAAAAAAAGATCCTTCTCAACTTGTTCATCTACAACATAGATTTTGTGCCAAAGTTTGATCAATACAAATAATAAAACCTAAACTTTCTTTGTAAATATTGATGCAGAAATCATGAATAATTACTAAATAACCAAGTACAATGATTATCAATATATCATGTTAGTACATAATACCAAGTTTAATTAATTTTTAAAATTATTTTTTATTTACTTTTAATTTTTGGCCACATTAGGAGGCACTCAGGAGTTACTCCTGTTGGTGCTGAGAAGATGATATGTATGTCAAGATCAAACCTGGGTTGGCCACACAAGACAAACACCCTATCTGAAGACAAACACCTGAATTATCTCTCTGGTTCAACTTGAATTTATTTTAAAATGTAAGGGCAATTCAACATTTGGATTTGCTACTGGCTCTCCCTGTGTCCAGCCGCTCACGAGGTGCCCAGGAGGCATGGTGAGTTCTAGCCCTGGCCCGCCACCCCAGCAGAGCCTCGCAACAAGCCAGATGACCCCCACTCCATGAGGGCCTCCATTTTCCACATCCTGTCTTCCCTCTTGTCAGAACTCCACCCAGCAGACCAGCCTATCACAGCCCAGCTTGCATAGCTGCTTGTGGCCACACGGTTTATCAATAAATGCTGGATTTAGAGATGACTACAAGAGTATGCTACTTGCACGGTAGAGCCTGACAAGCTACCCGTGTCGTATTTGATATGCCAAATACCAGTAACAGTTTTAGACCTCATTCCCATGACCTGATTGAATGGTTTGAGACTCTTTATGTTCCTGGAGCAAGTAGGTGCCCTTGGGCTCTACTAGCATGAAACAGGACATATGGAGATGTTACTGGTGCCTGCTCTAGCCAATCGATGATGAACGGGAAGACAGTGATACAGTGATACTATTATGCTAATGTGTAAAATTTAACACTTTCATGACTTAAAATAAATTTTCTTAGCAAATCCAAAGCAAAACAGAAAGTTCTTAATCTAAAAGCTATTTATAGAAAATCTACAGCAAATTGAGTATCTAATGGTAAATACTAACTTCTTTTTGAGATAGGTAATGGGAAAAGGTAAAAATAGCTATCACTACTCCTGTTCAACATTGCTCTAGAAAACCTATATAGAGTGATAGACAATGCATATATGATTATGCATATATAAATGCACTTAATTGTAAGATACTATTTAGTTTAATATATTTAAACTATTATAATCAATTTAATTTTTTAGTCATTGAGAATTAATTTTTTTTCTATAAAGTAACAACAAAATCATTAGGAAATAACTTTAAAATACCATTTAAATATTGAACCTGTACTAAAAGTTGATAATGCCAGGTGTAGATTATCTCAATTAAGAAAACTATAATTAAAAGGCAATATACAAGGCCTAAATACCATACTCTTGATTGAAAAACTTAAAATTTTAAAAATTTCCATTGATTCACTTGTATCACTTGTATCACTTGTCTTCCCATTGTTCATCAATTTGCTCGAGCGGGCACCAGTAATATCTCCATACATCCTGTCACATGCTAGTAGAGCCCAAGGGCATCTGCTCACTCCAGGAACATGAAGCGCCTCAAACCATTCCTTCAGGTCATGGGAATGAGGTTTATAATTGTTACTGGTTTTTGGCCTATCAAACATGACACAGGTAGCTTGCCAGGCTCTGCCATTCCATTGATTAATAGAGTTAATATAAGACACACAATAAAAAACTCCTTATTTTTTGTGAGAATTGACCAGCATGTTAAAATTTATATGTATATTCAAAGGTTTATCAAAGAGGACTAACACTTTTTAAGAAAAACAATGCCAAAAGATTTACAATATGACATATCAGATTTTATTACAATCAGAGTGAATGACAATGGTGTGGTATTGGCACAAGGACAGAGCAAAGCCTAGAAACAGAGTCAAAAATAAACCCTCTTTTGTGGCCATTTGATTTATGTCACTGCAGTGAGGAACGGAAGATTTTCTCAATAAATGGTTCAGTTGCTTAACCATTGCAGAAAATAAATGGAGTCTTCACCCGTATTTGCACTTCACATAAAAAGAAATGACATTCAGAGGGAACATTAAATGTAGAACCCAAATATAGAAAGGAAAAAAATAACTAGAAGACATATTGGAAGCTGTGGATGTTTTTATCATCTAAGGGTAGCAAATTTTTCCAAACAGAAAATTGTGTTTAAAACAGAAATATAGAAAACACAAACATGTGTCCTCCCATGGGGCAAGGAACTCTCTGTCTCTTCAACCCGTTATATGAGGATGCCAGTCCCACTCACTACTTTCATGGTCTAGTTGTCTCCCAAATCCCAATTCAAATCCCTGTCATACTGTGGGAGTAGATTTCAGCCTATGGTTTGTGGAGGCTAGGAAATATTCTTGCTGCAACAGGAGGTAAACCTTAGAGGAGTATAGAGAGGAAAATGAGGATGGGGCCCCCCAAATTTCATAGTAGACACCTCTTGTGGTAGCGTCTCTGCTCCTCCAATCTATGTTCTTTCCCAATTGCCTTTTAGTAGATACACTGAGGTGTTTCTACATAACAATTCAATCTGTCAGCATTAACAAATTTAATTGTTATTGATGTCAAATATGATGTCAAACATTATAATGACCTTACGGGATGAGAGGTGGGTTCTCTGAGCAGTGACACTCCCCAAAAGAGAGTTGTAAGCTTTATATCAAGAAAAGCAGACCCATGAAAGGGAAGAACAGAGAGCGAGCTAGCTGTGTGAGTAACAGGAGGTACTAGTCATGCACATCTGAAACAGCAAATTCATGTGGACGTTCCACTGGGTCAGATTTGAGATTCCTTCTGGCCTCCAGGCCTGTAGCCCTGTTCTCCAGCAGGGACCAGCAGGCATCCTCCTTCATGGCAAGAGACCCATCCTTCCCTTCAAATAGTGTGAGGGAACCTTTCCAAGCTTACTGCTGATTTCAGCATGCCTGTCTCCCTGCACTTCCATCTTTTTTTTTTTAAAGTTTTTATTTTTACAATTACAAAGATATACAATTAAAAAGTTCATATTTGGGTTTTGGTCATACAGTGTTCTAGCACCCATCCCGCCACCAGTGCCCATCTCCCACCACCAACATCCTCGGTTCCCTCCCCCTCCCCCAGCCCTGCTCCATGGCAGGTTCTTTATTTCTTTCCCTTTCTCTCTTTCTCTTTTCCTTCCCCTCCAGACTATGGATTACAGAACATACATTAAAGGATTGTCATGTGTATCTTTTTGCCTCTATTTAATGCTCAGTTCTAGGTTGGCATTAGTACCCTCGACAATTGTTAGCACACTGTTCCATTTTCTGTCTTACCTAGCCTCTGACTCCCACACGTTTGTGATAATTTCCACCTTTGACAAGACCTCCTGATATATGTTTCACTTGACCTTGGATATTGGTATCTTAATATGTACATATATATTTATGTTATGCAGATAAATGCAGTCATTCTGTGTGTGTCTCTCTCCTTCTGGCTAATTTCGCTCAACATAATCTTCTCCATGTCCATCCATTTATAGGCAAATTTTATAACTTCATTTTTCCTAACAGCTGCATAGTATTCCATTGTGTAGATGTACCAAAGCTTCTTTATCCAGTCATCGATTTTCGGGCACTCTGGTTGCTTCCAGATTCTGGCTATTGTGAATAATGCTGCTATGAACATAAAAGTAGGGATGGTGTTTCTGCTGCGTATTTTTGGTTTCCCAGAGTAGATTCCCAGGAGTGGTATGGCTGGGTCAAATGGGAGTTCAATTTCTAGTCTTTGGAGGAATGTCCATATTGTTTTCCAGAAAGGCTGTACCAGCCGGCATTCCCACCAACAATGGATGAGTGTCCCCTTTTCCCCACATCCACGCCAGCACTTGTTGTTCTTGCTCTTTTGAATATTCCTGCACTTCCATCTTAAGTGGTCCTTACCCCTCTCTGTACCCTGTCCTGACAATCAAGGGACATGATTATTGTTGCAATGTGAATTTTTCCCAAGAGCTTATTATCAATTATATCTGTTTGGTCTCTCAAAAAGTGCTCAAGGTGTCTGGGGGTCACCCCAGTGATACTCAGCCACTGGGCTGGCAGTTCAGTGCAGATGACCCAAGGATGTGTTACTCTGGCCGTGCCGGCGAGGGACCACCAGGCCCACTTCGATGGTGCTCACAGATCTCCAGGGCTATACCTGGAGATATCTCCAGGGCTATATCTTCCTGGCCATCATTATAATGCCCAGGAAGTCATTTGGTAGTAGAGATTAAACCTGGGTTGGAGACATGCTCCCTAATCCCTGTACTCTCTGGCCCCATAAATTATAAGTCTAGGACACTGGCTTGCAACATAAAAGTGAAGTTTTTCAAGGAGAGATATCAGCACTCTCAGATTAAATATGATTATTACACTTTTGTAGCATAGAAGTTATTGCAGATACCACATATATAGGGAGATCACAGAAAAAGGAACTACCCAAGTGAGTTCCTGTTTTGGGCATGGTAATTATCAACTTCACATAGTGTCCAGTCCTGGAGCATACCTATGTCCACCTGACCTGCTTAGACTGGGAAATAATCCTTGCCATTCTGAGTTTCAGGGGAATCAAAGGACCTAGACTGGAATGAACTGGAATAGGTAGTTCCATCTAGGAAGGTTCAGAGAGGAGATAGAAGGTTCAGAGAGAGAAGATAGCAGGGGGACATTTACTGATGATACTGAGACAATTCCCAGAGAGGTCAGAAGCTGAGGTAAGAAAGAGGGCTAGGGATTTCACCATGAACTCCTTCACAGCCTGCAAGTCTTTCAGAGGCCAACATTCCTCTGCACCTGAGTGCCACTCAAAATTGCTACAGATATCTAGGAAACTATGGGTCCCTGGCCCACGAAAGTTCTTGCTCCTTGTGAAAGTAAGAAAGAAAAGACCTCAGGCTCACTTCTCTGAGGTCCAGAGTTTTGTCTTAGTCTTAAGAATTCCCGGGCTGCATATAAAAGCACAAAGATTTATTAAAGCAACATTACACACCCTTAAAATGGGTATCACAGTCTCAAAGGAGAGTCACACTCTACAGGGAATTGGATTTTGGAAAGTAAATTCAGGGGAGGAATATGCATGAGGGGCTTGGGCGTGATTAGCATGATTTAAAAGTTGCATATCATAAGATTCAGCTTGCTCCTGCATCACATCCATTATTAGCATCTCATTATGGAGCCTCTGAGGTTGTGAGTTGATATGCATTTTGGGCTTATTGCAGGGAGTGAGGGAGTGAAAATAGGGTCAGGGTTCTCTGAGCATGCTCAGTAACTGGACTTGGGGTTTCAAGGCCTTTTTCTTCAGTCACATAAGATGGTGCTATTTGTTTTCGTACTGACTTTCCTGCCTAGGATGGCACAGACCCTATCAGTGCTGTCTGTCATATATGACTGTGACCTTCTCTTCATGCCTTATTAGTCTATGCTGGGTCAAAAGACCTTAGAATGGAGAACAGAACCACAGACGTGGGAAAACCTTGGGCTGAGATTCAGGGCTCATGGATGAACTAGTAACATTTATTCACCTTTTAAAGGAGGGTTTTAGACATTCTTTGATGACTCCACTGCCATGAAATTTTAATACCACAGTTAGATTGCATATCGTGTACATGCTGTATGTACATCTGTGCTTTATACATAACTGGATAACATTTTCTCTGTCCCCTCAGCAAAGGATCAGTTTTTGTCCCTTTGGGGGCAATATCAACCCACAGAGAAAATTATTTTTAGAGAGAAATTCTAGATGTGCTGGATAGTCCCTAGTGCGTGGCTGTTTCTCCTCTTTTCTTATTCTTGTTTGTTCAATTCTCCCTGAATTTTGTGAGGCCTTGGTTTTTCTTTTAAATAAAAAGAAAAGCTCACTTTCTGCTACTTGCAATCAAAATAGGCTAAGTAACTACTAAAGATTTTAAAGAAATTCTGTCCTGATAGGGTTTCCCAAACCCCCATCATCCAAGAGACCTAGCTCAGGAAATTTATACCATGCCACTTCTTATCAGATATGTTTTCATACAAACAACTTCTTTTTTGTATATGAAAAGGCAGATACTGTTTTTTAATTCAAATTGAAGACACACAGAATATTACGTTTAAATCTACATGTTATAGAAACGACAACAGGAAATTGCTTTGAATAATGCGAGTTACATTTATGTCAGAATAATTTAAAGATACAAAACCTATTTTAATTTGCATTTTACACTTGTATACCAGCTATCCCACAAAGTGCTGAAGAAGTAACAGATTCATAGCTGAATTTAATTTTGCACAGAAATGTAAAAGCTGGGAGAAAGGAAGGATTAGAAGGATCCTATTTCACCTTATCTCATCTCCTGCGCTGTTATACTATCAAATCAAATCTGAACTTGGGGCATGATCTGTTGTTTCTCTTAAGAAGCTTATTTTAAAAGCATAGTATATTTTTTGCTTTGAAAAATTATTTTAAGTTCTTTTTGATATGACATCTAGATAGATGCTTATTTCAGATATTTGTTCTCTATATTTTTGTTTTGCTAACAGAAGAAATTTAAAGAACCTCTTTTTTTGATCATTTTTAAACTTTGTGATTCTGATTCTTGTAATTCTAGTTCTATTTGAGCTTTTTAATTGTACATTTTAATTGATGTAAGACTGTGGTAAGCAAAATTGACATGAATAGAACACCCTTGGGCCCTAGCAGATATAAGGACCTGTAAAAATGAAGCAAAAATTGAAGACAAGAGAGGTAGAAAAAGCAGGGCAAGGTAGTTAGCTAAAAAAAAAAAAGAGGAAACGAAAGAAAGATTGTTTCAGGTAAAACTATGAGGGGAGTAGAGGTTCTTATCTATGCACATTACCTTGCTGGTACTATCAGAAAAACCCAGATTGGTTTAGGATTACATTCTTGGTTGAGACTGAAATAACAATTAGATTAGGATTAAGTTTGGGTTTTGGTCAGGCATGAAAGAAATTTGGGGTTTTTTCCCTTCTGTTTTTAATAACTGCTTTATCACATTTCTTTGGAGTACATATAAACCAACATTGTATAGACTACATGGATTGCACCACTAAAAGTTACATTTTGGTTGAGGCAGACATCATAACATTACTACTAAAAATTAAAAATATAAATTAAAAAAGTTCAATTTTGTCTTTCACTATAGTATTCAACCTTCCCCCTTCCCTTCTATTTGATCTTACAGTTTCAAGATTTATTGCTGTTTTATTTAGTATGCTAATTTATTGGGTTTGTTTTATTTATGTTGAAATTCTCTTGAATTTGATGAAAACTTCCAACTTTTCATTTCTGTCCATTTTGCCCATTACATACACGCGTGCGCACGCACACACACACACACACATTTTTATTTACAACTTCCATCACTTTCAATGATATCCTCTTGAAATCTTTAGATTACTTTCTCATTACTCTGCCTTTAAGCATGTTCCCAATTTCAAGTAATTGTTAGCAATCATAAATGGAAAGATGAATCAAGCATTTTTTTTTCGCATACCTGGTTTAAATAGCTTCTCCTGGGGCTTCACAAATATTATTCCTTTAAAGAAGTAAGAGGATCCTCAATTCTTTATTAAAATATACATTCGTTGTTGCTGCTTTTAAGGACACAGGCAGCCAAGCTGGGAGGAGGGGCTACTTCAGAGTTAGTGCTCAGGGGTAACTCCTAACATATCTAGGGGGACTATGTGGGTCCAAGCAGGGACTCCTTATACAGCTCATGTGTTTCAATCCTTTGAGCCTTCTCCTTGGCCTCAATTAACATATACATATAAGGGAATGTTATTGCTCCATCCTGTGAAAGGGATTTTAAAAAGTGTTTAATAATGTAAGAGATTAAGATCAAAACCTCCATTAATTGGAGGCTCTTCTGGGTGTGAATCATTGTGTAGGCTGTTTGCATATGATCCAACTTGTCAGGATAACTCTAGAATGTGAAGTTCTAAATTCTATCACTTCAAAGGGTAGCTTTAAGGAAACTGAACCATAGGAAGGTTGATGGTGAATGAATGTCATTTTAGAGCATGGTTAAAAACAAACACACATTCAAATGGAAATCAAATAGAGGTCTGTGTAATAACAAGTCTATAGTTCTTTCAATTTAGGGAAACTTTTGTGTGTGTGAGTGTGTGTGTGTGTGTGTGTGTGTATGTGTGTGTATGTGTATGTATGTGTATGTGTGTGAAAGTTTGAAAATAATAAGTATAAAGGCCCAGGGTCTATGCAGATTCCTTGATGAAAGGACTTGGGTATTTAGGGGATGTACTTTACCCTGGAGCAAGCTAGCTCCTCCTTGCTTGCTTTTGAATAGAAGGTTGATGCATTTGTTAACAAATCAATGATGAAGACAAGGAACCTAGAAGTCTGTTTGGAAGCAGATAACAAGTTGGGTAGCTTTTTGTTGTGACACACTTTGTGCTTTCCTGTGATTGACACCCTGGCAGAACTTCAGCTGGGTGAGGGAATTCCTGGTTTGTGAAGGTGACTGTGTGGACTAAAGCAAACATCCTTCCCCTCCTTTCCACTCCCACCCCTGCTTTTGGCCAGGGCTTCTGCCTTCAGCCAACTCAGCAACTGCTTTGAGTCTGACAGCAGCTGTCAGCTGAGGACCCAGGAGGGGTCTCCACCAGTGATCAAATGGTCTCTTCACTTCCTGGGTGGGCAAGCAGAAGCTCTCTCTGGCTAGGATGTAATCAGGAGCCCTTTTCTAATCAAATTGGGTCTGGTTCTTTCCCAGGCAGAATTGCAACTGGTGTCTATTTGAACCATCAGTGTTTACTTTGAGCTGTTTGCACTATCAGCTCCGTGCCTGAATAGACACAGACCCCAAGGGAAGGGGCCTGCATCTCCCGTGGCAGAAATTAGGCTCATGTTCTATAAGGCATAGAGATTGTTTTTACTTTTACTTCATACAATAAATGACAAGATTCTACAGTCCCTATGAGAACTGGCTGGGAGGTCAGGCAGGAGGCCTGGAAAGAGGCAGAAACGTGAGAATGTAAGTAGATAGATTGGGATCTTAGTTGGGAGTCCTGATTTTCCTACCATATACCAACAGCCTGGGAGCTGGGCTCTCTTCCTGTGTAGACCTTTCTGTTGACTGTTTATTGTTCTTTTAGAGATCAGTTCGGTGATGTTCACACCACACTGACCCAGTCCCTGAGCTGGATAATGTAGGGAAGAGAAGACAGTCTCCTGAACTTGAGACAGGGAGGACTGTGGCAATGGGATAGAATACAATGAAATGATTGGTCGTTGATACAGAGACAATACAATTTTCCCAAGGACAATGGCTTTGTATTTTCACGGTGGTATCCCCAGCACCTTAAACAGGCTGGGGTTCAGAGTAAAGATTTCACAAACTTGTTGAATGAGAACAATGAGAGCAGGGGAAGATAAGACAGTATCAAAGCTCGTTAAGAGACTACCTTAGCCGGCTCTGACTTTTCAACTCCAGGTCTACCTCTCACTGTGTAACCTGCAGCTGGTTTCTTAAACCCTCAGAACCCATGTTCTTATTTGAATGTAGGTCAGAGACACAAACAGCTAACACAGTCACAGAACCTTGTCATGAGAAGATTAGCACTGTGTCAGGTGTATTTGAAGGGTGCCTTATTTCATAAATATGTTTGGTATTCACAGCTAAAGTGTCAGTTGGGGTTGACTTTATCTGAAGATGAAAACTGATGAATTGAGAGAATACTGTGAACATGCTGCCTGCTGTGCCACTATCCAGATGATGATAATTTAGGGCAAGTCATTTATGTCTCAGATCACCAATTCTTTCCTTTACAGAAGGAGCTGTTGTGGATGGTCCCAGAGATAGCATCCAGTTTCTTAGTTTGGGGTGGAGTTGCAAAAACAAATACCTGCAGGGATCAGGCAGGTAATAGCCTACTGAGCAAAGTAAGTAGTAACCTACCCACCTCAGCATGCAGGGGAGAGTGGTGGGGACTTGGTAAATGGAACACTTCTGCAGAATTCTGCCTTAAGGTTTGTGCACCCAGCAGGGACAGATATTCCAAATTTCTCATAGACCCTGAGCATCCCAAATTTCTATGAATTCTCACACTTTTGGAAAGCTGGTGACAAATTTAGTTTTTTTTCTACTTTGTTTTAGATATTGCTTTGTGAAACAAACAGCATGTTTTGTAATAATCATTGGTTTTCTGCTTCTGGCTTGGATCCAGGAGAATAAGTAGAAACCAGGGTCTGAAAAAATGAGTCTTCAGGCCTAGTTTTAATAGAAGCAGGTTCACTTACAGAAGACCCTAGTGTAGAATGGATTGGTTTCTGTTTTGCTATGACAGGGTTTTACACATAGGTGGCCCAGTAACCACCAGTCCATAAAATTACTTACAGAGAGGAAGAGGACTGACTTAGAATCCTATTTCTAATTGGGTCAGAAATATTGAGGTTCTCAACAACAGAGACAGTGAGGAGATAGTAGGGCACTCACCTTGTACATGGCCAAACTGGGTTTGATCCCTAGCATCCATATGGTCCCTCATGCCCACCAGTAGTGATCCCAGAGCTCAAAGCCCTGAGCACTACCAGTATGGTCCCCAAACCAGACACACACACACACACACACACACACACACACACTTACACACAATTGAAGTTCTCTCTTTGTCTGAATTTCTAATCATTTTTAGAATTTTCTTTTAGTTCATCAGAATGTTAAATACTGCTTAGGATGCCTACAAGGGAACTAAAATAACTAACTAAAGTAACTCTTCATGGACACGTTAGAGCCAAGTCTAAATACAGGATTTTCAATCTGGAAGTAGCAGCACTCTTAGTAGTTCAGTTTTGGTAGAAATGAGTGCCTTTTTGAACACATCTTCATCCTATGAGTTTTTTTGATATGCCTTCTGTAGGACGGTAACATGAGCGCTTAGATTTCCCTCACATTGTCAAGAATCAAGAGTCGTGGATTTGAGATTTTAGGAAAGATCAAATATTTTGCTGACTCTGTCTATCAAGACTAGACCACTGAAAGTGAAGTTGGAACTGGGTTACTTGTCCAGTAAAAATGGCCCAGAGGGATGACAGACAGTTTCTACAGATGGAAAATTGTGCTTTGATTTAACAGATTGCCTTCATGGAATCATCAGTGAGAGTCCCAATAGTATGATGTGGTCATTTGATCATCCAGCAACTGACCAAATCAATTGATTTTTTGTAACTACAGCTTTTCATTTGGCATCATAAAGATACAATCTAAATAAAGCATTAGCCTCTAAAATGTGTTTAAATTGAATTTCTGGATACTTTGGCATGTGTCCAGTTTTAAATACGTTCTGATCTAACTATCTAATCTCTAATCAAAAGGATCTGAGTATATGGAACATTCTCATTAATAATGATACCTTAGACATCCATTAAGTCTGGACATTAATTTTATGGAAATTCTTCAATACATCTCCATTAGAATTTTTTCTGCACAAAATTAGTAATAAAAGCTTTTAATAAATGTCATAAATATCTATGTTCAATCAGAGTTTTAACTAAATTAAAGCCAGACCAAAATAGAAAATAGTTACTTCTGCAAGGGTTGACCTTCAGAAGACTTTTTGAAGAAAGCTATTATACTCTTTGTTATGACTTAAAATGTGTTTGTTATAAAGGATCATTAGGTTGTGGGGAAAAAAATTATAGTTTTATTTATTACTCTGAGGATTCCCTAGTTTTGCATACCTAGCGACTGATGCAATAAACTCTAGGAGTTTGTATTGTGGAGCTTTGAAGAATGAAATAATAAGTTTAAACTTTTTTTTCACAGTATTTTGCCATATTCAGGGCTTAGTCCTATCTCTGTGATCAGAGATCATTCCTGGTTGTGCTCTGGGGACCATGTAGAGTGTAAGGACACAATCTGGGGCTGGTTGTGTGCAAGGCAAGTGCCTTAGCCTTGGAGCTGTCTGTCCAATCCTAGGTTTGTCATCTTTTCTGACTAGTACTAAATTCCTGAGCAAATTATTTCAATTTCTTGAGGCTACTTTTGTGTGCAACCCCACATCTGACATTTACCCTAATAACATGAAACCATCAATTGAAAAGGACTTACACACACCAATATTCATCACTTGTATCAACTTGTCTTCCTGTTGATCATCGATTTGCTTGAGCGGGCACCAGTAACATCTCCATATGTCCTGCCGCATGCTAGTGTAGCCCAAGGGCATCTGCTAGCTCTAGGAACATAAAGAGCCTCAAACCATTCCATCAGGTCATGGGAATGAGGTCTATAATTGTCACTGGCATTTGGCATATCAAATACAAAACGGGTAACTTGCCATGCTCTGCTGTGAGGGTGAGATACTCTTGTAGTCACGTCTGATCTTGAGCATTTATTGATGAACTGTGCAGCCGCTTTGCGGCTGCATGAGCTGGGCTGTAATCAGCTCTTCTGCTGGGTGGAGCTCTGAGGATAGGGGAGTCTGGATGTGGAAAATGGCGGTCCTCATGGTGTGGGGTGTCCCCTAGCTTCTTGCGAGGCTCTGCTGGGGTGGTGGGCCGGGGCTAAAACCCACCTTTCCCTCTGGGTGCCTTGTGATCAGCTGGGCACAGGGAGAGCCGGTAGCACCTCTGCTCTGTGTATGTGAGTCTCTGGATCAGCATACCTGGGCTGGGCTTCTCAGCAGATTTTTCACAGATTACTTCCTTCTGGGGGAGCTCTTCACTGCAACATTCCTTCGTGGTCACCAAAATGATGTAGGTGGGCCTCACAGGTGGCTTATGTGAGGCAGAAAGGGAGAGAGATAGTCACTTTCTTCCCAGCCGCCTCTGCTGCCCAGAATCTGCTGAGCAGGCTAATGTCTGATAAAAGGCAAATCAGCCCTAGGCCTTATCCAGGGTTTCCCTCAGGGTTCTTGTCTTCATTGCAGAAAAAAAATTTTCAGGAGTAGACGAGCAGTGAAGTAAAACAGATTTTATTATGGAGGTTTTAGGAAGGGGAAGGAGGAGGGAAAGTGAGAGAGACAGTACACATCTCAAGAGGGGGGATACAGGCAACACATGTGCTTGGGCACCACGTGTGCTCAGTCACATGGGCTCAAGGCAGCACATGGGCTCAGGCACCATATGTACTCAGGCAGCATGTGTGCCACCAATATTCATAACAACATTATATACAATAGTCAAGATCTGGAAACAACTCAACTGCCCAGCAATAGAACAGTGGATAGTGACACTGTGGTTTGTATACACGATGGAATAGCACCCAGCTGTGAGAAAAGATGCTGCAACTTGGATGTAATTAAAGGAAGTCATAGTAAGTGAATGAAGTTAGAAGGAAAAAGACAAAGAGCACTTAGTCTTGCTCATATCAGAGTATAAAGAAACAAAACATAATTTTAGACCATTCCCAATGGAAACAAACCCCAGTATATGGTCAATAGAACTGTAATCTGAGGGTGTCAAGAGGGAGCTGGGAAGAGAACTTGGCCTAATTAATGGTGGAGGCAATTGGCATTCTGATGGTGGGCCTAGTGTAGCAGCACTGTGCGTGTGAAACAATGGCACTGGTTTTATTGTAAAAATTATAAAATACATTAAGAAAACAAAATAAGGTCAATGAAATTTAGAAGTGAATAAGATGGTGCTTAAAAAGTATCTCATTCAGTACTTGGCCCATAGGTGGTGCTAAATTCATGGAAGCCATTGTTATTTCTATCTAGAATTGAGTAGGATTTCGGTGTCCAAATTTTAGAGATAATAAGGCATTAGTCCTGGCTTCTATTCTCATCAATACATCTGAACAAATACACACCTGTGCTGTTCTTTAGTCCTTTTCCCCGCCATGTACTTGTCAGTTAATTAAATTACAAGAGAAAAATATGGGTCCGGGCCGCTTTCCATCTAGAGCTTTGGATATAACTACAATATATCAGGACCAGAGTAATAGTACAGTAGGTAGGGCACTTGCCTTACACACCATGGACCCAAATTCAATCCCAGCACCCCATTTGAGCACAACTAGGAGTGATCCTTGAGCAAAGAGCCAGCAGTAAATACTGGTGTGGGCCCCCAAACAAATGAGCAACAAAAACAAATACAAAGAACTGTAAACTATTATGTGCCCCTTTGACCTGACTCAGAGCAGAAAACCAAATCTAGCATTTAAGAAAAGTGTGTGATAAGGGTTTACCTGGTGAAGAGGAAAAGCAGGATGTAGAGCCAGAGTTGTAGTTTGTTAGCAGCCAGGTAGGGGTTTGGGATGACCCTATTGTGACCCATAGCTTTATCCTCCTGTTTACATATATGGCCCCTGAATTTTTTGTTTCTTGACTTTTCAGTCACTATGATTTTACTACCAATCCTTATAGGTTGGATGATCATTTGAAAATTACACTATAAGTCCTCTAGCTAAGGACTTTTCAAATTGTTTGTTAAAGACAACAGATTCTATTCTTTCAACAAAATATGATGAGAAAATGTAAATGAACAAAAGAGAGAAAAATTATGATTGCTCTGATTTTAAACAAGAATGGAAGGGGTGAATGGGTGAGGTTTCACTTCATCCTTGCTTCATCCTCCTTCTGTTTCCAAGAATAATAGGTAGAAAATCATTAATTCTAGTTTGATCTTCTCTGGAAATAAATTCTGAGAGCATAATTGATCTCCTCAAGGTCACATAGTTAATTAATGGAATAGCAAGTTTAGGGCACAGGTGTACTTACTGGAGGGGCTGCATAAGGATCATATTATTTGTTCTTCTTTTGTTAGACTATAACATTAGAAAAGTCTTTTCCTTAATCCCCCATGCCTCTGCTTACAAAGTCCCTGATATAATCTCAGGTCAATGTCTTTGATGCATCAGAAGGTCTGGTTTACACATGTAAATGCAGGTATGGAGAGAGAATGCTAATATCAATAGCTGCACTACACAGAGAAAGTAGTTAAGGCAATTAGCCAGAAACCTCATTATTTTTAATTCCTCTTTCTAAGCACAAAAGTTCTATTAGTCCCCAGCTCAGGATTATGACATTTTCCTTAGCCATTTTCACTTTCCAAGCTCTCTGTTTTTGATTCCTGCTTGCTTTTGTGTAAGGCTTCAGTAGCCTGTAGGCTCCTGAGAATATGGTCACATATCTCTCTGGAAGATTCAGATTTGGAAAGCAATGGGCTCATTTGTGGCAGCCTGATTAGGCAGAACCTTAATTCTAGAGTTCAGTGGCTTTGTAAGGAAAAAGCAACACAATTCACAAACATGATTGGGTGCAGTCTGTCACAAGTAGAAAACTATTGAAAGTTTAGAACATAATGCTAAGCAAATATGTGTGTCATTTGGAGGAGGGAATCACCCACAGTTTACCAAATTTGATATTTTATAATTTATTTATTCTCTTTTCTTCCTTTTTAAAAAACAACTGTAAGCTTAATTTATTACAACCATTTCCTATTATAAAATAATTGAATTTTCACACTTTATTTTTTTTATAAACAGAAGGTTACAAATAGCCATGGAGTAGAGACTTTGCCTATATATCCAGTGGATATTTTCTTGGTTGGTTGCTATTTAGGTCAATGGAAATATTCACTTTTGAGACTTTTTGATAGCTACTGCCAGTTTCACCATTTAATCATTTTTTGAGCTAAGATATGTTTCATTAAATGTCTTCTGTAGGTATTCATTTTAACCTATTACTAATGCTCTAATAATCCTTGTATTTTATGACATAAAGTCCTATACTAAACATAGCTTAAAAGTCGTGACATAGTTTCAAAATGATCATAAAGTTGTCTCTCAAACATAGACAATAGAAAAATTAAAATAGTTTAAATGAATGCTATCATTTTTTTTTGTTTTATTATTCTTTTCTTATAGTTCAATGAAGTGGATTTTTTGAACACGTGCTTGGTGAGCTGTCCTGCTGCTGAGAACTTTACAGTCATTATTTGACTACTTAGTCCTCAAAATACCTAAAAATTCCCATCGACAAAGAAACTGAGGGCAATTGATATCTTCCTTTTTTAAATGTCAAATAGCTAATGTGGCTGGCAGGAAAGGGACCCACAAATATAACATCTCTTTATCTCTTGAGTGTCTTGATCACTTGATCGCTTGATCACTTGAATCCCATTATTCATCGACTTGCTCGAGCGGGCGCCAGTACCATTTCCATTGGACCCTATCACGTGCCAATGTAGCCCAATGGCATCTGGTTGATTCAGGAATATGAAGAGCCTCAAACCGTTCCTTCAGGGTTTTTGAGGAGGAAGTCTGACCGTCTTGTAAATGGGCGGCCACGTGATCTTTTGACATCCCATGGGATCCAGTCGGTAACGGCTCTAGTTCAGCGGTTGTCTCCAAATCGCATTACATGTCCAGCCCATCTGATTTTTGATGCCTTAGCAAATGAGTAGGCGTCCCTGATTCTGGAATAGCGACGGAGGTCGGAACTCCGAATTCCTTCTCTCACTTGAATGAGGCGTGATATTCCAAGCATAGCTCTTTCGATTCCTCCCTGGGAGACCGAATAGCATTCTCATCCTGCTTTCGTAGGGCCCAGGTATCTGAGGCGTATGTTAATGCAGGGAGAATGGTGGAGTCAAAGAGATGTGCCTGGAGCCGGAGGTTCTTTGTCCTTTTGGCTATTTCTTCAATGTTTTTTGAAGGCAGTCCATGCTGATCTCTTCCTCCTGCGCAACTCAGTTTTTAGGTCACTCATCATGTTGACTTCTCTACCTAGGTACACATAACTGCTTCATTCAGAGATGTCTGTTCCATTGAGAGTGAATGGGGCATCCGGAATTAGTTCATTTTTCATAAACATAGTTTTCTTTAGATTCAGCTGTAGACCTACCTTTCCACATTCTCGGTCAAAGTCAGCCAGCATTTGTGCCGCTTGGCTAATGTTTGGTGTTATTAGGGGCGATGTCATCAGCGAAGCAGAGGTGGTTTAGTTGCCGACCATCTATCTTCACTCCCATTCCTTCCCATTCTAATTATCTCATGATGTTCTCGAGGGTGGCGCTGAAGAGTTTTGGTGAAATGGTATCACCCTGTCAAACCCCTCTTTTGACATCAATGATCACTTCCTTGTAGAATGGTGAGATCCTGGTGGTGAATCCATAAAACAGCTCACGAAGGATCTTGATGTATTGGGTTTGAACACCCTGTTTGGCTAGGGCTTCAGTGACTGCTTCAGTCTTCACAGAATCAAAGACTTTCTTTAAATCAACGTGAGACAGAGCGGCGTCTTGTACCCCCCTACAAATCTCAATGAGCTTGGTTACTGTGTGGATATGGTTGATTGTGCTGAATCCTTTCCGGAAGCCTGCTTGCTCGCATGGTTGTCCTTCATCTAGTGTTCTGCCAATCCTGTTCAGGATGACTCGAGTGAACAGCTTGTAGATGATGGACAACAGACAGATGGGGCGATAGTTGCCGATGTTGTGGATGTCTCCCTTCTTGAACAGTAGAGCTGTCCTGCTGGCTTTCCTTGCATTTGGACAGGTAGCATGTGAAGAGCCGAGCTAATGTATTTTGCGTACTGACGGCAGATTCTTCAGGTGTTTGGGTCTGACTTTGTCTTAGCCAGGTGCTGTTCCCTTCTTTACCGACGAGATGGCATGTCGGATTTCAGAAGGGAGAACGTTGGGAATGACATATCCATCCTGTGGAATTTGGTATTTGGGCACATGGACATGGCTATCAAAGAAATCTGAGTAGAAGTCATGGATAATCTTCTCCATTGCCTTTGTGGGAGATGTGATATCAGACCATCAGGGCATCGGAAGGCAGTCATCTTGGTCTTATAGTTGGCGAAGGACAGGCGGGCAGTGCGAATGCTTTTCCCAGCTTCTGCTGCATCTTCCAGTATTTCTGCTCTTCTGTCTTTGAGGTCTTCTTTTATCTCTTCTCTGCACCGCTTTGCAAGCTTAGACGTGAGTATTTGGTCTCCTCCAGCTCACGCCTTAGGAGAGTTTCTGAAGACATGCGTCCTTTTTTGTCTTTCTCTCTCTCAGCATTCTTTGCACAATCATGGAGTTGCTGAACCAGTCGGTTGTATTCTTCATTGATGTCGTCAATGGTGGTATCTTCCCATGTTGCTGCAATGGTGCCAAAGAGTTCCCAGTTGGTGGTCCTTCTGGGATTTCTCTTCCTAAACTTTGCAGCCTTTTCTCCCCATTGCGTGAAGTAGAATTTTGCATGAAGGAGACAGTGTTCCCAATCCTGTTTGTAATTTGGGGATGACAGCAACATCGGTCAGACAAAACTGTCGATTGAAGATGATGTGGTCAATTTCATTGTGCAACTATCAACCAGGAGATTCCCATGTCCAACATTTTGCTTCATCCTTCTGGAACTGTGAGTTCCCATGAATGGTCTTGGTAGACATGATGAACTCAGATAGTCTCTCACCCTGTTCATTCCATTCTAACCATGTGTCCCAATGCGGAGTTCTTCAGCCGATCTTTTCGGTCCTATCTTGGCATTAAAATCACCAACTATCATCTTGTAGAAGGTGAGTGTACGAATAGATAATAAAAAAAAACAGCAGATAAGGATTAAATGAACATTTGAGGCGAGGAGATTATTCTGGATTCCCTGGGGGTGGGCTAATAACAACACTGAGGTCTTTAAGAGCAAAGAGGTGAGGCAAGAGAATCAGACATTTCAGGGTGAACACAGTGGTCATAGCGGTACAGTTTATCAAAGGTGGCCAGAAGCCAAGGAGAACTGGTGGTTTCCAGAAGCTGGAAAAGGCAGGGAACGTACTTTTTCTTTGGAACCTCCAGAAGAAGTAGTTACTTTTCCAGGATCACACAGCAAATGTTAATGGTCATCTACATAATCCAAAGACTACACTCTTTATTTTTAGCATGATGCCTTCCCAGATAGCTTAAACTATTACTGAGTCTCAAGGATGGGTTCAACCCAAGACGCTGCTCAGCACAAACTTTTGAACTCCTTAGGTGTAACTGATTTGGGTGAAAGCTTTCCCTGCTCTCCCCTGTGAGGGTTGATTTGTTCCGCTGAAGCGATGCTGTCAAGTTCAGGGAGTGAACAATCATCAGACTGGTTTGTGGGAGGGCCAAGTGGATAAGAGTGGCATTCTGCATCTTTCTGTCTAATGGAATCATTGTTCTGGTTTGAGAATACAATTTTTGTTCTAAAGTTGATAGTGATTACGTTTTTGTTTGTTTTCAGAGTTGAAAATACATTTATTTGGAAAGCAGCAGGAAGAGGGGAAGAAAAGTCCCAACTGTGGAGGAAGTTAGTATAGGACTAAGTTCAACATGATAAGTTTTCTATTGGCCCTTTTATTTCCATGAGAGATAGATCTATACTTCATTATTATTTTTTTGAAATTCCATTACATTCACATCTGTGGTTACTCTCTTATTTTTCTAAATGCAATTATCCAACTAGGCTCAATTATGGAAAAGAAATTATAAAAATCTTTTGCTGCCAACAATCCGAATCTGGCCAGCACATTCTTGGTGGTTTGAAAGTTGGGTATAATTTCTCTTTATTCTTTTCTTTTCCCCTACCTCTATTCCCCAGCATCTTTTAAACTTGCTTTTTAAGTGGGACTGATATTTGTTAAGGTGGAATTCCAATGCCAAGGGGGTCTCTTTGTATATATTTTACAGGAACAGGTATATTTTGATTTTCATATTCATTTTAATTTCATGTTAAGCAGAAATTGAAAATACATGGGGTTGATTTTATACATTATGAGTTATACACAGAATGAAGTAATATTTTAAATCCAAACTGGGATTTGGTATATGGTATTAACTAGTCCGTGTAATACATAATCAAACTATTTTTAGTAAGAATAAAAATAATTGCCACAATCCTTAAGAGAGTTGGCTTTAGCTAAAAGGGTCCTAGGTTGAACCAAAGCAATTGAAGATTAAGAGCCTGTAAACTGTTTTGAGTTATTCATTTTTTGCTTATTCACAGGTCCAGCATCATGCTGATCACAGTCCCCACACTCTGACCAAGAGTGTGAATGGTTCGGAGTTCTGAGAGCATAAACTGACCATGGCTGGTGAGCTGAACCGTGCAATTACCTTCACTTGATCACTTGATCACTTGAATCCCGTTATTCATCAATTTGCTCGAGCGGGCGCCAGTAACATTTCCATTGGACCCTATCACATGCCAATGTAGCCCAATGGCATCTGGTTGATTGAGGAATATGAAGAGCCTCAAATCGTTTCTTCAGCCCAATGGCATCTGGTTGATTGAGGAATATGAAGAGCCTAAAATCGTTTCTTCAGGGTCTTAACAAGGAAGTCTGACCATCTTGTAGGTGGGCGACCACGTGATCTTTTGACATCCCGTGGGATCCAGTCGGTAATGGCTCTAGTCCAGCGGTTGTCTCCAAATTGCATTACATGTCCAGCCCATCTTGTGGCAATTACCTTACTGTTGCAGGACTCCTAAGGGCCGCTGCATCTGCTCTGGATTGCCTCCCGAAAATCACTCCGTAGATAAGGGGGTAGTCTAAATGTGGCAGTTTATCTGACCATGTATGCTGTACTAGCTGGTATAAATATTCTCCCATGCTATCACAATCATCGTGGGACTAGCTAGATCTTACCAGCATATTAGCCTGGCCACGTAAGGACACCTAAGTAATTAGACCAGAGAGAAATGCTGTTTGCTTCCAAACAAACAAGCATGGCTCCCTGATAAAATATAAAACTACAATGAAGTAGAGGAGACTTGTGAAGGCTTGGAGAAATATTTAACTGGCATTGGTGTTGGTCCTTGGTACAGTGACATGCCATCTCAGAAACCCCCTTCTCTACATTTCAAAGGCCTTCCTGGCTCAAAACATTAGCACAGTAAAGGCCCTAGGTGAGATGCAGGGAGGGGTTACCTGAGGGCATTGGACCCTCCCTGCTTTCCATAACAATGGGAGGAAGGTCTGAGTTGCTGGGGGTATAAACTTGCCGGTTCCCGCTCTCCCGGGCTTCTTCTTCCCGGTGGGATCTCGCCTTGTGAGCGTTTATTCCCCTTGGAAGTTACACACGTGGTGGTCGCCATCTTGGCCTACACGTGGCTGGGGTTCTAGCCTGGAATCCTAAGCATCGGGTTTTTCCTTTTGCTGATTTGTATGCCTGAACCTGTGATAAGTAAAGTCTTTTAAAACCGCATCGGATTCCTGAGTGTTCATCCATTCCTCGCCTGCTCCGGAGGTAGAAGGGAACTCGCTTCCGGCACTGTCAGGGGACCCTGGCGGAGCGCCCCGACACTTACACCCCAGAAATTTCTCTCCTGTAACAACAAATTTCACTGCTGTTAATATGCTGTAAGAGCGCTTGCAAGAGTTGGCAAGGGTGGATCCAGTGACTTGGTTTGAACTGTTGCACCATATACCCCCAATCCGTACCTTGCTCTCGGCACTACTGGGTGTGATTCTGAGCAACTCTGAGCCCAAGTGCTTGGCAGAAACAATCCTCGGTTCCCTTCAGCACTGCTTGGGAGCTCTTCACCTCCCCAAATGGCCCTGCCCAGAAACAAAAATTGACCCAAGAGATAGAGACAGAGACAAGGATGATTCCTGCTTCCTGTTGGCTGTTTGTAGTGGCAGTGTTGGAACTCAACAGGGTCTCCACCCCCCAGAGGAAGGGTTTTGTCCTATGTGTTCTGTGTATGATTACATTACAATAGTTTTGGGCACTGTGCTGAATTTCTTTTTTGGTTTTGTTTTTGGGGGTTCACACCCAGCAATGCTCAGGGGTTACTCCTGGCTGCACTCAGGAATAACTCCTGGCGGTGCTCGGGGACCATGTGGGAGGTTGGGGATTGAACCTGGGATGCTGTCTTGCATGTGGCATTTGTCTTAATGCTTAGTGTTATTGTCTTAATGTCTTAGTGTCTTAATGTCTTAATGTCTTATGTCTTAATGTCTTAGTGCTATTGCTCCGGCTCCTGTGCTGAATTTCTATATGGTAGCATGGATTACTTAAATATGATTTGTGGGAGTAAAAAGCAACGAAGCAGAAAGGAGGATGCTCAACACCAAGGAAGGGTCTTCCTCTAGTACGTTTTACAGTGTGGCAGGTGCTGGGTTCTGGCTTGTGTGGTCTAGCTCCAGGACTCTGGATCAGCTGATTCCCCCATTCTGCTCCAGTGTTCTGCTCTGTAAAATGGGCTTTAGGTTGCACTGGCTTCACAGGGTTTGCGGGTTTCAGTGTTGTACCAGCATGGCCAACTCACAGTAAATGCCACATTATTGAGAGATTATTGTAAGCAAACTGAAAAGTAGATGTAAAGACTGAAACTAGATTCGTATCCTATAAAATTCTGAAACCTTAGGGACCCTTACTGTGTGGCAAAGTATCAAAGCAAATGTGCTTGTAACATTCTGGTGAATGCGCAAACACATTTACTGCTGAGCAGGATGCATGACTTTTTAATTGAATCTTACCAGCAGGCTAAAGTGTATGGAAAAATATTTCTTTGGATTGTAGAGAAAACAGCAGCCTTCCATTTCTGCATCCTGGCTTCTTGAAGACACATCCTGGTTTCCTGTTGTCAAAACTTATTTGTCAGTGCCACTTGGATGCCAGGTGCCAGATACCTAGGGAAAACAGAAGCAGAGGCAGTCAAGGAAGGCAGATGCTCCGGAGGACCCAGGAAAGCTGGCATGGTATGTCCTGGTTTTGGACTTTATCTCCAGTCACAAAGGCTATCTGGACCTTGCTCAATGATTTCAACATGATTGGAATCATTTCTCTTTAGATGAGGGAGTCATGCACTGACTGTTCCCTTTATTAGTCTTCTCTCAACATGTTTTCTTTTTTCTTTGGTGAGAAAGCATCATCCAACGCTTCTCCACCCATTGAACCAGCTCTTGCATCCCACACAAATGGTAGGAATGAGAGGACCTGTATTCAAACTGCAGGAAGTTCTCTTATCCACACCCTGGCACCTGATTCATTTTTGTTTTTTGACTTTGGGGGACTTGCCTGATAGTGCTCATGGCTTACTCCTGGCTTTGTGCTCAGAGCTTACTCCTGGTGAAGCTTGGATGCTGAGGAGCAAACCCAAGTCAGATGAAAAAAAAGGCTATGCCATCTTTCTGACCCTTATACTCTGATTCTTAGAAATGGCTGCCTCCAAATAGGCAGGGCCTGTGAGTTTGCTCCATTCCCACCAACTCATAGTAACATAACTATAAAATGTTTACTGACCTGAGTTGTTTTCCTTTTGCTTTTAACTAGTTACTCAAATTTGAAATCACATCAGATGAACTGTAGAAGCTATCAATGCCGAGTTTTGATTGAAATGAATTAGGGTAGAACTTTGCATTAGGGTGTTATGGCCACCTTCTGATCGTTCTAGTATGTTCCAAGGTGAGAACCACTGTCTTCCATAGTGTGCCAGAGGCTGTGATCTTATTACCATCACAGTTTAAAAGGGGACACACCTTCACATCCTGCTGAGCTTGGGATGTAGAAGCATCTTCTCAGAGCCCCACATTAACACTCTAAAGTCTGCTCTGAACCATATCGGATTTCATGGAGTTCAATGTACTTATCACGGAGTACAAATAACATAGAACTGGAATCTGACAAATATCTAGCTGATCCATTATTGTGTGATTTGTTCTTTGCACTAAAACTGGGAAAAAGCCTTATTGGGTTTTACACCAAAGAACCAAAAAAAAAAAAAAAAAAAGCAAAGAAAACCCAAAACAAAACAGCAACTTCATTTGTCAACTGATAAAAATTATAATTGACAGAAAATCACAAATAATACATGCACACACGCTGCAAAGCAGAGAGCAGGAACAGTTGTTAGGATGGGGGCCTTTGTACATTTCTAGCTCGCCCAGGGATGTTGCAGTTCTGTTGGAACAGTGGAGGTGAGGAAGCCACTGGCCGATCCTTGCAGGTTCTGCTGAGCTGTAGCACACACTTTTGCTCATGTAGTTTTCATTTAGCAAATTGCCTTTCTTCTGATTGTTTTTCTCTTCCTGATTTGGTATATTCAAACTGCTATCCCATCTGCAAAAGGTCACGGATCCACCCAGGTGCCAGCAAGACGTGCCCCTTGAGGAACTGAGTTATTGACGCCCTCCACAGGGGCGCCCTGCCTCCTGACAGGCTACAGACTCAATTACTGGAACTAATACCAGAATTGCTGTCTTGTCATTTTGTAGTCCCTGAGTATTGCTGTGACTTCCCAACATGGTTGGATGCTGACAGCCCGGTGTGATGCCTACTACCAGTCTAGCCCTAAATGTATACCCCAGGAGATCCAATACTGTAGGATGGAGAACTCTGGGTCTCAGCATGTGTTTTTTGAAGACTTTTTTGGCATTATCCAAACTCTCTCTTAAACACTTCCTGGAATGTGTAGTCAATTAACCATTGCAGGCTGTGGATAAATTCAGCATTGCTAAGCAGAGATGTGTTAGAAAGAGAAGTTTGTTATTGTTTGTTTATTTTAGGGTCCTTTGAAAAAAAATTCTGTATATGCGCTCTTATAAGTAAATATACAATTGGAGAAATGTAAATTCCTCTCTCAAACCCAAAGGATTCCACTAGAACCTGGACACATATCTTCCTCCCAGATATGTAAACTTATTCTGTCCTAGATATTATAGTACCCTAAAGAAATTTCTACTTTTTGATAACTTGGAACTGGTAAATGGTCAGTCCTTGGTCCATGCACAGATGACTTAAAGATTGAAGACAGAAGAGCACCTACTGGTTTATTTCCATTTTAAAGAAAATTAACTACCCAAACTGACCAGTAGTGGTTACTTCAAACACAACTACCGTTTGTATTTAAGATAAAATACCTTTGCAGTTTGTTTCATAAAATCAGAGAACTAGGAAGTACTTGAGAGATTACTGTGTCTGACCTGACTGAATCCCTTTGCAATCTGCCCCAGCAATGAACTCTGTGGACCAGTGAGTGCTCAGACAGGCTGCCCTGTGAGACCCCTACATTCCCCAAGTTTGCTCTCCCTCTCCTTTGTCTGTCTTTCTCCATCCCCCTCACCCCCTCCCCAGTCAATACCTTTTACTTGTTTTCTGGCTGCTTTTCCTAGAGCTTTAGCTTTATGGATCCACTCTCTACCTTTCAATAGCTTCTAGCCTAGGGCCTCCTTTCCTGGCTTCTGAGCTAATTATTATCCCTGCAGTTAATTATTTTCTTCATGGTGAGAAACAAAAGTGCAGCTCCTGACTGCTCTTAGCTGGGAGCTGTCTGGCTTCAACAGTCAGACCATGGAGTTCTGTTGGACAGAAACAATTTCACAGAATATCATTCTCAGACAATCCTCTTGTCTGACCATGGATGAAGCAAGACAAAAACGAAACTGCTCCGTAAATACATCTGTTCACAGTCAGAAGCAAGAATACCATCCAAACCAAGGTGACTCTGCAGTCTCATTTCTGGGTGAGCACGAGTGACAGCTGTTCTTTACTCGTCTCTTAGAGACCCTGTTTCACCCGAGATACTAGGAAATAAAAGCTCTTCAAATGATAGAAGCAGTTCTGCTTGATGGCCGCCCCCACCCTGCCCTCATTTTAAACATTATCCTATTTCCTTAAGCCTTTTTAAAATCACCCACAAGCTCACATTTTCATACTAGATGATCCTAAGACTCTTTCATTGGTCATTTCTCCCTTAGTTCTGAGCTTTGTGATCGCCTCACTGCAAGGAAACAGCGATGACCCTATCTAACATAATGTGCGCTTCTGGTGGGTTTTGCTGGAAGGACTCAGAGATCTTCAGTTATGGACAACAACTCTTGTGGATGTGATCTGGAACCTTCCAATTTCCCAAAAAGTAGTCTACACAGTCCCATCAGGAGAATTCTGTTCTAGGAGCAGGTCTGGGGAATGGAACCCAGTTTAGTCGTTTTTCAATTTTGTAAAGAGACCTAGTTGCTTCTGTTCCTTCCATTTTTCCAGGTAAGAAGTTGTAATTGGTAGCTAGGGTTTTTCTTCTTTGAGGCTGTCCAGTACACAGCTGTGATTAACTCTGGTTTTCTCAAGCTTGGTTTTAGTGCTTTTTCTGTTTTGCTTTGCTTATGGCCAAAGGAAGTACAAGTTTCAAGTCTAATGCCCCTCTGAGCACTAAATACAATTTACTCTCCATCTCTATTTAATTGAGTTTGGTGTCTATGCTCTTCTTTGAAAATGCTTCTCTCCTTCAAATGCTGGGCTCTGTCCAACACAAGGGCTACCCACAAGTCACTTTTAGCTTTGATTTTAAAAGTCCTGTTGGGTCCCTTTGGTGGAGAACTACATTTCTTGGGTGTGGGAATCTTACTTTATTATTATCTCTTGCTCAAGTTGCTATCTTTTCTTTTTAGCTCAGATTTGGCAATTAACTCTAGGAATAGTTAACCAGGAGAGGTTCTTCTTCTTGTTGTTGTTGTTATTATTATTATTATTGTTGTTGTTCCGCCATTTTCCACATTCGGACTTCCCTCTCGTCAGAACTCCACCCAGCGACAGCCTATCACAGCCCATCTCATCTAGTTCCACCCTGCAGCAGTCTTTTTTCCCAATCAGGCCCAGGTATGCTGAACCAGAGACTTACAGACATGGGGCAGAGCTGCTACTTGCTCTCCCTGTGCCCAGCCACTCACGAGGCGTCCGGGAGGGATGGCGAAGTTCTAGCCCTGGCTCTACCCCAGCAGAGCTGCACAACAAGCCAGATGACACCCCCACTCCATCGGGCCTCCATTTTCCACATCCGACTTCCCTCTCATCAGAACTCCAACCAACGACAGCCTATCACAGCCCATCTCATGCGGCCGCTCGTAGCGCAGTTCATCTATAAATGCTATATTTAGAGGTGACTACAAGGTTATGCCACCTGCATGGCAAGCCTGGCAAGCTGCCCTGTTTTATTTGATATGCCAAATACCAGTAACAATTATATTAGTCCATTCCCACGACCTAATATAATGGTTTGAGGCTCTTTATGTTCCTGGAGCGGATAGATGCCCTTGGGCTCTACTAGCATGAGACAGGACATATGGAGATATTACTGGTGCCCGCTCTAGCAAATAGATGATCAACGGGAGGATAGTGATAGTGATAGTGATGGTTGTTGTTGTTGTTGTTATATTGGTTGCTTCCAAATACCTTAATTAAATGTTAAGCTTCCAGAAAGGAAACAAAATTAATTCTCTGAACTGGACTCCTTCCTTGCTCTTCTTTTCATGGGAAACATCTAGTTTTCAGGGGAACAGGTGTCTCTCTCTCTCTCTCAGATGCTCACTCTCACTCCCTTTTATTCTCCTTTACTTTGAATTTCTAACTGTCTCTGTTACAAAAGAATCCTTTAGATACATTGTAATTTTACCATCTGGATTTCTATCAGAGCCACATTTCCTCTTCAAAGGCCTTTCTTAACAAATACACATTTGAAGAGCAGAATGTTTGTTTATTAAGATCACACAAATAAAATCAAGGAGTTTTTAAACAAGCCATAACTGAGCCCCACTATCAGAAGAAAACGGTTTTATTACTTTCATATTGCATGCAGACATATTCATATTTTGCAACAGAGGGTAGGTCACTTGATCACTTGACATCCCGTCTGATATCTTCTTTTTCCATTTAGCATTCTAAAATAAACAGCCCTATTGTTTTCAGATGGTTTGCATTAGATATTATTTCAAAGAAGCAGTCTTTTATATGATGTTAGTGTATCACAGACCTGTTTGGGACATTTAATTTTGCCAGTCTGGGCCTTTCCTGTTTGGTTGGTTTGAGTGATGTAGGTAAGAGTACTGTAAATATCTTTGTGCAGTCAGCTATAGGCTTTCTTTCTGGATTCTAATTTTAAAAAGTTTCTTTTTATCACTTGAATGACAATGTTATACATTAGAGACTGAAGAAATTTTGATCACACTCATAACAGGTCATCCTGTTGCTTCCCAGAACATTGAAACCACCAACACTGATGAAGCCTTTATTTCTGAAACTTCGTCAGATTGTCAATAAAATAGTTGCACCTGTAATATAACGTGTTTCACTTTATGCACTTTTTTCTTCACTTGTATCACTTGTATCACTTGTCTTCCCGTTGTTTAGTGATTTGCTCGAGCGGGCACCAGTAACATCTCCATATGTCCTGTCACGTGCTAGGTAGCCGAAGGGCATCTGCTTGCTCCAGGAACATGAAGAGGCTCAAACCATTCCCTCAGATCATGGGAATGAGGTCAATAATTGTTACTAGTTTTTGGTATATCAAATAGGACATAGGTAGCCTGCCAGGTTCTGCCATATGGGTGGTATACTCTCGGTAGTAGGCTCTCAGTTTGTGCATTTACTGATGAACTGCAATGGGAAGAGATCGGCTTTTCTCTTGGGTGGAGCTCTGACGGGCTGTGGAGTTTAGATATTGAAAATGTCGGCCCTCATGCTGTGGGGGTTCCTCTGGCTTCTTGCGAGGTTCTACTGGGATAGTGGGCCAGGGCTAAAACCTGCCTTCCCTCCCAGACACCTCGTGATCAGCAGAGCACAGGGAGAGCCAGAAACAGCTCTGCCCCATGTGTCTATGTCACTCACTTGTTTTCTTAAAGAGGGAAAATGATCTTTTATCACGTGTTTACTAGCATTTGGTATTTCCTATTAGCAATAGTAATTTCAGTTTTTCATGGGAAACTAAGAGAAATAGATCTTTTTCTTTTGTTCCGTCTCTATATTTTCATAATTTAGTGAATTAGACTTATTCTCAGGCAATCAAAAAGTTCAAACTTCTATGAGATTTGGGCAAAATCTGAGAATTGTGGAGCAGAGATGGTTTAGTCTTTGTCTGGCCAAGTTCTCTGATGTGTTTTTTGTACCCAGTGTGAGACAAATTCTTCCCTCCTAGCCTTTTCTGGATATTTTGGTTTTTGATCCTGTAATAATTTTCTTCTTTTCAGATTTCCTTTAGCTATAATATTTATATTGGGCACCTGCCTTCTCTTCATACTCTGAGAACAGTATGGGTGCAGTATAGTAGACTTTCTTTTTTATTTGAAAAAAGGCCAAAGGAAAGATTTCTTTTCTCCAACACAAGTGGGAGTAACCTTTTTGTTGGGAGAGGAATTTCACTTACTGTGAGAAACTTACATTATGGTTTTTACATATTTAGAAATATTTCTCTTTAGACAAGAAGAGGATAATAATGAATCTTTAACAACTTAACCATTTCTGAAATAATAATATTCTATGAATAATACCTGTTTTCACTTCAAAACGGAAACCAAGGGTTGGTGAACAATGGAATTGACTATTTAAGAGTAACATCATTCTCCTATGAGAGTCGAGCTATTCTGTCACCCTAGCTAAGGGTGACATGTCCTCTTTCAACTGGGCATGTTAAAAATAGACATTGGAATGTACAAAAGGTGAAACACTAGGATTATTACTTCCTTCTCTATAGTTGACCTCCCTCTCAGTTTTGCTATTGGAAAAATAGGAACTTGAATGTGTCAAAGAGGACCCAATCTGAGGTGTTTCCAACGGTCTTTTCCCAATAGTTCTTTGGAAGTTCAACTTGAGGGTAGGGCATAGAGATAGTCTAGGTAAATGTATTTGCTTGCATGTGACTGCTTTTTCCAGCTTGGTACCACCTTGTTCCTTAAGCATCACCAGAAGTGATCCCCAAACATCCCTCAAGCACTGGGGTGTGACTCATCAACCAAAAAAAATAATTCAAATTTGCAAACAGAACCAGCTTTCCTTCTTTTAAGAAAGTTCCACTTGGGGTGGGTCTGGACTGATAATACAGCGGGTAGAGTGTTTGCCTTGCATATGGATGATGTTGATTTGATTCCTGGCATCCCACATGGTCCCCTGAGCAACCTCAGCTTTATAACTGTATATCTCATGGCGACTCAATAATAATAATAATAATAAAGCTATTTGCTCCAATAGAAAAGTTTGAAAAATATAAACAACAAAAATGAGAATTTTATAGTTTGGGAGAGATAATGAGAACAGCTCATATATTGAGATGGTGACTAGAATCTTCATCCACTATTACCATGCTCGCAAATTATGTCCATACTCTTAGATTTTATCCTTTCATTGCTAGAGTCTTGGGACTGCCAAAATGTTTCCTCTTGTCTCTCTAGTAAGGACTTAGAAAAGTCCTCACTTTTAAAGCCCTTCTGTTAATATGATCTATCTGTTCCAGACCTAATATTCATCTCTGCACTCATCTCAGTTTGGGAGACTTTCAACATGTTTGTTGAATAAAAATGAATGGGGAAAAAACTCCTAAAGCTAGACTTATTGTTCCTAGCTTATATATACATATATATACACATATATGTTTATGTATGTATGTATGTGTATATATGTACATATACACACGTATATATACACATGTATGTATATATACATATACACATATATGTATATATACATATATGTATATACATATATACACATATGTATATATGTGTGTATATATGTAAGTGTGTATATATGTATAAAGCCCAATTGATTGTCATTTATGTAAAGAATTCTAGGTCAAAGAAGCTCTGTGTGTGTGAAAGAGAGAGAGAAAGAGACAGAGAGAGAGGAACAGAGAGAAATAGAGAATTGGGGGATCCATGTATCACCTCATCCCAAAGTCATCTCCACTCTGAGAAGCCCATATACATATATACATATGTATATATGTATGATATACATATGGTATACATATATACATATGTATATATCGCGTATATATATATATACACATATATATACACATACATACATATATACACATATATATGTATTATATATATGTATACACACACATACTGTATTCCTCTCTAGACTTTTCCAGCAAGCTTCTACGCATTTTCAAATCTGTCTGTATTTCCGAATGACTGAGTTTCTTGAGGTTGTCCCAGACCTTATTAATTTCTGTGTCTATTAATTTCAGTCCAGCACTTTGTCTAGTGCCAGCGCAGGGCAGAGTCACCCCAACATAAGTCTTTCAAAATTAGATAAAACAGAGCCTTGCTGATTTGATCATTTGGCTGGCTTTCAGAAAAATCATCTAATGCAGGAAAAGAAAAAAATAAATAAAGGGAGCAAAGGTTGCACTTCCCATGAGTGATAAACTGAGAAGTGAAATGTAAGTCTCCATTACATTTCAAAGCAAATTGGTAAGACAGATGGCCCCAAGCACATTTCTCATGGTCCTTCATTCCTTAGTGAAATTTCTAGAGGCCGCCTCGCCCTAGAGTGGTCCTGTGCTTCCCCTGAGCGCCATCTCATTCTCAGACCAGAGGTTTGGTTTGATACTGATTTTCCTGCACTCTGCTGTCAATGTGCCTTTAACATTTGTTGTTTTATCACCCTACCTTGACGGCTCTTTTGAGAAAGACGATTGTTTGTTTTTTCCTTTTATCTTTCTGGCCTAGAGACCTGGACACCAGCTCAGCTCCTTAAGAAACATCTCTCTGTCTTCCTGGGGCAAAGCTCCAGGTGATTTACGGCTCCCCAGGAAGCCTCCCCTCACATCCTCTTTGCATGCTTTGTGCTGGGACCTTTGCTCCTGTCTTGTCAGTTTCTGATTTCTTCCCGCTTTCTCCGCTGCTCAATTTGGAATCCTGCCCACCTCTCCCTGTCTCCCTGCCCTGCTCCTTAAACGCTGCCGCCTAGCCTGCTTTTTTCCTCATTTCTGCACAGCGTGCAGCTCTGAAGGCCTTTTCCTGGTTCCTGGCTGCAGGTTCTGGCAAGTTTCCTAGAAGATTTGCACCGGGAACTGAGGCAGTATTTTTGTGTGTATGTATTGTTGTTGTTTTTTTTTTTAGAGCCACACCTGGCAGTGCTCAGGGCTTACTCCTCGCTTTGCACTCAGGGATCCCTCCCTGGCAGGGCTCTGGGAATTTACTGCGCCCAGGATCAAATCCAGGTCAGTCGTGTGCAAGGCAAATACCCTACCTGCTTTATTATCTCTAGTCCCACAAGTTAATGTTTGCTAACAATGAGATATTACCTCCATTGTTCTTTTACCATTGATGGAGTTGTTGCTATTATTTTCAGTTAGAGGAAGGGTATCATTATTCTTTTAAAAAATTTAAAAGTTTATTAGATTATTGACAAGTTAGAGCTTAGTTACTCATGTGTGTAGCTGGTTGCAATATTTTTTACTTCTATTAAGCATGTCTTGGAGAAAGAAATGGTTGCGTGTCTTGGAAGTTTTGGCTGTTGGGCAAAATACTCACCGTTGCTGAAATTTGTTATTTTCTATAAAATGAGAACAGAAACAGAGGTGCTAAGTATGGCACAGATGTTTTGAGTGACTTGGTTGGTAATATTTGTAAGAAAAATGGGGGAATCACTAAACTTATGCTTATATACACACATACACATATACATTTATTACACATATAGCATTATTCACATAAGATGTCACTTAACCTGAATTCCTCTAAAATTTCCCCACTTGCCCAAGAGATGCATACATTGAACAGAGTGAACTTTATCACAACTAACGAAAAGTGCAAAAACCTTGATCCTGAGTAATGCCCTTCTGCTAACCTTATGAAAATCTGGAGGGCAGAAAATATGAATCAACGTATTGTGGGACCCTTCTCCATCAGACATTCTTTTTTTATTTATTTATTTATTTATTTTTTAATTTTTTATTATACCACCGTGAGACATACAATTACAAAGGTGTTCATAAATGGTTCTTGGTAATACAGTATTCCAGCACCCATCCATCCCTCCACCAGTGCCCCATTTCCACGACCAATGTACCCCACCCCCCCACTCCACCCCCCAGGCTGCCTCAATAGCAGGTAGCCCCCGCTTTCTCTCTTTCTCTCTCTCTCTCTGTCTCTGCATCTCTCTCCCTCTTCTTTTTTTTATTTTTTTATTTTTTTTTTAAGTATTTTATTATACCACCGTGAGATATACAAATAAAAAGATATACAATTAAAAAGTTCATGTTTGGGTTTTGTCCATCAGACATTCTAAGGCTGTAATTCTCACCCTTTTATTAGTCATGTTTACTCACTTCTGAATTTGTTTTCTTTTGTGTCCCTCCTGTCCTATTGGTTGGCCCCTGTCTTTGCTATACCCCCTCCCCTTTAGAATGTTCTGGGATCCCAGTGGGGACCTTATAACTTCCCCTCCCCGTTAAGAAACATTATTCAAAGGGGAATCTTCCTTGTTTTCCAGTGGCTGTGAGCATCTCGTTTAGAGAAAACTCTCTTTCCCTCTAACAGTCAGAGGTATTGGAGCAATTCTGTCTCCTGCACAGATTTGTCTGTTCCCCACATGCCCAGAAATGGAGTGTCACATAACCATAACCAGCATCTTTGCTGGAATTTGAAAACCTCTGGACTCTTACTGCTCTGCTAATTTGCACCTTTAAATGACTTATATGTAACCTCTGACTCCCAACGTTTGTGTAATTTTTGCAATCCATAATGTGTAAGAGAAGGTAGAGAGAAAGAGAGATAGAGAAAGAGATAATAATCCTGCCATAGAGGCAGGCTAGGGGGGGAGGGAATCAGGGACATTGGTGGTGGGAAATGGGCATTGTTGGAGGGATGGGTGCTGGAGCACTGTATCACTGAAACCCAAATATGAACATCTTTGTAATTGTATATCTCACGGTAGTATAATAAAAACATAAAATTAAAAAATGACTGATATGTCTTCTCTTGCCTAACAGTAGAACAGGCTTGTTTTCTTTTTTTAAAATAGTTTATTAATTTTTTTAATTCTTTCATTCCAGTGTACTTTATTTTTGATCACTCACTGTATCATGCCAGACCCACAGCTCTGTCAGCGCATGGCAGCTCTGCAGCGGTGCAACATTCTTAGATACTACTGATTTTAGGGTCAGGTCCTTCCCTGGATCTGTCATATTTATACACTGTAGGCAAGTTCTAACTTATACCTGTCATCCCAGTAAGGCTAGCTAGAAGCTAGAGCAACCCACACATCATGAGGTCAGTCATTCTCAACATCCAGACTCCATAGTTCCTCAGTGCTCCATCCAAGAGAAAACCTGATCTTTCCCCTTTAAGTTTCATCAGTAAATGCTCGAGATGAGAGCCTTCTACTGAGAGTATACCACCTACATGGCAGAGCCTGGCAAACTACCTGTGTTTTATTTGATATGCCAAAAACTAGTAACAATAATGAACCTCAATTCCATGACCTGAAGAATGGTTTGAGGCTGTTCCTGTCCCTGGAGCAAGCAGATGCCCTTGGGCTACACTTGCTTGCACAGGACATATGGAGATGTTACTGGTGCCTGCTTGAGCAAATCGATGAACAACAGGAAGACAGTGATACAGTGATACAGTGATACCTCCTGACCAACTCTAGCCTATCTTCTTCCAAGACTCCTTGTTGGTTCATGTATTTTCCTCTCTGTTGAATTCTTTTCAACAAATATAATGTGATTTGGAGATGACCGCTGACTAGAGCCGTTACCGAGTGGATCCCAAAGGATGTCAAAGATCAAGTGGCCGCCCACCTACAAGATGGTCAGACTTCTTCGTCAAGACCCTGAATGAACCGTTTGAGGTTCTTCGTATTCCTGAAGCAACCCAGATGCCATTGGGCTACACTGGCACGTGCTAGGGTCAAATGGAAATGTTACTGGTGCCTGCTCGAACAAATCGATGAATAATGGGATCTCAAGTGATCAAGTGATCAAGTTGAATTCTTTTCACAGAATTTATTAAAAGAGTCCTTGGTGTCTTCTGGCAGCCCTTCATGCATTCCTCCTGTTGCATGTAGAGAACGAGGAAGTAAAGTGAAGTGGAACATGCACCGTGTTTCCAAGTGAAAAACACCTCAAAGGCATGAAGGCCTTGGAGATACAAGACCCATCCAGGGAGCCTGACAACCTTTAAGATGCAGAAATCCAGACTCAGAGCATGGTCTGATCCCCCTGGGATGAGAATATGATGAGAACATGGAAATGGAACTCAGAAGTTCACAGTGTTTCCTAGTGAAAAGCCCAATTGATTATCATTTATGTAAAGAATTCTAGGTCAAAGAAGCTCTGTGTGTGTGAAAGAGAGAGAAAGAGACAGAGAGAGGAATAGAGAGAAATAGAGAATTGGGGGGATCCATGTATCACCTCATCCCAAAGTCATCTCCACTCTGGAGAAGCCCATGTTCTCTCTCAAGCGCAAAACTCCCTTTGTCTCCCCTCATATTTCCTAAATAAACTTCACTATTAATCTCCTTCTTGAAATTATTTTCTATGAGAACAGGTGGCTGACTTGAAAGAAAGGAATTTGTGTAGAGGCTAGGCCCAATTTTCCTTTCCCTGAAAAGAGTAGTTCTCCATCCTAGCCTGAGTTGAATGGCTCACTCAGAAATCTGGGAGTGGGGATTCATTCTCTCACCAGGTAGATCCAAGTAGAAAATGGTCTGCTGTGTGAGTGGAGTTGGTGAGAAATAACGTCCGTGCGGTTCAGAGTAGATTATCCCAGCCCTGGCTTGCCCAGGTATTTTCTGGATGACTGAGGTGGTAGAGACCAAAGAGGTAGACTCCCTCTCTAGGCGGCCACCTCTCTTCTCTCCACTTCATGTAAGCCACCCGTGACACACCCTTCTGATACTACCGCAGTGTTCTCGGAAGCTAATGAGGTAATTCATTAGGTGGGTCACAGAAGATTGATGTGTCAAATGGTTTTCTCTTCCTGTGTGCATGGCTGAGCCTTGGAAGGGCTTCTTCCAGCAGGTCTTTCCAATTATTGCCTAACTATAGCCAAAATGCCAATATTATTCTAAGTTTAATCAATTGGGCTCTTTCTCTGGGCATTTTGTATCCTGTATCTTATCATAGACGTCTGAGATGGTGGTGGTGGGGGGCAGCTGCCCATTCATTACACTAGTGATCATTGGGCTAGACTTTCCAATGGCTTTTGTACTCAGGCATTTGGAGTATGGTCTTATGAAACCTTTTCTACTAGCCTCTGGCTCTCCATATGCTTATATTGTATTTATTTTCTGCTTGACTCACTGTTACAGGGTACAAAGAGGCCTAAATGATACATCATTCCTTCCACTCAATTACCTTTGCCATTCAGTGCAATGCATTGGGATTTAAGTGTTTCCAGGGCAATTGTCTTCCTTTATATTCTCAACCAGATTCTTCCATGAGGACAAGGGCCTCTTTTGTACTTTCTTTTGGAATTCTCACTGTTAAGATCTAGATGGTGCTCCAATCCAATCAGTGTTTGTCCAATGGTCGATGATTGAAAGCTGGTCCCTAATGATCGATAATTGAGAGCTGACCCTTAGTGGGTGATGATCGAGAGCTGTCCCCTAATGGGCCAGATGATAGAGAGCTTGCCCCTAATGCTGCATTTTTTCTGTCTAGACCACAAAGCAGGGTGCTCTAAACAACTGCAGATAGGAAACTGTATCTATGGTTGCAGCTTTGTTTCTCCCTGTGGAAATGAGGTGAATAAATGGCCTCCATGAAGCACACAGAGGAAGGCTGATGAGAAATTCACTGTGCTTCATTGGGATAATGTTCGAGCTTTTCTTTCCTTTTCTTTGGTATTTAGGTATCTCTAAGTTGTACTCAGAACTTATTTCTGTCTCTATACTCTGGGTCACTCCTTGAAGGGCTTTGTGGACCATATGTGGTATTGGAAATTGAACCAAGGTCAACAGTATGCAAGGTGTGTGCCTTTCCTGGATATACTGACTCTCTCTGCTTCACCCCACCTTTGCTTTTTGGTAATATACAGCAGTTCTGTTTCTGTGCTAAGGGGTTACTTCTGGTGGTGCTTGGGGCACCATATGTGGTGCTGGAGACTGAACTAGGGTCAACTGCATTTAAAGCCAGTACCTTAACATCTGTCCTAGCTTCAAGCTTCTTAAAAGCTTCTATGAAACCTTATATGGTTTATATAATCCTATAAGGGGATAATCAGGTGCACTTTATTGTATAATCTTATTGGAATGTATTTTTGAAAAATATATTCTTTATCCTCTTCATAATTTTATTTTATTTTTATTTTTTTCTCTTCATAAATTTAATTAAAACAGATTTATTTATCTTCTCCAGAATGATTTCAGTGAAAAAGAGGGAAGCTGTGGTTTGGTCTATCCTTGGTTGTTTTTAATTTGTTTGTTTTGGAGGCCGTACTTGGTGATGTTCAGGGCTTATTCCTAGATCTGCACTCAGGATCACTCCTGGCATGGGCTCAAGTGCCATATAGGATACTGGGGTAGAACTTTTAGCAGCCACATACAAGATAAGCTCCCTCCCTCACTTTAATATCATTCTTGCCTATCTTTTGATTTTTTTTTCTATCTTCTTTGAATATCTCACTTATGCAACGTGCATATACCTTCACATGTAGACACATTACAGGATAAGGTCAATTTTTCCACCCAATATATCTTTGTTAAGTGCCAATTCCATGTGCTTCTCTGAGGTTACAGTGAATAAAAGTTGTGTCTTAGATGACTAGGGGAAACATACAGATATGTAGTCATTTGTTCTTTCATACACTTATCCAACAAATACTTATAGAGTCTATTATGCATCAGTTATATTTCTAGATTCTAGAAGTGGATAAATAATAGAAATTAGTGTCTTAGTCCTATGGGACTGTTGTACTATGATATGTTCAGGGGGCTCAGTAAAGAAAAATTTCCCAATTGAGTAGTGTTGCAGGACTCCTCTAAGAACCACTGCATCTGCCCTGGATTGCCTCCTGCAGGTCACTTCGTAGATAGCGGGGTAGTCTAACTGTGGCAGTTTATCTGACCATGTATTCTGTACTGGCTGGTATAAATATTTTCTCATGCTACCACAATCATTGTGGGACTAGCTAGATCTTACCAGCATATTTGCCTGGCCACATTGGCTAGCTAAGTAATTAGACCAGAGAGAAATGCTGTTTGCCTCCAAGCAAGCAAGCATGGCTCCCTGATAACTCAAAGGCAACTGAAATACAAAACTACCGTGAAGTGGACTAGACTCTTGTGAAGGCTTGGAGAAATATTTAACTGGTTTTAGTATTAGTCTTTGGTACAGAGACATGCCATCTCAGAAACCCCCTTCTCTACCCTATAAAGGCATTTCCAGGCAGATCTTGGCTCAAAACATTAGTATATAATAGGACCTAGGTGAGGTGCTGGGAGAAATTACCAAAGGGCATTTGACCCTTCCTGCTTCCCATAATAGTGGGAGGTCTGAGTTGCAGGGTATAAAACCAACCTGCTTCCTCTTGCTCTCTTTTTGGTCTCTCTTTTGGGGCTTGCAACTCTTCTTGGGAGTCTTGTCTTTTGTCTCCTCTTTTGCAGGGCCTTTACACATGGTGGCTGCCATCTTGTGGCCTACACGTGGCTGGGGTTCTAGCTGGGAATTCTAAGCACCGGGTTTTTCCTATTGTTGATTTGTATGCCTGAAACTGTGATAAGTAAAGCCTTTTAAAACTGCATCGGATTCCTGAGTTTTCATTCATTCCCCACTGACTTTGGAGGTAAAGGGAACTTGCTTCCCGGCACTGTTGGGGACCCCAGCGGCGTATCACTGACAAGGTAGTACTTGGTACTGAGTTTCCAAGGGTTTATTTGGTGGGAAATAGTATCAATAGGGGGATATATAGATGTATTCATGTTGATGGGTGGGGAGTATTATGTAAATCAAGAAGAGATGGGACATGAGAAATCTAATATATTAAGACAAGGAGATAGGATGGATTATTTTTATGGCATAGAACACATCTCCAATAATTTAAAAAAAATTTAAATCTGATTATTGAAGCCTCTTGCTCCAAGATTTGATCCACTGGTGGGTGTAAGAAAATATTACCTGGTATATTTGCAAGAGTCATTTGATGTTTATTATTCAGCCTTTCTATGTAAACAACAATTGCAGCAATAAAACAATTCTTTGCATTAAGAACAGCAGCTGTATGATACGGTATTCTTTCATTTCTCTCAGAGGCAGAGGGCGTTTTATTATTTCAAGAGGAACGCCAAGTATTATCAGAAGGCGCAAAGGCTTGGGAGTTACCAGAATTTTAGATGATTCACAAACAGGCTGTTACAGACAGTGACATCTTGATTTAACACTCACCAGACTGAGAAACAAACAAGCACTTAAAAAAAAACTGAGCCAAAGACCATGATGAGGTCACTTTTTGAACCTTTTATATATAAGTTCGGATTTATTGGATTGAACATTCACATATAATTCCAGGTTTAAAAGTTGCCCTGCAAATGATCAAATATTTAAATTGTTTTTCCCAACTGCATTTATTGTTTACTAGAGGGCTAGTGAAATATTTACACCTTTTTTTAAAAAAGAAAAAAATATATAGATTAGTTATATTGCCTTAACCTTTTCATTGACGCAGGTAATATGACAATACGGAAGGTTGAAAGACTCCCAGGGCCGCCTCTCAGATTTGAGGCCACATGGAGACTGTTCTCTTAGGAAAACACCTGGAAATAAAGTTGTGTAATTAAAACCTCTGCTGGGGACCACCCGGGTGTCCTTGGAGCCTGTACTTCCTTTCAGTTCTGGAGTCTCTAATGGCAGAGGGAGAGTTGGAAGTCTTCCTGCCCAGGTCTTCTCTCATTCTCGAAGTTTCCTTGCTCTAGCATGGGTAGCGCCTTGATTTTCTTTTTTGGGCCAGAGAACATCCCCAGCTGCAGAAGGTATAGCTTTTTAACTTCCTAGGAAAATGAAATAGAGTTGAAATCCCTAGACCCAGATAATTATCAAGCACAACTTGGGAATATTATTAATAAAATGTACTTTCTGTCTCCACCTCTTCCCAGGAGAGTGGATGAAAATAAGTGAGATCATCTATATTCTGTATTACCTGTAACCTGTTATTTTTTAATAAGTACCAATAAACTCTCCATACAGTGAGGAACAAAGTTTGGAGCCCTTCTTTACGTGTGTTTTCAAGTGAAACACACTTGGATAGTCCATCATTACCTGACTGCCAATACTAGCTGATATGTTTTTATTTGTAGATATCAGAATAATCACTTGATCACTTGATCACTTTATATCCCGTTATTCATTGATTTGAAGCAGATGCCAGTAACATTTCCATTTGTCCCTGTCATGTGCTAGTGTAGCCTAATGGCATCTGCTTGCGCAGGAATACAAAGAGCCTCAAACTGTTCCTGGTTTTGTTGAAGAAATCTGACCATCTTGTAGGTGGGTGACCACGTGGTCTTTGGATGTCCCGTGGGCTCCAGTCAGTAAAGGCTCTAGTCCAACGTTCATCTCCAAATCATGTTACATGTGTAGCCCATCTGATTTTCGACACCTTGACAAATGAGACAGCATCTCTGACTCTCGATCATTGATGGAAGTCAGAACTCTGGTGAGATTACTTCTCTCACTTGAGTGAGGCATGATATTCTTCCAAGCATAGCTTTTTTGATTCCTCTTTGGGAGACCAGAAGAGTGTTCTCATCCTGTTTTCAAAAGGCCCAGGTCTCTGGAGGCATATGTTAATGCAGGGAGAACTGTGGAGTCAAAGAGACGTGCCTGGAGCCAGAGGTTCTTTGTTTTTTACCTATTTCTTTGATGCTCTTGAAGGCGTTCCATGCTGCTCTCTTCCTCCTGTGCAGCTCAGGTGCTAGGTTGTTCATCATGTTAAGTTCTCACCTAGTTACACATAACTCCTGTATTCAGAAATGTTTGTTCTGTTGAGAGTGAACGGAGCCCGTGGCTGTGGGGCATGCTGAGGCGTTTCCTACCAGGCGACCAGCTCACTCTGTGGCTGAGTCAGCTTGGTAGCAGGCTATGGCTGCCTGGACAGGCGATGCCACAGCCGGAGTCCCGTTAGGCCACTGTTGTGCAGGTCTGGGAAATTGAAGATGGCCCCCGCTGCTATGCTGGGTCTGTGAAGGGAGTGTCATGGCAAGGTAATTCTGTTAGGGGGGTGCCTTTTCACGTTGGCCACCTGGACTGTCGTGTTTTTTATGTATTTTCAACTTTAGTGAAGTGACTCAGCCACTTCACTAGAATGTACCGTCAAGGGCGCTGGGCCCCAAGAATCCTTCCCCCAAAATTCTATCTTAGATTCACTCCAGGTCCAACTCAAGTATTGGAGTCACAGTTCAAAGCAAACAAATTCGACAGTAATCTCGTTGATGACCCAGAGAAAGACAGCCTGAAGGTCTCTTCCAAATTGGGTATGATTTTTAATGAACAAGACCAGGGAGCTGAGAGACTTGGGCTATGAGAAACATGCCTTCAACCTGCTCATCAGTAACCACCTGGGCTACCACAGAGAAGTGCGGAACCAGGAACTGCGTGTAAAGACAAGTCTTACCCTGCGGACCTGCCTGTTGCTAGTGTGGTCATTTGTTTCTACAATGAAGCACTGTCTGCCCTCCTCTGGATGGTGCACAGCATCCTGGATTGCACACCACCACAACTCCTGCATGAGGTCATCCTGGTGGACGACGATAGTGACCTTGACGACCTGAAAGGAGAGTTGGATGAGGACGTGCAGAAATACCTCCCTGGTTCAATCTGAGTCACAGGAAATATGCAATAAGAGGGGCTGATTCCTGGGCAGATGAGCAGAGCAACCCATGCTACAGGGTCCTGGTGCTCCTGGACAGCCACTGTTGTCTAGGTGAATGCTGTGTGGCTGCAGCCGCTGCTGGCAGCCATCTGCTAGGACTGACCATGGTTTGCCCGTGATCAACATCATCAGCATTGACACACTGGCCTCCAGTGGGTCCCCTATGGTGCGGGTGGCTTCAACTATCAGAATAATATTAGCAAAAAAAATCTGAAGAAGGAACAGATACTCACTTGGTGGGGGAGTGTTATCTGGAATAATTGATTTAATAGAAATTAATTATTATCCATATTCTTAAAATCACTCCAAGCCTTTCTTCTTGGTAGCATGACCTACATCTGCCTGCTTTCATAGCCTTGAGAACATATTTTGGAGGGACTTGCCACCGGATACTCTTAGAATCTGCTTTAAAATAACCCTGAAATAAGCTTTCATATCTGTAAAATCTCTAAAACAACCTCTCAGTATCTGTATTTTAAACCCATAATGCCCATAAGGGAGAGAGAGAAATAGAGAGAGAGAGAGAGAGAGAGAAAAAAAAGAAAAGTGCTATGGAGGCAGGTGGCAGTAGGAGGGAAACTGGAGACTCTGGTGGTTTGAAATGTGCCCTGGTGAAGGGATGGGCGACGATCATTGTATGACTGAAACCCAATCATGAACAACTTGGTGACTCTGTTTCTCACTGGGATTCAATTAAAAAAATAAATAAAATTTAAAAAATTAACCCTGAATATTGACCTTGGGTTCAACTCATATATGTATATATACACATAAAAGATACTCAAATGTATACATATATAAATATATAATACATAATTAATACAATATGATACATTATATATATTTTAGCACATTTATTCTTTAATATCAATACAATAGTGTGATGGAGCTTTTCTCCATTATAATCTGTAATGTCGAGTCTATTAAGCTGATCCAGTTCAAGTAGAAAGATGCTGGGCGGGGGTGTCTGTGATTAGTGCTATGTACTGCTACAAAATGATATGTGGCTTTTTCTTCTTAAACAGCTTACAATCCAGGGTAGGGGCAGGGAGAAAAATGTTATAGTCCATATAGGGGATGTAATCAGCATACAGGTTTTAAGATCACAGCGCTATCAAGCAATCTCCCTTGCTGGACTCAGAAACTAAAGACAAAATTAATTTTTTCAATAAACACATAGGAAGGTGTCGGGGCGCTCCCGCCGGGTCCCCGACAGTGCCGGGAAGCGAGTTCCCCCTTCTACCTCCGAAGCCGGCGAGGAATGGATGAACACTCAGGGATCCGATGAGGTTTTAAAAGACTTTACTTATCACAGGTTCAGGCATACAAATCAGCAAAAGGAAAAACCCGATGCTTAGGATTCCCAGGGCTAGAACCCCAGCCACGTATAGGCCAAGATGGCGACCACCACGTGTGAAACTTCCAAGGGGAATAAACGCTCACAAGGCGAAATCCCACCGGGAAGAAGAAGCCCGGGAGAGCGGGAACCGGCAAGTTTATACCCCCCAACTCAGACCTTCCCTCCCATTGTTATGGAAAGCAGGGAGGGTCCAATGCCCTCAGGTAACCCCTCCCTGCATCTCACCTATACTGTGCTAATGTTTTGAGCCGGGAAGGGAAGGCCTTTGAAATGTAGAGAAGGGGGTTTCTGAGATGGCATGTCACTGTACCAAAGATCAACACCAATGCCAGTTAAATATTTCTCCAAGCCTTCACAAGTCTCCTCTACTTCATTGTAGTTTCATATTTTATCAGGGAGCCATGCTTGTTTGTTTGGAAGCAAACAGCATTTCTCTCTGGTCTAATTACTTAGGTGTCCCTTACGTGGCCAGGCTAATATGCTGGTAAGATCTAGCTAGTCCCACGATGATTGTGATAGCATGGGAGAATATTTATACCAGCTAGTACAGCATACATGGTCGGATAAACTGCCACATTTAGACTACCCCTTATCTACGGAGTGATCTGCGGGGAGGCAATCCAGAGCAGATGCAGCGGCCCTTAGGAGTCCTGCAACAGGAAGGGTCATGAGAGAAGCCTGATCATCATAGTTACCTAAATCTCAATTGATAGGGTCTTAACAAATGTTGCCAGAGTAGGACTCTAGGCTTGAGAAACGAACACCTAAGAATCTCTCACTAGCAATTAATCGGTGCGACTTGAAAGTGACATACCACTTCTGTTAGCCATTCATTCAGCTTCCTCTACTCCAAATATAAATTATTTTTGATTTGCATGGGATGCATAATCTTCATTCTAGCCCAGAGGAACTGAATAGTGGTTTGTACCATTGTATGAAGACTGGAAAACCTTCCTGAATCAATTGATATTAATTCACTTTAAGATTTAATGTATCATTCAGAATCTAAGTAGCACACACAGGTGATGTAATATTGTGCATAGGTAATATCTGGATATATGTTCAGCTGCAGAGTGAACCTACACAGGAGAAAGAATAGTGAAGAAGAAATTCTGGAAAAGATAAGGGAGTTTTGGTCCTTTAAAACTGGGTTTAAAAGGCAGAGGATCAGAGTGGTAGTACAGCGGGTAGGGCACTTGCCTTGCACGTGGCGGACATGGTTTTGATCAAAGGCATACAATCCACTGAGCAGTGCCAGGAGTAATTTCTGAATGCACATCCAGGAGAAACCCCTGAGCATCACTGTGTGTGACCCAAAAAACAAAATGAAAAAAAGGCAGAATAGGTTCAAAGCAACAGTGCAGTGGGTAAGCTGGCTTGCCTTGCATGTGGCGAACTCGGGTTTAATCCCTGCCATCCCACCTGGTCCCCTAAGCCCTGTCAGAAGTGATTTCTGAGTAGAGTCAGAAGTAAGCCCTGAGCACTGCTAGATGGCCCAGACACAAAAGGGGAAAAAAAAAGGAAAGAAAAGGCACAATAACAAAACCTAACATTGGGTTTAAAGCCTATGCCATGCAATATTAGAAATCAGGATAAAAACTAAATCACCTACTCTAATTGTTATAATAACCCTTTGAGACAGATACTAGTTTTTTTTTCTTTTTGGGTAACACCCGCGATGCTCAGGGGTTACTCCTGGCTCTGCACTCAGGAATTACTCCCTGGCGGTGCTTGAGGGACCATATGGGATGCCGGGATCGAACCTGGGCCGGCACAGGTTGGCCGTGTGCAAGGCAAACGCCTACCCACTGGGCTATCGCTCCGGCTCCAGAGACAGATACTGTTTTGATCCCATTTTATAGATGAGGAAATTGAGCTTTAGGGAAAGTTAAATACATTTTCCAAGGTCTCAGCACTAATGAAGAGCAGAGGTAGGATTTGAACTGAGAGAGTAGTAGGTTATTATGGAGGGTGGAGAAAGTGTGAATCAAAGCAAAAGATGGAAATGTGCAAAGCATATTTGTGGTCCGAAGCAAAGACCGCCTGACTCCAGCTCCAGGGTGGTCTGCAATTAGCCGCGTGCTGAAGTTAACTCTATTTCCCATACTACTTACAGCAAAGCAAATATCCAATACCTTGAGGGAAATAGGCATGTCTGTGGTCGTAACAGAAATAAAATCAGATTGCTGTCCTTGGAAAACAACTTTGACTTTGGGAGATAATGACCTTTACTTTCTAACCTGCTTTGAAAGTATTGCTGACCTACGGGTTGGCTCAGAATGAATCACCAGTTTGTAAACCTTCCCTTCTCTTGTCAACCCTTGATGGGTGTGAGAGTGACTAAAATGTATATGGGTAGAAATTTGGATTCAAAGTTTCTTCCCTCCACACAACACTCAAAGGACATTACGAAGTTTATTTGTGAATGGAAACAGATTTGAGTGATGGACACATGGTAATTTAGGATTGTGAAAAACGCCTATATCCATCAATTTTTGAAATATTTACAGAGGATGATGTCTGCTGATGTGTTTCTAAATCGGAATGCCTGCTGACTCTACATGTGTGAGTTACCCAGCCTGAAATTACTAGGCACCTGAATTGCTGGTTATTTCTTCTTACAGGGTGAGGAGGAAAATGGGGAAAAGATGAGCATAATCCAGATAAAAGAGCAGCATAACACAACAGAATCCTCTGCAAAAGAATCAAATGCTTCCCCACCAAGATCAAACACTGAGTAATTCTGAAAATTTAACTCTGTAAAAATATCATGATTAGAGGTAAAAGGCTTGATTTCACTTTAATTATTGGGCTAATGACAATTCCTAGCATATATTGAATTGTTGTTATGTGTTAGGAAAGAGGCTGAGCAACTTTTAGTGTTTTTCTTATTTGTCACTCTAATTACCTTAGGTAGGTGACTGACCCATTATGGAGGTAAGAAAATGAGGACTTTGATGGAAAAGTAATTTGGTCAAGGTAACTGAACAAAGAAAGCATTAGGTTAATTTTATATGTTTGAGTTTTTCCTTTTAAAGATAACCATTTAGTGTTGTTTTACGTATTTAGCCCATATTTATTAAACTCCTGTGGTGTTACAAAGACTGTAGGGTTTCAGAGCAGAGAGATGGAGCAGAGGTAATTCCAAACACTTAAGGGTGTACAGAGCTCTGGCAAATTCACAAACCAGTGACATTCATCAATGAACTGGACTAGGAGAGGCCCCTATGGAAAGTGGAAAGAGTCAAGGAGAAGGAAAGGGAAGTCTTTTGGGAGGACTGAGATTGAAGGGATGAGGTGTTAGCCAAAGAAAGGGGGAGGGCATATTGGAAAACATAAGAAAGTTCAGTGAAAAAACCTTGGGGTGTGTGGGGACCACGAAGAACCAGAGCAATGGTACAGTGAGTAGGGCACTTACCTTGCACACCGCCAACCTGGGTTCTATCCCCAGCAACCCAGATGGGCTCCTAACTCTTCAGGAACGATCCCTGAGTGCGGAGCCAGGAGGAGCCAGTAGTGAGCACTATTGAATGTGGTCCCAAACCAAACCACGGTGATAATAACAGTAACTAAAGAGAGCTTAATTTCAGTGATGTCAGAGAGACAGTACATGAGTAAAAGTCTCTTGCCTTGCATGCCACTTACCCTGGCAGGATCCCTGGAACTCGCGTATGGTCCCCGAGCACTACCAGGACTCTGCCACCCCAGAAGTCACCCCTGAGCACAAAGCCAATGGTCATTTCTGAGTACCTCTGGGTGTGTCCCCAAACAAACAACAAAACACACACAAGACTTTACTTTCATTTTAGGTCACAAAAGATCATGAAATGAGAAACCATAGCTAAAGTTCCAGAGGGCCTTACATGAAACGCTAAAGCTTGAACATTTTTCTGAGTGTGAGGGGACTTCTGAGGAATTTCACTAGGGGTACCTTGAGGGATGACCTCAGTGTATAAGATCAAAGTCTCCGAGCTGATGAGGATCAGAATTTGGGTTTCCTGATTACTGATTTCACCATCCTGACCTTTCTCATGTTCATTGATGTATGAATCAGATTGGTACTAATACCTTTCCCCAGGTTATTGAAATACACAGTATTTATTTTCTTCTTTCAGGCTTGTCTTGATGACTGGGAATACTCCCGTGGGAGTGTATTGAGGGGGCTGTGTAGTAGTATCCATTTTAGGAGAGTTGGGTACTTAGGGTAGGTAGACGTGGAAAAGGAAAGTTGGTGTGCATTTACCATTCTGCCCAGCAACTTCTGTTTTTACAAATAGCAGCCAGGAACCAACTGTCTACTTCCATGGAAGACTGCAACAAATTATTAACAGATGATAAGGTGTCATTAAAAAACCCAAATATTGCTACAAAGTCAAAATATGTTTTAATAAAAAATTAATGTGATAGCACTTAGTATCAGTACCCAAGGGCTATAGAGCATAGCATGTTCTAGGAAAAGTCAAAAGAGGCATTGGTAGGTTCAATAACATTTAAAGTGGAACCCCATTACCTTTTCCTGAATAAATATAGCTTTTAGTCCCTCAATGATTTTTTTTTTCACACATGTAGGATAAAAGATTTAGTGAACTTGCAAAAGAAAAGATCATTGTCTTTCACAGGCTTGCCCAAGGTCATACAAAACCATCTTTGGAGGCTGATCCTGAATGAGCTTAGGATAATGAACTGAAAATTTGCTGGAATGTATATGAGCCTCACACAATGCAAATCTATTACTACTGCAAAGCTGTGCAGGCAAAATAAATCTAACAAACGGGAAGAGATGTCAGACTTACAGACACAGAATTATGGGAACCTGAGATATTATCTGAAGGCATTCCAATGTAAGTATGATATGGAGGTGAGACTTTGGCTTTTACATCACCATTTGCAATTGCAAAAAAAAAAAAGTGATCAAGCATCGGATACAAGGTCTTTTGAATGACCAAAAAAATGAACAGTCTTCTCTGTTTTGTGCTTAGAAAGCATACACATATTCAGCTACACTCCCACGGAGGCCCCTCTGCCCTCTCTCTTCTCTGCAAAGTCAGTTGTTCTAATTATCATGCCACGTGCTGTTTACAGAGAAAACGTCTGTCCTATTGTCCTTGCTTGCTGAGTTGGTCCAGATTCTCCCTGAGTGCAGTGGTCCTGGTGAAAGGCAGCACAGATGCTTTGTGCTGACTGCACACATATGAGAGAGACTGCCTGCCTGACCCACACAGTGGGCACTTGAAGGCCATGATTCTACTAATCTGAATTAAGAGTCACAAAATTGTTGACAGCAAATCACCAGTGTGGCTACATAACTCTTGAGGAGG
>JAJIBD010002758.1:0-23016 GCA_021461705.1 Cryptotis parvus
AGGATTTCTGTCAGGCAGTACCAACTGTTTCCTTCCCGACATTCAACACTCACATCCTGAGAGTGAGACATCCTGTGCAGGAGCTCTGGGCGGGTGTTGAAGATCAGTGGAAGGAGTGAGACCAATCTCTGGGTGTGGCGAATCTCCCCTCTCCATGCTGGTTGCAGGGAGCACGCAAATATATTTGTAGTTCCTGCCTGGTTGGTTTGTTCAGTGCAGGCCTCAGCTGCATTTGGATTTGACACACTGTCAACCTGTGTGGAAAGGGGAGGGTGTCCAATATAGAATGGCACAGGGAATATGCAAGCTGGTCTCTGACTAGAGATAGAGTTAGGAGTTCCTGTAGCTCGGAAACTCGGAGAGTTCGCACAGTGCTACAGATCCAAAGGACAGCACAGACCCAGGATAATGATAGTGAGACTTTTCAGAGAATTTGTTGTAGCTGGGCTCCCTTAAAACTCAGATTTACTCCTATATATCCAAACATGTCTCAATGAATGGTTATGAGTCACCCACACTACATAATAACACACAGACGGTTCTGGATTTTGGTGTCACCCAGTCACACACATGTGATTGGTGAAATAAGCCCTAGCCATGTGGTCTGACATTTTTTGCCATTGGACTCAGAAACACATGCTCCTGACTTGAAGGAAGACAGTGGGAGCCTCATCAGCTTCCGGGAGCCCTTCATAACATTGACTCCACTCTCATTTCTGTGCCCTTTCTGGAGTCTGGCCATCCTGACTGTGAAGGACTTAACCCTGTCTTCAAGTGCCCTATACCGGTATGTTACAAGTTAGTGGGGGGGGAGGTGAGTTTTTCTTAGGAGATTGAACTGTTATTTCAGTGTAGATGTGTTACAGACATTGAAGTGTTTGTGTTTTCCTACCAGATATCACCAAGGCTTTAGTCTCATAGCTGGCATGGAGGCAACATAATCCAGAAACCAGCCTGTATTTCTAGTGTTGGGGGATTGTCTGGAGCAACAACTGAGGTGTAGCTTCTCTAGATCAATAAAAACAAACACCAACTATATGATAATCATTAATATGAGGGAAAGCCACATTTCTGTACTGCTGAGATTCGTTACCTGGACAGTCATGCTCCTCATAATAATTAATTGAGTGTAAGTTAATAGAGTAGGCCAATTTCATCCATTCTCTTTATATACCAAATATTTCAATGTGATGAGTTCTAAGGATTTAAGAAATATTCAGCCACTATAGCTGATGACTTCTATGGATTAATGGTTTAAACAATAACAGTAACAGAACACCAGGAGTTTGATAAAAGTGTAAAAGAGAAAAGAGTGATCAAGATTCTGCTGACATTTCATGACTCTCTGAACATTTCTCCTCACCTATACAGTGGTCACAAAGGTCAAGAGTATGGCTGCTTGGTTGTGTGGACCAGACACTGCTGTGAATTCACCCCTTTGGACCCTGGGGCGATTCTGGAAGAGGGTCTGTGTTCTGCCCCTCCCTCACCGTGGCCTGCACCTGGCTATGGAGACCATGCGCTCCCTTACTTACCTCAGGTTGGCCCTGGACTTCAGTGGTAATGTAGATTACCTGTCCCTGGTCTTGGGCGTCAGAGAAGTAGAGTCCATGGATGAGATCCTCAAAGATCTCCTGAGCAGAGCCCTGATAAACATGCCAAGCACCCAACCAGGAGGGCAGCCATTCAGTTTGTTCCCCAATTGAGGTCCCTAGAGCATCTGTAAGATCCCTCTCCACAGAACAGACACAGCTGATGGCTCAGGCTTGAGAAATGGCTGCATGAGCTTCTTCTAGCCCACACTCTTCCCCTTTCTGCTACCTAGGGCCTAGCTATAACCATCACATAAACACAGTTGTTTTCCAACACCCAACTCCTGCTACTTCCAGAGTTGGGCAGATCCTTTAGTAACTGCCCTTAAAATTTCATCGACTCTAACACACAGTCTCATCCCAACACTCTTACTGTGAACACATATACAAACACACACACATATACACACACACACAACACACTCACACAAGATTACTAGAGATTTTTTTTCTGTTGTGCTCCTTATGTGTCTCACAGATATGAACTTCCCTGGATTGTTGTCTTCTAGTTTTCCCTCTTTTACCTCTGAATATCTTCTACTGATTGAGTAGTGGCTTTCTTGATTCTGACTATCTGAATCATCATATCCAGTTCTCTGGGCTCTCCTCTGCCCAGAGCCTTTCAAACATGGGAAACAACAAGGAACCATTTTTGAGCCTTAACCTGCGTTTAGTCAAGTGAGTGAATGGAATGTTCCCCACTAACCAGAGTTCTAAGGCAGTTGTCTGTGACTGAGGATGTGGTCACGACACTATTCTGACCTCATTTCCTTCCTTCAGTCAGGTCCCCCAAAGAACCCTTAAGGATTTTGACTGTTTTATCTCCTTTTCTATACCACCTGCTTCTTTGCAGAAATAGGCCATGAGTACATAGCAAAGCCCCCTGGACTTAGAAATAGGTCCTTGAATTAAAGAGACAGCATTAATGGGTCTTGTCCTTATGGTCACTCCAGTGCCTCAAAACCTCATTGTGTTGCTCATATATTCCTCAACCCCTGAGCACCCAGCCGAGATTCAGTTTCCAATCTTCTTTTTGGAACATCTTTACAATTACACACAATGTTAAAAGTATTCATTGATCATCTATTTATTCAAATTTAAGACGATAATATTAAAATTCTGTAATTTCCAAAATCAAGTGCTGGGCAGTTTTTATAGTTTCTTTTTTTCCCCAGTAACTGGTGTTAAGCACAGCAGCTCATTCATCTAAGGATTTTGTTGTACCACTGAGCTTCCTTCTTGGGCCTCTACTTTTCATTTATTTCATTTTTCCCTTTTAATTTTATGACAATAAAATAATGAGCATGAGATCTTTGCTTACAAAGTCTTTCGTGATTTGTTTCAATCACACAATGTTCCAACACCCATCTCTTCAGAAGCAAACATTTCTGCTACCAATATCCCCAATTTTGTTCTCATTCCTTTCTCTGCTACCTGCCTCTGTATCCTGTCTCTGTCTCTCTTTCTCTCTCTCTCCTTTTTATGTTTTTTGCAATTTCAAATACCCTTACTGAAAGGGTTTCATGCATATCACTTCCCCTGTTTTCAGCTACCTTCTTTCAACTCTTTCTGTCAGAGTGATTACATTCAACTGTAATTGTCATAGTGGTCCCCTTAATATAGTGGTTCACCATTAATATCATAATGGACCATTCTCTGTCCTACTTGCACTCCACCCCTGCCCCTTGTGGCCAGCTCTCAACCAAGAGCCGCACACTCCGTCTATCTCTTAGTCCCTTGAAAGCTTTTTAAATATTTCATTGACTCTTTCCAGTGAACATTATAATATTCATCTCTATCTCTACTGCCATTCTTTCTGATTAGATAGAGGATTCTACAGATATTTGTTTTTTTTTAAGTATTTTATTATACCACCGTGAGATATACAATTACAAAGATATAGAATTAAAAAGTTCATATTTGGGTTTTGGTCATACAGTGTTCCAGAACCCATCGCTCCCACCAGTGCCCATCTCCCACAACCAACATCCCCGGTTCCCTCCCTCCTCCCCCAGTCTGCCTCGATGGCAGGTTCTTTATTTCTTTCCCTTTCTCTCTCTTCTCTTTTCCTTCCCTTCCAGACTATGGATTACAGAACATACATTAAAGGGTTGTCATGTGTATCTTTTTGCCTATATTTAATGCTCAGTCCTAGGTTGGTATTAGTACTTTCAACAATTGTTAGCACACTGTTCCATTTTCTGTCTTACCTAGCCTCTGACTCCCACATGTTTGTGATAATTTCCACCTTTGACAAGACCTCCTGATACATGTTTCACTTGACCTTGGATATTGGTCTCATCATATGCACATATATATTTATGTCATGCAAAAAATGCAGTCATTCTGTATCTATGTCTCTCCTTCTGGCTAATTTCACTCAACATAATCTTCTCCATGCCCATCCATTTATAGGCAAATTTTATAACTTCATTTTTCCTAACAGCTACATAGTATTCCATTGTGTAGATGTACCAAAAGCTTCTTTATCCAGTCATTGATCTAGGGCACTCTGGTTGTTTCCAGATTCTGGCTATTGTGAATAATGCTGCTATGAACATAAAAGTAGGGATGGTGTTTCCGCTGTGTATTTTTGGCTTCCCAGAGTATATTCCCAGGAGTGGTATGGCTTGGTCAAGTGAGAGTTCAATTTGTGGTCTTTGGATGAATGTCCATATTGTTTTCCAGAAAGGCTGTACCAGCCGGCATTCCCACCAACAATGGATGAGTGTCCCCTTTTTCCCCACATCCACGCCAGCACTTGTTGTTCTTGTTCTTTTGAATATGTGCCAGTCTCTGTGGTGTAAAATGATATGATCACCAAGCAAAATCACAGTCTGAGTCACATCAGCCAGTTCAGCCTGCAGATCAGTATCGATCTGCCTCTGAGCAGTCCAGAATCTTTGAGAAATATCATGCCACTTATGAATGAGCTCAACAGTCTGTGTTTCTTCTTTCATCGCCATTTCAGCTACAAGAGCAAATGCAGTCACTTTAATGATGCTCAAAACAGCAGCAATTAGTAAAACGATGAATCAATGAATCTCTTGGTATGCTTAGACGTGAGGAATAAGTCCAATGGTTGGATTCTCCTCCCATGACTGGGGATGTCACAGGCATCCAGATTCCTACTCGAGCTCTGTGAAAATGCAAACTTGCCCCAGTGTTTAGTTTTAAAGCAGAATCAACACAAGTATACATGGAACACTTGGTACAGGACATAGTGCCGTCAAAAGAATTTCAAATTATTTTGCCTCTAAGTATTACAAAGGGAAGGAGAATACACTCCTTTATCTGTCATGAATAATTTTTATTAAAAACTTACCTGTTCAGTAAGGTATTATGACTATTTTATTATGACTTCCTTCCCAGACTGAGAGCTCATGAAATTCAGAGCTGATTTTCCACAGATTGTATCTGTTTGGAAAATCCTAATTGAAAAGGTGCAAGTGGTGCAAGCCCATCATTTTCCCATAAGATGGAATTATGGGAAGATGTTTCCATCACCACTTATTATTATAAACAGGACTAATATCATCCTGCTACAAGACTGCTCATAGTAGGGAGGATTGGGTATGTACACCCAATAAGTTTAATTGAAACTGGTATTAGTTAATACAATTAAGATGGCTAGTACAGCCAGATAAAATGTGATTGGAGTTAATTTTATGCTTGTAATAGATATCACCTTCTTTAGTTGTGCCAAATTTTGGCAGTCCTTCCAGTATTGCAACTGGGCTTAATCTTTCTCCTTTCCTATTGGCTGGCCTTGAAAGCATTTCTTTGGTCTGGGCTTATCTGCATCACCTTCATTTGGAACATCTTGGGCTGCCTTCTTCTCTTGGTTTTCTGGTTGTTTTCCACGAAGGATTTTGAGCCTTTTAGTCGGACACCAGAATTGCTCCTTATCTGTGGAGATAAAAGCAAACCCTCGCCCCCATCTTTCTACCCAACCTGGTAACCATTCGCCAGACACGATGTCTTTATATACAATTTTTTTGCTTGACCTGCTTTGTGGTTTTATTTGTCACTGTAATTTCATTTTTTGGATATCTGCAATGTTTTTCAGCTGCAGTTTCATTATCTGCAATGTTTTAAAAAATTAAACAATGCTCTTGCAATTCATTGCTTGTGGGAATTCAGATATACTCCCTTTCTGTGTCTATGAAGCACTTCTTTTAGATTACGATTTGCTCGTTCGATAATTGCTTGCCCAGTACTGTTATAGGGAATACCTGTAACATGATTAATAGAATAAGCTGCATAAAGACTTTAACTTTGCTGAATTATACGCTGGAGCATTATCTGTTTTTATAGTATGAGGAATGCCCATTACAGAAAAAACTTCTAGCAGGTGAGCTATTATTGCATTAGCTCTTTCAGATGGGGCGGCTCTAGCCCACTAGGAATGAAAATAAGTATCTATAGAATTTTTACATATTCAGTTTTACCAAAAGAAGGTAGAATAGTAACATCCATTTGCCAAATGTGATTAACTGCCAACCCTCTGGGGTTGGTTTCAAGAGGCAAATGTGGTATATAATTGCATGACAAGTATGATACTATTTTATTATGGCTTTTGCTTGAGACCAAGGAAGTGCAAATTTATTTCTTAATGCATGAGCATTTTGATGATGCAGACTATGGGAAGCTTCTGCAATAACTACTAAAGCCACAAGTTTATCGGCTTGATCATTGCCATGTGTTAAAGGACCAGGCAAATTAGTGTGAGTCCTTATGTGGACAATAGATAAAGGATGAATACGAGCACGAGCACGAAGCAATTGTTGCAATGTGGCAAACAATGTTAAAAGTTCAGACTGTTTTAGAGATAAAGAGATAGTATAAATATTTTGTACAGTCCAAGGTGCATATTTTGAATCAGTGACTATATTAAGAGGATCTGAATAATTTTGCAATAAAGATATAATAGCAAATAACTCATTCTTTTGCACTGATTGATAGGGAGTTTGTAATACAACATCATTTTTAAAATCAATATAAGCAGCTTTTCTATCTTTGGAAGCATCAGTAAAGAAAACTACAACATCATTTATTGGATCTGAATGAACCACACTTGGCCATATCCAATTAGTTAATTGTAAAAACCAAAACAACTTTATTTTAGGAAAGATAATATATATTGAACCCAAATAACCGGCACAAGCTATTTGCCAGTTTTCATCTGTTTCCCATAGGGTTTGTATCTTTTCCTTATTGTGTTTAACAATAATTTCTTTAGGATCAAAACCAGAAAGCTGTACAGCTCTTTTTCTTCCCTTTATAATAACCTGAGAAATTTTGGGCGGATATGTCAATAAAGATTTGCTATTTTTCTTTGGCAAAAAATATCCACTCTATAATATTTGAATCCTGTATTAAAACTCCAGTTGGCGAATACAAAGTATTGAGAATTATCAATGAAAATGGTTTTAATTTTTCAATACGATTTAATTGAGCAGAGTTAACCATTTCTTCAATAAATTCAAGTTCCTGAGCTGGTTTTGAGTGAGCTGATGAGGACTATTAATTTGTGAATCACCCTCAAGTATGGCAAAAAGATGCCTAAGCGCATAAGTGGGTGGGAATGCCCAGGGATGGACGTAACCAATTGATATTACCTAAAAGTTGCTAAATATCATTTAAAGTTTTTAAATTATCTTTCCTGATTTGCACCTTTTGTAGAATTACCATAGCATTATTAATAATTTGACCTAAAAATCCCAAGGTACTGAATGCTGGACCTTTTCTTTTTTCTATTTAAACCCAATCCTGTAGTTCAGTAACAGTAGAGAATAGACATTTTGCAAATTAATTTCAGAAGGAGCAGTTATAAGGATATCATCCATGACTTGCAGACATGGGGCAGAGCTGCTACTGGCTCTCCCTGTGACCAGCTGCTCATGAGGCGCCGGGAGGGGATGGTGGGTTCTAGCCCTGGCCCACCACCCCAGAGCCTGGCAACAAGCCAAACGACCCCCACTCCACGAGGGGCCTCCATTTTCCACATCCGGACTTCTCTCTCATCAGAACTCCACCCAGCAGGCCAGCCTATCACAGCCTGGCTTGCGCGGCCGCTCTGCGGCGCGGTTCATCAATAAATGCTGGACTTAGAGATGTCTACAAGAGTATGCTATCTGCATGGCAGAGCCTGGCAAGCTACCCGTGTTGTATTTGATATGCCAAATACCAGTAACAATTATAGACCTCATTCTGAATGGATTGAGGCTCTTTATGTTCCTGGAGCAAGCAGATGCCCTTGGGCTCTACTAGCATGAGACAGGACATAAAGAGATGTTACTGGGGCCCGCTCGAGCAAATCGATGATGAATGGGAAGACAGTGATACATCCATTGTTGGGGGAAGCCGCTGGGGTCCCCAACAATACTGGGAAGCAAATTCCCTTCTACCTCCAAAGTCGGCGGGGAATGGATGAAAACTCAGGAATCCGACGCAGTTTTAAAAGGGCTTTACTGTCACAGGTTCCAATATACAATCCAAGAGCAGGGAAAACCTCCGGACTCTGAGTTCCTAGCTAGGCCCCAGCCATGTGTAGACCAAGATGGCTGCCTCCATGTGTTGAAGCCCAACAGAGAATGGAGAGGACGGAGAAGAAAAATGCCAAGGGAAGCCCAACTGGCAAAAGAAGAGCTTCTTTCTTCTTGCAGCTTATTTTATAGATAGAATTCCGCCAAAAAATTCCCAGCCCCGCCCATTGTGGGCTGGACTATCTAGAGATGAAATCAGGAAAAATAGCCCTATAAAATTTAGCACTTCAGGTTGCCTTCTGGCTCTTTACAAGAACCCACAGCGGATTCAAAGCCTCCCTAGCAGAGCTGGGAGGAGCTGTAAGCTAAATGTAGCTGGAAGCTAAATAGGGTGTCACCCAAAAAATCCATATAATGAATTAACTTGGCACCTGGATATTTTTTACTTATAATCTCCAAGGGTTGATTAACAAAATATTGACACATAGTCAAACTCTGTCTCATTTGCCAAGCCATCGAAAATCAGATGGGCTGGACATGTAATGCGATTTGGAGACAATCGCTGGACTAGAGCTGTTACTGACTGGATCCCACAAGATATCAAAAGACCACATAGCCGCCCACCTACAAGATGGTCAGACTTCTTCGTCAAGACCATGAACGAATGGTTTGAGGCTCTTCGTATTCCTGAAACAACCAGATGCCATTGGGCTACACTGGCACGTAATAGGGTCAGATGGAAATGTTACTGGTGCCCACTCGAGGAAATCGATGAACAACGGGATGTCTAGTGATCTAGTGATAGTAGAACTATTCATCATGCCTTGAGGCAACACTATCCAATGATACCTTTTATTAGGTGCTTCATTATTAATCAATAGGACAGTAAATGCAAATTTTTATCTATCCTGCTCAGCAAGGGGAATCATATAAAAACAATCTCTTAAATCAATAGTAATAATTTTCTAGGTTTTGGGTATCATAGTAAGATTAGGAAGTTTCCATGCATTTATTGACCTGGCATAAATCTGTTAACATTCTCCATTTGCCCGATTTGTTTTTTATTACAAAAACTGGAGAATTCAAAGGACTAGAACTTGGAACAATATGAGCTGTTGAGCTGTTCAATCACCAATTGTTGTAAAGCTGTTAATTTTTCAGTAATTAAGGGCTACTGCTTTTTTTTAACTTTTGAAATTTTTTATTCTTTTTTTTGGTTTTTGTTGTTCAAATTTCCCTTTTACAGTAAAACTATCGAGGTGACGGCCAGACCCTGCCACCTCCCCCATATCAACTTCCTGTTCCCTGGAAGGAGCAATTAGAAAAATCAGGAAGAAGCTGGGAACTACAGCACCAGAGAGATGACTTGACCTCTGGTGGACAAAGCAACCATTTTGGCTGGTGATTAAGGTGGCCAACCTGGTGCCCATGGGCAGCTCTGGTCTAAAGAAAACTGAGCTGGGAGGAAACTGAGACAACACCCGATTGTGCACTGGAGGGCAGGAAGAGGTATAACCTGGTCATACGGAGACAATGGCAGTTGTTAAGTACCACTGTCAGCAAGGCCAGTCAGTAGGCCACCATCTCGGTCACTAGGAAGCTGTGTTGAGTCTGAAGGGAGTAGGAAATGGAGGCCATGATGAACGAAACAGCCACCTGGGTTACTGGGAGATAACACGCAGGTCGCTGGGGGGAGTCCTGTTAAGTAACAGATTATACTAGGATATGAAAAGGTAAGAACAAGACAAATTGGGCATGCCACATTAGATGGAAGTCAGCTTAGCAGTCCTACAAGCAGCACAGGAAACAAGGGAAGGGACATTGTGGGCAGAGCCACTTGAGTGAAGGAAAATCCTCCCCAGTCCACCCTCTCTTATAGTAAGTTCCAGATTCATCCTGAAACAGAAAAGTTCTTCCTGCCCCTACTTCTCCACCTTCCCCACCCTACCCGCTAGCTAGGCCACTTCTGTTCCAGCCAGACCCACTTCCTGTTTCAGAAGTACTACTTCCTGTCCTGGATGAAGGCACTTCCAGTTCCTGCTGCAATTCTTTTGCCACTTCCCAAGCCACCACTTCTGTCCAGCTTGGTCACTTCTTGTCTGGAGCAAGTCCCAAGTGGCCCATTCAGCATCAAAATCCTTATGTGTCCCAACTGGTTCATATCTTGCTATCAGCTACTGGACAAAACGGGACACTTCTTCTCATGGTAGCTGGCAGGTTCTCCTTCACGGGCTCCAGGCTGTGGGCTGCTCCTCGGTCCCTCTCCACAGGCATTTCAGACACAGGCTTTTGGGGAACAGCCCCTCCTTGAGGACTCTGTCCCACGCGGAGAAGCACCTTCATGCCTCGGGTGTGACACACACCTCCCCTGCAAACTCTCCAAGCCTTCCTGGGTCCCATAAGAGGTGGCAATTATGTAGTAATCATGGTGAGAGCGGAACCCATGGCCCCAGAGGTTAGGGCTGTATTCCTGGAACTTGATGGTGAAGCGAAGATCCAGGTCTGGGCTGGGGGTGCCTCACAGCGTCGGCCCTGAGCACAGCTTGTAGAACTCATAATTAGGAGAGGAGTGGGGTCCTGGTGGCTGGGCCCGGGGACACAGCAGGTCTAGCCTGTCCCCGATCTGAGGGTAGAGCACATAACCACTACAACCTCTGCCTGGAACCTTTTTTTTTTTTTTTTTTTTTTGCTTTTTGGGTCACACCCGGCAATGCTCAGGGGGTTACTCCTGGCTCTGCACTCAGGAATTACTCCCGGTGGTGCGCGGGGGACCATATGGGATGCCGGGGATCGAACCCGGGCCGGCATGGGCCGGCCGCGTGCAAGGCAAACGCCCTACCCGCTGGGCCATGGCTCCGGCCCCTTGGAACCTCTTATTCACCGAATTCCAGTAGACTGGCTCCAGACTGAGCCCAGACACGAGCCCCAAAAACCCAAGCAGCAGCAGAGCCCGATTCGCACGCCCCAAGCCCGGAATGGGGGCCCCCATGACCCCGCCAAGGCCTGGGGGTGGGGGCACAACTCCCCCAAAGTCACTCACCCTTGGGGTGACTGCCCCAACCACCCTGCCCGCGGCCGCCCCAGCTCCAACGCGGACCCTGTTCCTCCTCTGCCCTCGCCCCCAAAACAGAGGCGCAGCCTGCATGAGGGCTTCCAGGGGCGGTCTGCATGTGCCCTCACGCCCCCGCCCATGCTCCAGCACTCTGGGGTTTGTAAGCGGGCCTAAGTAGGGGGACTAAGGGGGGGCGGGGCGGGCATGGGGTGCTGGAGCGGGGAAAGAGGAGGGGGGGGGGGGGGAGCCGGGCCCCAGCCTCTCTGGGATTGAGGGCAGGAGGGCAGGGGGCTAAGGCAGCGGGCTGTTTTACCACTTAATGGGTAAAAGCCGTTTTACGTTCTGAGCAGCAGCCCGCATTAAAAATGCGGCTGTTTAAAAGGTTTCTACGTTTAGTCATAACAATATTCAATTTTTTCAACAAATTTCTACCCCATAAGGTAATTGCAATAGACAAAATATAGGGCTGAATAACAGCCTCATCTCCATCTGGGTCAGTACACCTGAGAGGCTCATCACTTTGTTGAATATCAGTCATGACACCCAATCCTGTAGAAGTTGCATTAAGCACATGGTGTTTTTCCATCCAGAGGGCCAATGATGTGAAGCAATTATGGCTGTATTGGCCCCTGAATCAGGCAAACCTTCAATTTTAGTGCCATCTTCAAAAGTAAGCACCATACTGGGTTTATCCTCTGAAAGGAATTGTGTCCAAAAACCTCAACATTAGGGTTGCCAGACCCTCCTTCCTGATAATGAGGAACTGGCAGTTTGGCAATACAAGAAGCTGAGAATTCTTTTCACCTTTAAAAATACGTATTTCAGCCTGCACAGATACAATGAACAAAATTTCACTTTCAAAATTACCATCAAAAAATTTCATTTGAATATTAACACATTTAGATTCCATATTACTACTGCCAGTTATTAATCCAAATGATTGAGGCAGCAAAGGACCATAGATATTAGTTGGAGTTTCATAAAAATTGGTAGGAGCTTAAAAACAAATTCTGAATAACTGGAATATCCAAAGCAGTACTATCCTTAGCAGTTTGTAAAGTGATATGAGTAGGTATGCTATCCAGCATTTCAGATTTTAGAAACATGAATTAAAGCAGAAGTGTCTTTGGACTGAGGTGAGGGAGCAGACAGATTGCAGGGTAAACTAGTAGTTTTAAAAAATTCTGCCTGCCTGTCTTGGTTCCACTCACCCATTCTTGGCTTCTGGCCAGCCACTGCTAAGCTGCTAGATTCTACTGGCTCCGCCCATCCGATTGGGAGGGGGCTCTTCGGGAGGAACCTTGGGAATACTTGAGGCCTCAGAAGAGGTTCTATGTCCAATTCTGCCACCCCTTTTACAGAGCACAGAATCAGAAGGCTGGGAGTGGTTTCCCTGTCCCTTTTTCTTAGTACAATTTCTTCTTAAATGTCCTTCCTGCCCCCAATCAAAACATCTCATTTGATTAACATTTTGGAGTGCTGCAGCCAAAATTCGGGCCTGATGTTTTGCAGACCGAACGTCTTGACAAGCGCGAATAAAATCATCTATAGTATCTTTCCCCCATTACTTTTGAGGCTCGGATTTCCTCTTGACAATCAGGGGATCCATTTTCCACCACCAACATGGACATAAGTAATTCACACACAGTAGCATCGGGGACAGATTTTTCTAAAGTATCTTGTAACCTGGCTAAGAAATCTACATAAGTTTCATTTGCATGTTGTAATACCTTAGCCTGGAGCTTCCAGATTATGCCATGCTTTCAAGCATGTATTAGTATTCAAATCTAAAATATCTGCAGTTATTTTAATCAGCTCTGCCCCTCACAGACATGGGGCAGAGCTGCTACTGGCTCTCCCTGTGCGCATCTGCTCATGAGACCCCCCAGGAGGGGATGGTGGGTTCTAGCCCTGGCCCACCATCCCAGCAGAGACTTGCAACAAGTCAGACGACCCCCACTCCATGAGGGCCTCCATTTTCCACATCTCAATTTCTCTCTCGTCAGAACTCCACCCAGCAGACCAGCCTATCATAGCCCTGCTCATCGAGATCCACCCTACAGCAGTCTTTTTTAAATCCGACTCAGGTATGCTGATCCAGAGACTCACAGGCACAGGGCAGAGCTGCTACTGGCTCTCCCTGTGCCCAGTCACTCACGAGGCACCCAGGAGGGATGGGGGTGTCTAGCCCTGGCCTGTCACCCCAGCAGAGCCTTGCAACAAGCCAGACGACCCCCCTCTCCATGAGGGCCTCCATTTTCCACATCCCAACTTCCCTCTCATCAGAACTCCACCCAGCAGACCAGCCTATCATAGCCAGGCTCCGCAGGGTCGCGTGGTTCATCAATAAATTCTGGATTTAGAGATGACTACAAGAGTATGCTACCTGCACGGCAGAGCCTGGCAAGCTACCCGTGTATCGTATTTGATATGCCAAATACCAGTAACAATTTTAGACCTCATTCCCATGACCTGATGGAATGGTTTGAGGCTCTTTATGTTCCTGGAGCAAGCAGGTGCCCTTGGGCTCTAGTAGCATGAGGCAGGACATATGGAGATGTTACTGGTGCCCACTCGAGCAAATCGATGATGAACAGGAAGACAGTGATACAGTGATTTTAATCTGATCTACAGCCCTAAACCAATAGTCTATGCCCATGATCCTCGCTATGGTGGCTTCAGCATTCTTGGGAAACTTTTTCGGGAAATCTTTTCTGCCTCTTCTGGCCACCAAGCCTTAAACTGAATATACTGTTATTTTTCCAAAACTACCTTTGCAATCATTTGTTAGTCACAAGGAAGTAAGATATTAGCTTCAGAAAAATTCTCTAGCAGGGCGAAAACATAAGTAAACATAGGCCCATACGTTGAAACAACCTGTTTTAGGGAGGTCAGAATTTTAAAAGGAATAACTTGATCACTGTATCACTGTCTTCCCATCGTTCATCGATTTGCTCGAGTGGGCACTAGTAACATCTCCATATGTCCTGTCACAAGCAAGTGCAACCCAAGGGCATCTGCTTGCTTCCAGGGATACGGAAGAGCTAGAGACCATTCTTCAGGTCATGGAACTGAGGTCCATAATTGTTACTAGTTTTTGGCATAACAAGTAAATTAAACACGAGTAGCTTGCCAGGCTCTGCCATGTAGGTGGTATAGTCTCAAGTTAAGTGATTAACTTGATAATCACCTTCATATCTACTAATTTGTGTATTTAGATTACTGTCGGGGAATGCCACTGGGGTCCCCAAAAGTGTCAGGACAGAAGTTCTCTTCTACCTCCGAGGACCCTGGGGGAATGGATGAAAACTCATGAGTTTGGCGCAGTTCCAAAAAGGCTTTTAATAGTACCAAAGCTCTTCTACAGCAATCCAATACAATGAAAGAACTCTAGCTCTGGTCCAAAATTAGACCATAAAAAGGAGCCTAAGTCTCCCACCAAAGAGAGAGGATCTCACCCAAGAGGAGTCCTACCCAAAAGAAGGAGCAAAAGGCCAAAAGCAAAGGGGCCTCAAGTCAGTCCTCTTATATACACCAAAGTGGTCCCGGGAGGGTCAGGGAGGTGACAGGGAGGTGTCAACAAAGAACCCTAACAAGATTGTAGAAGGGCGGTGCCATACCCTATTACAGGTATAAACAAAGGTTATGCCAAGAACTAATTTCTTCTTCTGAGTTTATCTCCTATGCAAAACACTAGAGAGAGAGAGCTGGTATGAAGTAATACATATTCATTTCATGAGCTTCATGTAATCTAGACCCACAAGGTCCTTCTTATTTATTATCTGCTCCAGGGTCTCCATATACTGAAAGGGTCACACTCGCCTGCTTGAGAGCAAACTAGCATGATCCTTCCTATAATCTTCCTATAGTCAAAGTAGCCAGGGTGGTAGTCTCCTGGTAAATTCTAACTGTCCCACGCTGGGTGCAGTGGATATAAAGAGGAGCAGTGCCCAATCTAGAAAACATAGAAGTCTTAATAGATGTATAAGTCAGAAGTTATTCAGTCAAGGTGACTTCAGCAACTGCCACACCCTCTAGCAGTGTTTACATAAAAGAGTGATCTCATTAGAATGAACCTTGGCTTAAGTAGATTAAGCTGTGAGTGGGCAAAACAGCAAAGTTCACAAACTAGCTAAACCTGTCATCCAACAATTACAAGCAACAGGAAATGCCATAGCCTGGAAGCTATGGATTATCATCAAAAGAATCAGGAGTATTTATTAATATACGTACCTTATGCTATAACTTATATTGACTTAGAGCTGAACTACTTCTTGATTCTGATATTGGGGAGTTGGAATAGCCAGAATTCCAGTTCACAAAGGGAATCATTAAGCCCCTGTAGGGAGCAAAACTCAGGCCTAGGCCTAGGTGACCTGTCTGCCTTTTTACTCAGTAGATCTAATTTCCTATGGAGATCACTAATTTCTCTCCAGAGTGCCTTCTTATGTGAAGGCACCTCTATTTCTGCATCAGAATCAAAACTATCATCTTGTGAGACTGCCTGCCTTGTTTCAGTGATGTTAGAATTTACAAAGGCAGATAATGATGACAAGTACTTACTAGGAGGTAATTCCAGGGAAGATATGATTAGTGAGAGGAGGAGGTTGAACAAGAAGAAATTATGTCCTCCTTCTCTGAAACAGATTCAAACTGCATTAAAGCCGAATTAATGCAAGTGTATGCACCCCATTCTTCTGCGGGATTATTTCCCCTTTTCTATGGGCATGCCTTAAATCCTTTCCAACCTTTTCCATACCTGCGGGTTGAACTGTTCTCTGCTCTCTGGTTCAAACCAGTAGCAATGCTTCTGTATTCTCTTAAGGAGACCTTTTAAAAACTCTCTTTCAATGAGAGAAAGATCAAACAGCTCTTTCACCAGCTGCCTTAGTAGAAAATTATAAGTGTATCAGTATACTCTTCTATCTGCAACATGGAGTTTTCCATCGCAAACAAAATTTTTTTTACTCCGGCTTACAGAAGGCTATGCAAACCCTGTGCAACTTATCTCCTATTATTCCCGCCTGTATCCTGTGTCTCACATTCAGCCCTGCCCCACGTTGGGCACCAGATGAAGCAGAAAGGTCCTGTCGGTTCGGAGGTGCAGAGATGAGACTCCAGGAACAAGACGCATTTCTGTTAATATTTTTAATGTTCACCAGATGAAGGGGCAGCAGCTCTCATCTTGGCAGATGACTGACCACCTCCACAAGGACCCCAGCTTTTTATATCCCATCGTCTCAAAGGGCAAAACAGGTTAGAGTTAAGTTTACTTGGTTTACAATACAAAGACATTTCACATTCTTTGCATAGGACTTAAGAATAATAGGAAGGAGACAACCAGGAACCAAAATTCTGCAGGGGTTGCTTCCTAGGTAAGGTGAGATGAACAAAATAACACGTTACAGTTACTAATCCAGCCTTCCTGACTAGGCCAAGGTGACAAGGTCATGTCAGACAGAAGAACAAGATAGACTTGTTTTCTGCCTAACTTCAAGAAGCATCCATAGACTTCATCTTGGGCTAGTTACATCCGACAGGGAAATGTGCAGAGAAACAACCTAGGATAGTAACCGTCTGTGCATCTGAAACTTGAAAACAGTCTCACTAGGGAATTCTACATACTAACTCTGCTAGGAGACAGTCTGCCAGAAAACCCTGTGTATCTCTCTTTTTTTTTTGCTTTTGGGTCACACCCGGCGATGCTCAGGGGTTACTCCTGGCTCTGTGCTCAGGAATCACTCCTGGCGGTGCTCGGGGACCATATGGGATGCCAGGGATTGAACCCGGGCCGGCATAGGCCGGCCACGGCAAGGCAAACGCCCTACCCGCTGAGCTATCGCCTCCGGCCCCCTGTGTATCTCTTAACAGGTAGTATCCATCAGACTTCCATTCGCATATCCTTAGATCTACTTTCTGTCAACAGTAGGGGTGCCACATGACCCCGGCATGCTTCTGGACTCAAATACTAACCCATACCTGCTGGTCCTCATCGTGTATGTATCCAGTGGTGGTGATTGTCTGGAGGGCAGTGAGATGATTCTGCTGACTGAGCCTTTGGATGAGCCTGTTGTAGCTTGAGGATGAAAGATGTCTTCTTACTGCTGCCTTTTTACAGCTGCTAACAGAGATGGTGAGAAAGTGGGCATGGCACTGAGGGGCAGAGTCAAAGCAGCTCCACCCTGGGGAATCTTGTGTTAGGGTGGCTTGAGGATAAAATCACTCCTGAAGCTCATTTCTTCTTTTGGCTTTTGTAATAATAAAATAAACTCTCAAGATCAGTGTGGGGTAGGAAATGAGAGTCTAACTTGGTCAAGAGATCAGTATCTATTTCCTCTAGTAGTGATGGTTCAGTATTTGCTGGATTCTATAAATGATAAACTGTCAGGGACACCGCTGGGGTCCCCAACAGTGCTGGGAAGCGAGTTTCCTTCTACCTCCGAAGCTGGCAGGGAATGGATGAGAACTCAGGAATCCGATGCAGTTTTAAAAGGGCTTTACTAACACAGGTTCTGATATACAATCCAAGAGCAGTGAAAACCTCTGGACTCTGGGTTCCCAGCTAGGCCCCAGCCACGTGTAGGCCAAGATGGCTGCCATCACGTATTCAGTCCCAATAGAGAATGGAGAGGACAGAGAAGGAAAACACCAAGGGAAGCCGAAATGGCAAAAGGGAAAAGAGAGCTTCCTTCTTCTTGCAGCTTACTTTATAGCTAGAAATCTGCCCAAACTGCCAAGCCCAGACCATTGTGGGCTGGGCTATCTAGAGATGAAAACAGGAAAACAGCTCTATAGAAATGTAGCAACTTCAAGAGGTCTGACTGTTTACAAGGACCCAGAGCTAATTCAAAGCCTCCTAGAAGAGCTGGGAGGAGCTATAAGCTAAATGTAACCTCCACTGGCAGCGAGGGTCAAATGCCCTCAGGTAATTTCTCCCAGCACCTCACCTAATGTCTTGTGCCAAGATCTGCCTGGAAATGCCTTTATAGGGTAGAGAAGGGGGTTTCTGAGATGGCATGTCTCTGTATGACATCTGTATTATGGCATGTCCAAAGACTATACTAACACTAATTAAATATTTCTCCAAGCCTTCACAAGAGTCTCCACGGTAGTTTTGTATTTTCGTTGCCTTTGAGTTATCAGGGAGCCATGCTTGCTTGCTTGGAGGCAAACAGCATTTCTCTCTGGCCTAATTACTTAAGAGATCCAACGTGGCCTGGCAAATATACTGGTAATATCTAGGTAGTTCCACGATGATTGTGGTAGCATGAGAGAATATTTATACCAGCCAGTACAGAATACATGGTCAGATAAACTGTCACATTTAAACTACCCCCCTATCTATGAAGTTACCTGCAGGAGGAAATCCAGGGCAGATGCAGAGGCTCTTAGTTCTGCAACACTCATACAAATCACAATGGGCGATAGGGGCAGGAAGACAGCTTGTATCTGTGACCATGGCAGAATATTCTTACCACGAATTCTATGTTATCCAGTCAAAGTATTTCCTCTCACAACTCCCACAGTTCCCCAGGAGGGAACATTTACATGCAGTTTTACCAGGATGACCCTGGCTGTGTTGGATCCACCCCTTTAGTTATAGCCCTACTAGATCAAAGAGGATTACTAAGTTTGCCTTCTGGTAAATGAGCATAACCCCTCAGTAACTCTCATGGCGGGCACCCAAAACTACCCAGGAGTAAGGTAAAGGACCTCTTGAAAGTGTGAAGAAATATATATCTGGCTGTAGGATACTCCTGATATTAAATACAATGCTTTGCCCCAGGTATTAAATCCTGCACTGCTCAGGTATGTTGACCCCTCCCCAAGGTACATTGTAAGAGAACTTTGAGAAGCAGGAATTCAGCTCTGGTAAATTAGCATTTGGAAAGCCTGGCCTAGGTGAGTGTATCTGGAGAATTGCATTTTAGTGCTGGGTTTTGTTCCTTACTGATACCCATCCTTCTTGGAGGAATCAGGGTCTTTTTAATATTTTAGTATACCACCATGAGATATACAATTACAACGTTGTTCATGTTTGGAGGTTTCGGCCAAATAGTGTTCCAGCACCCCACCCTCCACCAGTGCCCATTTCCAGCCACCAATGTCCCCAATTCCCTCCCCCTCCGTTAGCCTGCCTCCATGGCAGGTTCTTTATCTCCTTCTCTCTCTCCCTCTCTCTCTTTTCCTGCTCTTACATATTGTGGATTGCAATACATACACTTATAGGCCACCATGTGCATTTTTGCCTGTATTTAATGCTCAGTTCTAGGTTGGTATTAGTCCTTTCGACATTTATTCGCACATGTTCCCCTCTCTGTCTTACCTAACCTCTGACTCCCACACTTTTGTGGTAATTTCCACTTTTGGTAAGACCTCCTGATCCAAGTTTCGCAAGACATTGGATTTTGGTATCATAATATGTATATATTTATGTCATGCAAATAAATGCAGTCATTCTACATATCTCTCTTTCCTTCTGACTAATATTTAGAGCCCTTGGAAGAAGAAAAACTTGCCTTTTAAACTAGACCTCAACTTGACTTGGAATCCTGACCTGAGCACATGGTCTGGGTCCAGATAGGAATTGGAAGTTTGGGATTTTCCCGATCTTGGATTGTATTAACAATATTTGTTCAATGATTGATGCTAAGTAAAAGTCTTTGGAACTTTGCTGAACTCATGAATTCTGTCCAACTGCTGCCAGCTTTTCGATAAAGAAAACCTGCTCCCTCTCCTTACTGTCAGAAACCCCAAGCACCCTCCCCCACCCTCCCTGGAAATCCCCACAGCTCAAAGGGAGAACTGGCTTCTATTGAGCATCTGGGCTGCATGGGATTCCACCCTCAGGCTTCCCTCAAATCTCTCCAGAGGTTCGCAGTTCTTCTTAAGATATTTTCCCACAAATTCAGTTTTCTCAAAGCAAACACTCCCATGTACCACTTCATATACTAAAATCCTTTGAAATAGATTAACTATACATAAATTTGGAAGGTGTATCTCTTGGCTTTCATTTCTATTCTGTTGATCTGACATCCTAGTTTTACCAGTGCCACACAGTTTGGATAACTATAGCTTTATAGGGCCGGAGTGATGGCACAGTGGGTAGGACATTTGCCTTGCACACAGCAAACCTGGGTTCCATCTACAGCATCCAATATGGTCCCCAAGCACTACCAGAAGTAATTCCTAAGCTAAGAGCCAGGAGTAACCCCTGAGCATTGCCGGGTGTGACAAAAAACAAAAATAAAAACATCCTATAGTTTTATAGTATGAAGTCTGGAAATGCAATATCTCTCAGAATTTATTTGGCTATTAGGGTAGTATTGAACTCTTCCTAGGAACATGTGATGAAAGAGGTATCAGTGGCATTGGTGTCCTTGTCAACATGAATGTGGCTATGAACATTGATTCATTTGAATGCCTAACAAACTGAATCGGACGCTTACACTTGAAGAGATGTGGCCCACTGCCAGCAATTTCTATCTTTGTTGTCTAAGCACCAACATCCACATACAAGGAAGATGAAACTGAGAAATTCTACATGGAATTGGAGGAGTTCTATAAAAAAAGATCACACCTTCTACAAGATCATAATTAGTGATTTTAATACCAAGATAGGACCAAGAGCTGAAGAACTCCACATCGGGACCCATGGCCTAGAATGGAACAAACAGGGTGAGAGACTATCTGAGTTCATCATGTCCACCAAGACCATTCATGGGAACTCACAGTTGCAGAAGGATGAAGCGAAAAGTTGGACATGGGAATCTACTGGTGTACAGTTCCATAATGAAATTGACCACATCATCTTCAATTGACATCTGACTGATGTTTCTGTTGTCCCAAAATTCCAAACAGGATCAGACAACCATCTCTTTTGTGCAAAATTCTACTTCACGCAACAGGGAGAAAAGGCTGCAAAGTCTAAGAAGAGAACTTCCAGAACGACCACCAATTGGGAACTCTTTGGCACCATTGAGGCAACATAGGAAGATACCATCATTGGCGACATCGGTGAAGAATACAACCGACTGGTTCAGCACCTCCATAATAGTGTGAAGAATGCCAAGAAAGAGAAAGACACAAAAGGACGCCTGTCTTCAAAAACTCAAGCTCATTCGCCAACGTGGCAAGGCGCAAGCCTCAGGCGACCAAATGCTAATGTCCAAGCTCGCAAAGAAATGATAGTGCAGAGAAATGATAAAGAAAGACCTCAAAGAGAGATGAGCAGAAATACTGGAAAATGTAGCAGAAGCCGGGAAAAGCATTTGCAACGCCCGCCTGTCCTTCGCCAACTGTAAGACCAAGATGACTGCCCTCCAATGCCCTGATGGATCTATCACATCTTACAGAAAGGCAATGGAGAGGATTATCCATGACTTCTACTCACATCTCTTTGATATCCATGTCCACCTCCCCACATACCAAATTCTGCAGGATGGATATGTCGTTCCCAACGTTCTCCCTTCTGAAATCCGACATGCCATCTCGTCGGTAAAGAAAGGAACAGCACCAGGCCCAGACAAAGTCAGACCCAAACACCTGAAGAATCTGCAGTCAGTACTCATCAATACACTGGCTTGGCTCTTCACACGCTACCTGTCTGAATGCAAGGTGTCCTCCCAATGGAAATCAGCAAGACAGTTCTACTGTTCAAGAAGGAAACATCCACGACATTGGCAAATATCATCCCATCTGCCTGTTGTCTGTCACCTACAAGCTGTTTACTCAAGTCATCCTAAACAGGATTGGCAGAACATTAGATGAAGTACAACCATGAGAGCAAGTTGGCTTCCAAAAAGGATTCAGAACAATGAACCATATCCACATGGTAACCAAACGCATTGAAGCTTGTAGTGAGTTCAAGATGCCACTCAGTCTCACATTCATTGATTTAAAGAAAGCCTTTGATTCTGTGGAGACTGAAGCGTTCATCGTAGCCCTAGCCAAACAGGGCATTCGAACCCAATACATCAAGATCCTTCGTGAGTTGTATTACGGATTCACCACCAGGATCTCACCATTCTACAAGGAAGTGATCATTGATGTCAAAAGAGGGGGTTTGGCAGGTGATGCCATTTTACTAAAACTCTTCAGTGCCACCCTCGAGAACATCATGCGACAATCAGAATGGGAAGAAATGGAAGTGAAGATAGACGGTCGGCAACTAAACCACCTCCGCTTTGTTGATGACATCGTTCTAATAACACCAAACATTAGCGGCGACACAAATGCTGGCTGACTTTGACCAAGAATGTGGAAAGATAGGTCTACAGCTGAATCTCAACAAAACTATGTTCATGAAAAATGAACTAGTTCCAGAGGCCCCATTCACTTTCAATGGAACAAACATCTCTGAATGCAGCAGTTATGTGTACCTAGTTCGTGAAGTCAACATGATGAATGACCTAAAACCTGAGCTACGCAGGAGGAAGAGACTGGCATGGAATGTCTTCAAAAGCGTTGAAGAAACATCGAAAAAGACAAAGAACCTCCTGCTCTGGGCACATCTCTTCGACTCCACTGTTCTCCTGCATTAACATAAGCCTCAGAGACCTGGGCCCTGGGAAAACAGGATGAGAACACTATTTGGTTCTCCCAAAGAGGAATCGAAAGAGCTATGCTTGGAATATCATGCCTCACTCAAGTGAGAGAAGGAATCCGAGTTCTAACCTCGGTCGCTGTTCCAGAATCAGGGATGCTGTCTCATTTGCCAAAGCATCGAAAATCAGATGGGCTGGACATGTAATGCAATTTGGAGATGACCGCTGGACTAGAGCCGTTACCCCATTGCTCCCCCGACTTCAAAGATCACTTGCCCGCCCACCTACAAGACGGTCAGACTTCTTCGTCAAGACCCTGAATGAACGGTTTGAGACTT
>JAJIBD010002759.1:0-83840 GCA_021461705.1 Cryptotis parvus
GCTGCAATTAAGAGCTCATCTGAACTGGGGTCTTGATTATAGCCAGGAATGGGGGGTTCCTCAGCCAGGCTCGTTCAGTGGTTGTTAGCAGCTTTCAGGTCTTTTGTATTAGGCTGAGGATGTAATTTCTTACCTGTCTATTTTCTGACCACTCCCAAGATCCCTATTACTCATGAAAAGGTTGGCCTAATAATCACCAGATCTGAGAATCTTAGAGGTCTTGGCAGTTCTGGGTGTGTTCCTATAAAAAAACATTTTAGAGCTTGTGGGATATGGGAATCCCCTCTTAAGGACACAGTGGTTGCCTCTTAAAGGTCTGTTAAGACAGGTGAAGCCGGGGTTCTGAACCTGGCCGTGACTATAAAAAGGGGTCCCCAGAGAGCACACGCAGAGGGGTGAGAGGCTTCTGGATTGAGGGAGCTGTGGCCTCTGGTGCCTGGCCAGAACCTAGGCCATGGGCCCCCTGGAGCCTGAGCTGGATGGCCAGCACCAGGAGGGAGAAGCTGCTCCTGGTGCCTAGGCCCAAGGACCAGCACCAGAGCCACAAGGCCTGAGCTCAAGAGCTGGAACCAGAGCCACAGGGCTACAGGGTGATAGCAATAGGGCAATAGGACCACCAGCAGCAGGACAACAGAGTAACAGGAGAAACGGAGGAACTCAAGGAAATAGGGGTTTAGAGAAACAGGAAATAGCAACAGATGAAACAAGGTAATTTAGGGAAATAAAGAGGGACATAGCTGCAAGTCCAGAGAAAAGAAGCCCCGAAGAGAAAAGCCCTGAGCAGAAAGGACCTAAGGAAAAAGGTCATGAAAGGTGACATTCTGGGGAGGACCAGAGCATGAAGTCTTGAACAGAGACATCCCGAAGTGAGAGACCCTGACAAGAGGAGCCCGCACAGACCCCCCAAAGAAAGAGAAGCCTGCAGGATTACCTCCCCTCCCACCCAGAGCCAGAGGACCCAGGGAAAGATTCCTGCAGCGAGCAGGGAGATGAAACAAAGAAACGAATAAAGAGTAACCTTCAGGAATCTCTGGCCTTGCTCTTTATTCCATGGACGCCTCAGGTGGGACAATGCAAGCTCCGACACAGACCGAAGGTCCTAATGGACAGTGAGCACTGTAGGGGACCCAGCTGGGCCCTGGCATCTGCTGCCACGGCTACCTTCTGACTATCAACTACTGCTAAGGCTAAGGAATCCACAGGAGGCCCCCTTGGGCCTGGGACCTCCCTGAGGAGGGATCCACAGTCCCTTCTCCTTAACTATTATTCAAAAGCCTGTACAAGAGATTTCCTTCAATATACATACCTGTCAGTCTTTGAAGGTAAATTTTAAAATGTCCACTTGCCTCACTTGAGTATTCATTAACAGACTAAGTTTTTCTTGAACATCTGTTGCATGCAGGCACTATGCCCAGTGGTATAAATGAAATTCAAATGCACATCAGGGCTCACTTGTCCTAAGTGCCTGGAATATAAACTTCAGGCATGATTTTAATAGGTTCAGTGATGGCACCACAGGAGCCTTCCTTTTCTGTGTGTGAAAATGTAAACTGGAGTTATCACTATAGGAAACGATATGGAGACTAGTAAAAAATGTAGTGGGTACTAAGAGAGTACAGTTGTTAAGGCGCTTGTTTTGCATGTGCCAACTCTAGTTTGATCCCCAGCACAATATAGGGCATATGGTCTTCCAAGCACCACCAGAGTGATCCCTGAGCACTGTCTGTTGCTCCAAAAGAACACCAGTTCTTCTACTATTTGTCCAAAGAATATAAAATATTGAACTAGAGAGGTGATATAGAGGTTAAGGTGCTTGCCTTGCAAGTGGTGAATCTATGGTTGATCCCTGAACAGCATGTGGTCCCCCTGTAGGTGGCCAGAAGTTATCCCTGAGCACTGTCAGTGAGCCCCCTTACCTCTCACACTAAAAAATATATTGTATCTCATGGTTTATTGCCATATTATTCATAATAACAAAAACAAAGTTTGGCTAATGATCTGTTGTATGTACAAAATAATACCACCAATCTATTAAAAATATAAAATCTAATAGACCTGTAAAGAACTCACCACTCCTAAAAGCTAAAAACATACTCTTCTCTGGTGCACATGGGACATTCTCCAGGATAGTTTACATGCTGGGGTATGATTTGTGTGCCCATTAAGTCCCAAAATGAAAATTACATCAGATAATTTTTTCAATCTGATGCCACTAAGGCATAAATTATCAATTTTAAAAATTTGGGAAGGGTACAACATTTTGAATTGCAACAGAATAGTTAGAAAAACAACTAGATCAGAAAGGAAATCAAAGAATAAAAAGCCAGTGTGTTCAAAGTGTCTAGAGCTATAACTACCTTGCACCAAGGTCTTTATTTGCTGGCCAGAGATGGTGGCAAGGAAATTGAAAATCATGTTCCCACTACAATAAGTTATCTTCCAATTATCTTCAGCCTTCCACACAGATTTCTCTGCATCATTTGGGTCAAAGATAACTTCTGTTGATTGTAACTTTAGCCCATGCATTCTCACCTCTGAGCGAATGATGTCTTTTACCAGGTGGGAAAACATAGCTTGTTTTTTAAACTTGCTTTCAAGGTGACATTAAGACAAATATACTATGAACTCTCATTGAAAGAACAGAGTTGTATCTTATCAGTGAACCTGTAGACATCCATTATGTTACTTAAGGATCAGTTTATAATCAACATACCGGCTGATTTTTCTTTCCAAAACACTGCCTTTCGTTCTTTAGACCAGCATTTCTCAATTATTTGAATCATTTTCTGACCTTGGCCTCTTTCTGTCTGTTTCCTTCCCATGACACTTGTGTCTTACCTCCTGTGCCTTAACTCCTGCCATGGCACCTCGTTCAGTCATACCTTCAGTTATACACTCCATTGGAATATCTAAGAAGCCCACAGTGGGAGTCATCATGTGGCCACGGGCCAAGGAACTGCTTTAGAACATTCACGTGTTCACTGTGGAATATCAACATCCCTGAAATACATTGCTTAAATGAGATGGTTTTATAATACTTGATCACTTGATCACTTGACATACCGTTATTCATTGATTTGTTTGAGCGAGCACCAGTAATATTTCCATTTGAATCTATTGCTTGCCATTGTAGCCCAATGGCATCTGGTTGATTCAGGAATACCAAGAGCCTCAAACAGTTCATTCAGGGTCTTGACGAATAAGTCTGACCATCTTGTAGGTGGGCGGCCACGTGATCTTTTGATGTCCCGTGGGATCCAATCTGTAATGGCTCTAGTCCAGCGGTCATCTTCAAATCGCATTATATGTCCAGCCCATCTGATTTTTTCGATGCCTTGGCAAAAGAGACAATGTTCCTGACTCTGGAACAGCGACAGAGGTCGGAACTCCAAATTCCTTCTCTCACTTGAGTGAGGCATGATATTCCAAGCATAGCTCTTTCAATTCCTCTTTGGGAGACCCGAATAGCATTCTCATCCTGCTTTTGTAGGGCCCAGGTCTCTGAGGCATATGTTAATGCAGGGAGAATGGTGGAGTTGAAGAGACGTCCCCGAGCCAGAGGTTCTTTGTCTTTTTAGCTATTTCTTCGATGATTTTGAAGGCAATCTATGCCTCTCTCTCTTCCTCCTGCGCAGCTCAGGTTTTAGGCCATTCATCATGTTGACTTCTCGACCTAGGTACACATAACTGCTGCATTCAGAGATGTTTGCTGCCCAAAGAAGAAAAAAAGGAAAAAAAAAAAAAAAGAAAAAGAAAACTGTCCCAATCTTTCTCATCCCCCAATTACATTTTTTCCCTAAGTCCATTCTGGGTCTCCTAGGCATGTGCAGCTTTTCTTTTACTACTTAATCGCACACTTTTTATTCAAGTATAAAAATACCTTACAATAAATCAATAAATTGTTTTGTACTTTATGTTGAAAATGCCAGTGAAAATTTTAGTTGTTTAAAACAGGCAATTTTTCATTTTAATAATTTTTTATTTGTTTGAAAATAATTCTCTCAAATGTTTTAAATGTTTTTTTAAAATTGTATTTTATTTTATTATTTTCCCCCAAAATATTATTACACCATTTTAGACATACAATTGAAAGATGCTCATGTAGAGTTTTGGTTCTACAGTGTTCCAACACTCATCCCTCCACCCAAACCCATCTCCCATCACCAATGTCCCAACCCACCCCCCCCCCTCCCACACCTACACTACTTGGCGGGTTCTGTATATCATTTCTCTCCTCTTTATCTCTCCCCTCCCTCCAAACTTTCCTGCTCTTCGTGGAATGCAGTGTATTAAAAGACATTAATGTTTCCACTACTTTAATGAACCGCGTGGCTCGAACTGATTTTGCTCTGTTAATCTGGTCGTGAGGCAGTTTCCCAGCTTGCGGACAGTGAAAATGGTGGCTAGTGTGATGGGGGAGTCTCATCTGGCTGCTTCCGGGACCCCCAGAGGCGATGGGCCCACTCCCCAAAACCCATCTGCCTTCCTGGTGGCCCTATAGTTAGCTGGGCCCGGGGCAAGCCGAGTTCCAGCCTCCCAGATGCTTGTGAGGCTCTTCATGCTATGGCTGGTGGCCCCAGGGCAGCTCCTGGGTGGGGCCGCCAGGCTTGACTAAATGGAGGGGGAAATGGCCGATTCCTGACTCTATCTAATGAATTCCCGTGATTCCCGCTTCTGGGAGCCGCCTACCTGGGCTCGAACTGATTTTGCTCTGTTAATCTGGTTGTGAGGCAGTTTCCCAGCATGCGGACAGCAAAAAATGGTGGCTAGTGTGATGGGCGGAGTCTCATCCGGCTGCTTCGGGACCCCCCCAGAGGTGATGGGCCCACTCCCAAAGCCCATCTTCCCTCCTGGGGGCCCCATAGTCAGCTGGGCCCGGGCGAGCTGAGTTCCAGCCTTTCCAGCCTCCCCAGCCACTTATGAGGCCCTTCATGCTATCACATTTTAATAATTTGTGTTTTCCTAATCATGAATGACAATGAGCATTTTTCATATTCCTGTTGGCCATGAGTATCTTATTTGGGGAAGTATCAGTTAATCTCCTGGCCCCATTTATAATTTGGATCACTGGATTTTTAGGTTGTTGAGGTTTGTCAGCGCTTTATAGATCTTGAATTTAACCTGTTATATGATGTATTGTATGAAAATATTTTTTCTCATATAGTGATTTTTTTTTATTAGAGCTTGATTATCTTTTCACTTTTTAAAAGCATTTTAATTTGATGTAGCCCCATCTCTTGCCAGTGAGACTGGCAAATATCCAACAGTTTGGAAACATCCAGTGTTGGCTGGATTGTGGTGAGAAAGGAACCCTCATCCACTTTTGGTGGGAATGTCATCTGGCTCAATCTTTATGAAAGGCAATATGGAGATCTACCCTACTGTATGGCAGGAATAGAATTACCGTATGACTCAGCGATACCACTTCTTGACATCTATCTCCCTAACACTATAACAATAGCTAGGAAGAATATATGCACACCTGTGTTCATCACTCCACTTAGTAAATTAGTCAAGCTATGGAAATAACCCAGTGGTCCAACTGTAGAGGACTATATCAAGAAGCTGTGATATATATTTATAGATATATTAAAATTTAATATACATACATAAAATAATATATGTATATGAGATACATACATATATTAAAATGAATGTACATTTAATATATATAATATATACATGTTTTTATATATCTATATTTTATACTTTCATATGTAAATGGAAAACTGCAGTTCTAAGAAAGAACAAAAGCTTGTGCAATTTGCAGCAACATGGATGCCACGGCTCCCGCGGGCACCGGCTTGCGTAGCATGAAAGTGCTCACTGGGCCAGGGGATGGCTTTGGTACTTCCCCCAAAAGGGACAGTTACCAGACGGTGCTTCCCCCCAAAAAGGGACTGTCGCCAACAAAGCCCCCTAGACTCCCTTGGTTGTTCCTAAGAATGCTTGGTGTTCAATTAGAGCGCTTGTTTATGCTGAAACTTAGACTCTGAGTAATGAAGAGACTGGACAAAGAGAAAAACCTGCGGCAACCGTAGTTTTCATTATACACAATTATAGCATAAAACAAAGATAGTATAAAAATGCCAGCCCGCGCAGCTGCCTGGCTGCCAAGGCCTGAGCTGGTCTCAGGTCCTTGATAAGGAAAGGCTCGTGGCCTTCAGGCCTTTGCTTCCCATCATTAGCCGGAAGGGAGAATTCTTGACCTATGGGTCGAGGCGACTGGCTACCCCCTGTTGACAGGAATGCAGTGATTAGCCTCCCTAAACCTCCTGTGTGAAAAATAATTGGGCCTGTTAAAGTTAACACTTTCTAGTACAAAATCTTAATAATCTTATAATAATAAACTTTGCATAGAAGTTTCTACTTAGGAGTAGGTTAAGTTAATCTATAATATGTGCATAGAGCTAGTAAGTAATTCTATGAAAATCAAAATAAAAGAAAAATATGTACCTTACTTAAGGCAAATATGAAAGTAAAAACAAAAACGCCAAAAAAAATGTCTGAAAAACAGGCGCAGGCAAAAGGTGGTCATATGTGGTAGACACGATAAACTCCTTTTGTTGTTAAAAAATGTCTCCTTCGCTAAAAAATAACTGGTGTAATCTTGTGTCTGTGCATTTGTTGAACATAAGAAGAAAAGCTTTGCCCTCAGTAAACTGCAGCAGCAGCAGCAGCAGCATTTGACCTCTCTTGTGTCTGTGTCTGTCTGTCCATCGCGCCGACGTTCCTGTCCTCCTGATTTCCTCACGCTGGTTACCCCCGGGGACTTAGAGCTCACACCAACTGAGCAGTCTGCGGCACATGGATGGAATGAGAGGATATCATACTAAGTGAAGTTAGTCAGAAGGAGCGGGACAGATACAGAGTGATCTCTCTCACATGTGGGACTTAAAGATGTGTAGCCAGGTAGCAACCGCGGTCCAAGGCAGCGCACTGAGAGAAGTGATCCACTCAAATCAGTTACAGGGAGGGTTTGGAAGAAAAATCTTTTATGACCCTTGGGAGAGGAAGGAATATATACTGGTGATAGGTAGTTATGTGCATGAGAATTAATTACTAATAGCATTGTAAACCAAGAATCCCAATTTAAGAATTAAAAAAATAAGTAATATTCCGTTTTCTTATGAACCACTGTGGGATCTTAAAAGCACATTACTAGCACATTACTCTCAAGTTCTCTTAAGACAGTTGAGACCAAGGTTCTGAACCTGGCTGAGACTATAAATATGGGCCCCAGAAGAGCATCGGTTGGGGGTGGGTTATAGGGGGGTTCCAGACTGAGAGAGCAGCGGCCTCTTGTGCCTGGCCAGCACCTAGGCCATGGGGCTCCTGGAGCCTAAGCCAGATGGCCAGCACCAGGGAGGAGAAGCTACTCCTGATGCCTAGGTCCGAGGGCCAGCACCGGAGCCACAAGTCGTATTGTCCGAGCCTGAGGGCTAGCATCAAAGCTACAGAGCTTCAGGGCTACTGAGTATTAGGGACCACCCGCAGCAGCTGGGCATTGGATATGGATTCAGAGACACAAGACATAGTAGCAAAATTTAAAACAAGGTAACTAGTGAAATAGACAGATACATAGCTGAGGAGTCCAGAGAAATGGAGCCCTGAAGAGAAAAGCCCTGAATAGAAAGAACTTAAGGGTTCTGACAGGAGACATCCTGGGAGAGAACCAGAAGCATGAAGCCTTGAACAGAAACATCTGGAAGTGAGAGGCCATGACGAGAGGACACCACACAGACAGAACACCCCCTTCCCAGCGCCAAAGAAGAGAGAGCAGCCAGCAGAAGAACCCTACTGTTGCAGGACAGATTTAGCTATTCTGGAAGTTTTGTTGTTTTGTCCACTCCCAGCTTAATCTACTTAAGTCAAGGTTCATTCTAATGAGACCTCTCTTCTATGTAAACACTGCTAGAGGGTGTGGCAGTTACAGAAGTCACCTTGATTGAATAACTTCTGACTTATACATCTACTAAGACTTCTATGTTTTCTAGATTGGGCACAGCTCCTCTTTATACCCACTGCACTCAGCATGGGACAGTTAGAATTTACCAGGAGACTACCACCCTGGCTACGTTGAGACTATAGGAAGACTATAGGAAGGATCATACTAGTTTGCTCTAAGCAGGAGAGTGTGACTCTTTCAGTACACGAGAACAAGATACTCAGAATCACCCTGGTGCAGATAATAATAAGAAGGACCTTGTGGGTACCATCTAGATTACATGAAGCTCATGAAGTTAAGATGTATTACTTTATACCAGCCCCTCTCTCTCCAGTGTTTTATATAAGAGATAATCTTGGTAGAAAGGATTAGACCTTGGCATAACCTTTGTTTATACCTGCACTAGAGTGTGGCACTACACTCTGTTTAGAGTTCTTTGTTGACATGACCCTCCCAATTGGATTACTTTGGTGTATATAAGGGGGCTGACTTGAGGCCCCTTCACTCTTCACCTTTTACCTTTTGGGCCTTCAGCTTTTGGCTTTTGGCTTTTTGCTCTTTGGCCTTTTCCTCCTTCTGGGTAGATCCTCGGGTGAGATCCTCTCTTTTGTGGGAGACTTAGGCTCTTTTGTATGGCCTTAAGTTGGGACCAGAGCTAAAGTTTATTCATTATATTGGAGTGCTGTGGAAGAACTTTTGTACTATTAAAAGCCATTTTTGGAACTGCACTGGACTCGTGAGTTTTCATCTGTTCTCCTGGTGTCCTCGATTGTAGAAGAAAACTTCTGCCCTGACACTGTCGGGGGACCCGGCGGCGTTCCCGACACCCTACGAGAGGAGCGTACACAGAAACCCACCAAAAAGAGAGAGCAGCATGCAGGAGAAACCTCCAGGAGAGAAACAGAGGTCCAGGAGAGGTTCCTGCAGAGAGCAAGAAACGAGATAAAAAAAATTAAAGAATAACCTTTAGGAAACTCTGGCCTTGCTCTTTATTCTGTGGACAGGTCAGGGAAATGTTGTGGGCTCAGGACCCTAAAGGACAGTGATTAGAGCTGGGGACCCAACTAGGCCCCAGCATCTGCTGGTTGCCATGGTTACCCCCAAGTGATGTCAAGGCTATGGAATCAGGAGGTCCTTTGAGCCTGGAGCCTTGGGGCCTCCCCTGAGGGGGAGGCACAATCCCCACTCCAATACAGTTATTTTTAAGCCTTAACAAGCCAAAGCTTGAACAGCATTTCTTTATGTCTGTGTATGGGGCTTTCCACATGGCCAGCTCAGCATAACCCATGATGGTTTGATCTCATTTTATCATCTCTGGTAGTTGTGGTAGTTGGATTGTTATACCATATTTGGAAGCAGACCCTAAGAACAAGGATTCCCAAGACCTCAGGCATAAGCTAAATATTGTCTTATCTCCAAGCAGGTCTTAGAAATTCACTCCACACCCACCATAACAAACAAAAAGTCTTCACCATAATTCCTGACTCTAGTTTTTACCAATGTAATGCTTTCTTAAAATGCAGATCAACGCCAAAGAAATAGGCAAAAACATTAGCACTTAAACAGCAGTCTCCTTATGATAGATAGCTCTTTTCTGCTGTTTAGCCTAAATTCTGAGTTTCCAAGGATTTTGGGACTCTTCATACTTCATTTAAAAAGTGTGCGCAACATTGTACTTAAGGGAAATGTATGATGGTCAAATTTATTTTTACTACAGTCTCATAAGCTTTAGCCAGGAAAATTTTTTTCTTTTTCTTTCTCTCTCTCTCTCTCTCTCTCTCTAAATATCTCTCTCTTATTTTGCTTTTTGGGTCATACCTGGCGATGCTCAGGGGTTACTGCTGGCTCTTCACTCAGGAACTACTCCTGGCAGTGCTCGGGGACCATATGGAATGCCGCGATCAAACCCGGGTTGGCCGCATGCAAGGCAAACACACTACCTGCTGTGCTATTGCTCCAGCCCCAGAAAATTTTTTTCATATTCTGACATTGGCTGACTTTAAGCATTAGTTTTCCCAACTGAATTATTAGTCCATTTCTAAACCCCCCTAGGTATTTTTCTGAGAATAATGAAGCAATTTCATAACTAATGCTTTTTAAAAGAATTAATCCAAGAAACTTATTTACAAAAAAACAAAACTGTGTTAAAAAATATTTTGCTATTTTGTACACCACTTTTTGTAGCTCATGTTCGTAATGAATATGCAAATACTGAACAATAATTATTCTCAAAAAGGTTCTACTCGGTCAAGGTAGTGCTTAAATAAAAGTCCCAAATTAGACTAAAAAAAATCTATGCTACAAGTAGTTATTTAGGTCCAATAGCCCAGAAAGGTTTACTATTTTATCAAGTCGAAAGAATATTTGCACTTACATTTTCATGTGTTTTGTGTCTGGTCATAATTTTCAAGCTAGTTTAACCATATTTACTGCAGCTTTAAGAAAAGAACAAAAGCTTGTGCAATTTGCAGACACGGACAAACAAATATATTCCATAGAAATAGGAAATATTTGGCAAAAAAATTGAGAATTCTGCAATTGTAAAATAATAATTATGCCAGTGTTGAGAGTGATTATGCTTTTTAATCACTTATATCACTTGTATTCCCGTTGATCATCGATTTGCTCGAGCAGGCACCCATAACATCTCTATACGTCCTGTCACATGCTAGTAGAGCCCAAGGGCATCTGCTTGCTCCAGGAACATACAGAGCCTCAAACCACTCCATCCCAGGTCATGGGATGAGGTCTATAATTGTTACTGGTATTTGGCATATCAAATACAACACGGGTAGCTTGCCAGGCTCTGCCGTGTGGGTGGCATACTCTTGCAGTCACCTCTAATCTCGAGCATTTATTGATGAACCGGGGCTGCAAAGTGGCTGCACAACTGGGCTGTGATCAGCTCTTCTGCTGGGTCGAGCTCTGACAAGACGGGAGTCCGGATGTGGAAAACGGTGGCCCTCATGGTATGGGGGTTCCTCTGGCTTCTTGCAAGGCTCTACTGGGGTGGCAGGCCAGGGTTAGAACCCACCATCCCTCCTGGGAGCCTCATAATCAGCTGGGCACAGGGAGAGCCAGTGGCTGCTCTTCCCCATGGCATTCGTAAGATGGAGCTGGGGTGACCCCTTCCCTCTCTATCTTGTTCTGAAGCCTGGTGGCCCCACCCAGGAACTACCCCAAGGCAACCAGCCATAGCATGCAGAGCCATAGCATGCAGTGGGGAGAACTGGCATTCAGCTCTTCCCTAGCCCAGCTGACCATGAGGTGACTCCGGGGCAGTTCCTGTATGCTTTTTAATGCTGAAAGAAAGAGAACCAAGATGATCATATAAGTCATTATAAGTATTAATTAAAAATTTTAGTTTATTATGAGAGATAAATAGAAATAAGTTTCTATAAATATAAAATATTTTCTTAGAGTATTATTTTTTTATGGATGAAAAAATGAAAGATATATGTAGTTAGATAAGTTGTAAAAATTAATATAAGTCTTAGGAAGGATTACCTATAAAAATCATTTAGAGGCCTGCTAAATGTATATAAATCTGATCTAGCACATTTCCACATTATTATAATAATATAGTTACTAAGAGTGCACAACTCAATTATTCCTCATACTAGTTTCCATAATTTAGTTATAAATTATATTCTTCCTTACATTTAGTTATTAATAAATTAGAATTATGTGTTTTGTAATAATTTTTCTAGATTACAATTTTTTCTTTAACAGAAGTTAAAGCTAACAAGAAAAAACAAGTTAAAAGTCAGATATAATGAGGAAAAACCTTATAATTTGCTTTTATTTCTTGCCATGGAGTATGAACTCATACATTATTTTTATATTCCATTATAATATTCAAGGATGGTAGTTTCAGGTTTGTGAAAAGAAACATTGTCTAAAGAGCAGCAGGCAAGAAACAAATATTATGTGGTAATAACAAAAGGAAGCAAGGGGTACTCATAATATATTTTATGTATTTTTTAAAAGTAACATAAAACAGAATGTATTACATTTTATGTCTTAAGAGAAGTCCTAAATTATAATTATAATATCAATGTCATAAAATTTCAGTACTGAATTCCATAATAAAGTAATTTCTGATAACCACAAAAGCTGCATGTATTTACGTATGCTTTTCACTCTGTTTATAGACTTTAACAAGTGTTAGAAGATATTGTGTTTGACTTTGGGCAGACTTTCTTTTTGGCTGTTGTGTTTGTTGAATGTCAGAGTACAAATTTAGAAACTTTTATATATAGTCAGCAGGTCGTCTTTTCACCAAGTGATTTGCTATAAAGTTCATCAGTAAAGCTACTTGTGTGGGAGGATCTTTTAACAGAAAATAATATAGAGGTATGTTTCTGGTTATTCTAAAATGTTTAATGTTTAGAGAAACTATGAGGTTGGATTATATAAGGACATTTAAAAGTCATGTTATAAATTTTGTGAAAAGTTAATGTATTCTCAAGTGAAACTCCTCTCTGTGCCTAATAACAATTTCTAAAACTGATAAAGAATTGCCATTAAATTTAAGTTTAATAGCTTATAAGAATTTGAAAGATTTAACAAGTTCCTCATCCTGATTTTAATTTACATAATTCATAGTTAATTTTATACATGTCACTAAGAAAAAGTCTTGGTTTATTGAAACATTTGCATGAATATCTGATCTAATTTAGAAAAACTTCTGTAGTTTTATTAAAGAAAAATTTTCTATATTTTACTATTATTAGTGAATAGTTCTGAAATTTCTGATTAGTGAGACTCAGAGCTAAACTTTTATATGCAAATTTTTGAAATTTATTAGAAGTAGTATCCTACTGATTGTCTTCTAGTGACTATTAAATTCATCTTTTACGAATAGTTTTTTCTGAGAAAAACAAAGGTTAGAAAGTTGAATAATTATATTCTTACAATTGAAAAAGATTTCCTGCTCCAATTCCTAATTTCCATCCAGAGAATCTCCACTGCTTTCTTTTTCTACCTTTCTCTTCTCTCAAATCTTTCTTGTTTCATCTGCTGTTCATAGCTAGTGGTCTAAATCCAGATCATATTTTCCTATTCACACCTGGAAGGGAGGAGAGATCATGTAGAGTGTTTATAGATAAAAGGAGTTGGTTCTACTAGCAGAATGGAGTCATTCCAGTTCAGCTGGAAACCCAAGTGCAAAAGGCAAGGAGATAGGTAAAGAAAAATACTCCCAAATACTTCTTGGGAAATGAAAGTAAAAATTGGAAATTGTTTTGTAAGATTTTTCTTGTTTCTATACCAGAGAGTCTAAGTCTCTTTGGATACTTACTATCATATTGTAAAGCTCCAGGAAAAATTAAACATTATTTTTATTATTATTATTTGTCATTTGTTTCTGGCTTTGCAACAAGAGTACACACAAACACACTCTTTGTGTTTCTCTGTGTTTCTCTGTCTCTCTCTAAGCAAGTGCTTATAGTAAAGAAATAAAGTTAAGGGAAAACCTTATAGACCTGTACATTTACTCTTTTTTCATTGTATGGTTTAGGTGTCACATCCAACAGTGTTCTGGGCTTACTCCCGTCTCTGTGTTCAGGGGTCACCCTTGGTAGTGCTCAGGACATCACAAGTGGTACCAGGGATTGAACTAGGTTTGGCTGCATGCAAGTTAAGTTCCCTACCCATTGTACTCTCTGTCCCATTGTGTATGAAGTTTTAAACTTTTCTCAATCTGAGAAAAAATAGATATTTGAAGCAACTTAGTACTTTCAGATCAATTAAACTCAATTTTGTAAGTCACTGTCTTAGTGAAAAACCAGAAAAGTTAAATTATAAATGTATTTTATACTTTCAAGCAAACGTTTCTATACATTCCCTTAATATGAATTCAAGTAATATTTTATTTTATGGTAGTAATCTAGCCACAATCCCTTCATTAATTAATCTTTGTAAATATTTTAAAAATTCTTACTTTTCAGGATGGCTAACGTGGGACAATTTGACTCTGATTTTTACCAATCTAATTATACTATTGATAACCAGGAGCAGAGTTATAATGATTCTGGTGCCTATGGAAATACTTATGGATTCAGAAGGTAAGTAACTTAGATTGAGAAAATGTACTATCACAGAAAACTCATTGTTTCAGACTGATGGATTAACCTGACTCAGATGCATTTGAATGCGAGTCCTTATTTGGGTACAGTAACATTTACATTCCAACCCACATTACAAACCTCAAGAAATCAGAGAGGGCATGAATATTACTTGTGGTAGTTTCATGAAGTACATAAAAGAGAATCAGATCAGTGATTAACTAATGCATTTCAGATGCACTCCCGAGATTTGATCTTTTATTCATGCAGTGAATAGTTCACTTAACATGTATCCCATATAAGATCAAGACGCTGTGCCCATCATCCCGGCAAAGGCCTAGAAATCCAGAGAGAGAAATAACTAGTCTCTTCATCTGTTTCCCTTCCTCCCAAGTGTATGGGGATGTATGGAAACTTGTTTTCAAATGCCAGTTTGATGTAATGACATAAAGATCTAAAAGCTGACTGGCTGTACTTACTAAGACACTGAAGTTTGAAAACAAGCCTTTTACTCAAAACATTTGAAAATGAACAAGAGGGGTCAGAGACTGTTACAGGAGTTGAAATATATGCTTTGCATCCATATACCCTGGTTTGATTCCTGTCACCATGTGGTCCCCTGAGCATCACAGGTTGCAACCCTGGAGGTCACCTGCACCACTGCATGTCTAGCGTGACTGAGGTGTCATGGGTTAATTCCTGGGTTAACCCAAGAACAAACAACATCATGTCTTTAGGTCCTTGCACTCAGCCACCAGCCCCATTGGCCTAGCATCGGCGGGAGAGGCCCCCAGACATTCTGAATAGCACATGGGAGATATCCCCACCCTAAACTAAATATATAAAAATAATAAAATAGCAGGGCTTGTCTTACTAAAAATGAAAAAAAAAACCCCATAAAGCTCTACTACTCAACCTTTCAGAGGGAAGGGACTTTTAGTCACCTGTAGTTACAGAAGGTTGCATTTTTTCACTACATTTCCCAACTGTTGAAATTAGAAATTATTTAGAGAAATAGGTGCTACTGAAGAAAGATGACAACTATATGACTTCCTTTGACAATAGGGTGTATATTTTATAGGGCCAAGACACAGTCAGCAGGTTCTCTGAAGTATTAGTTAGATCTTATTTTCTTTGAAAGTCTCTAACATAGTCCAGGGCACATAGTCATTATTCCCATGGAAAATGTTGTATCAGTCAATAATCCTGCTACCAATCCTAAACCACTCTAGCAGTCAAGTGCCCCCCCATAGGACAGAGTCTGGCCAAGCTCACTCGGAAAGTCCATTTTTACCTGTTTACATAGATGAAAAGTTCCTGGGAGTCCAGAAAATATTTGGGGGCAGGGAGAGGGACAACATTGTGCTGAGGGAGAGAGATGTTGTGGTCTGTGATGACCAGAGTTAGGCCTGGCAGTGCTCAAGAAGCCATGGGAGCCCATACTTATAAACACTCTACCGCGTGAGGCACATCTCTGAACTCTAGACTAAAAATCGTAACTAAAAAGTGTTAATATTAAAAATTGTACCAAAAATGCTCTCTTATAGAAAGAACATTAGTCTCAATCTCCAGAAACATACACGAAAATGTCAGAGTCAGATCTGTGTGTGTGAAGGAATATTTCTACTCCCTTGATGGTACATTCCTTGCCATCTCCTTTCCATCCTAGCTTTCCATATGGCAGTTGAAATGAGCTCACAAACAACATTTACCTAGGGTAAGATTTAAAAAGAAAAGCTGCTGAACACGATGGAATTAAGTCACTAGTTTTAGAAAACAATATGGAATTTAAGTCACTAGCTTCAGAAAAGCAGTCTCCAATAAAATTTGTAGCTAATGATTAAGACATGAGACACAGAAAACTGACACCATATTTTCACCAATACAAATTGTAACTGAATCTTCAGACATTCAGTATGATGATCTATACTTGTACTGGAAAGTGAATATTAAGTCCTGTTGACTCAAAAATCACTGTATCACTGTCTTCCCATTGTTCATGATTTGCTCGAGTGGGCACTAGTAACATCTCCATTAGTCCTGTCACAAGCAAGTGCAACCTAAGGGCATCTACTTGCTACAGGGACAGGAGGAACCAGAAATCATTTTGCAGGTTATGGAACTGAGGTCTATAATAGTTACTAGTCTTTGGCATAAAAAGTAAATAAAACACGGTAGCTTGCCAGGCTTTACCATGTAAGTGGTATAGTCTCAGTAGAAGGCTCTCAACCCGAGCATTTACTGATGAAACTTAAAGGGGGAAGATCAGGTTTTCTCTTGGATGGAGCTCTGAGGAACTATGGAGTCTGGATGTTGAGAATGACTAACTGCATTATGTGTGGTTTGCTCTGGCTTCTTGCCAGGTTTACTGGTATCAGTTAAAATATGTCTATAACTGTTTACTATGTAGAAATATGAAAGAAATTGGGAAGAACCTTATGTAAAATTCAGTATCCTATAAAAATATCACGTGACGCTTTGCGGCCGCGCGCCAAGGGAGCTGTGGGTCTGGCGTGGGTGGGTCTCTCTCTTCCGGGGCAACTGGCATGGAGGCGGAGGAAAGGGCAGGGCCCAAAACTCCACTCCGAGTCCGGCCAGCATGGTCTCTCTCCCGCTCATGAGAGCAAACCCTTGGAGCAATGTTGTACTCGGCCAGGGATGGCCGAGCCCCTTACCGGGAGGTCAGCTCCATGGGTTGCTTCCACATGGGGCCGGCCGAGCAGCGCAGCTGTGGGTCTGAAGTGGACTCAGAAATAGGTCTAAAAAATAATTCAGCTGAAGACTGTGCTTTGTTTTAATACAATACAATATAGCAAAGACCACGATACTAGAAACTAGCTAGAAATTCATAAGTCTGGTATGAGTGGTTAAAGGAAGAATATTGAACAATTGATGAGCACAAACATTTTATAAGGGTGAGAAGTGTGTTACAACTTTGTGCCTCAGAGATGATTACTGAGCCTGGCATCCCCCTAATTCCCCTGAGTCCCATCAGGAGTTAGCCCTGAGCATTGCCAGGCATGGCCCCAATAAACAAGCAACAGAATGTGTTTTTTTCTTTGGGAATAGTTGGTTTACAGTAGTTATCCATTCTAAATTCTATTATTTGCTGTGATGTTTTCTTGAGGAAATTGTGAAAATTGTATTTTCTCAAGCCTTGTGAGTCTTAAGGAAGAGATTTGGTGATGTTAAGACAATATGTTGATGAAATAGTCTTGCTTAGATGATAGTCCATGGGATCTCCATTTGCTCATTTTATTCTTAAAAATTCCAATTTATGGAGACCAAGAGCATATTGAAATGCTTACTTCTAAGTAAGAATTGCTATCAGTACTTTTGGTAGTGGGTCTAGTTAGCTGATGGTGAGGGGGAGGGAGAAAATATTTGATCCAGTGGATTAAGTATAAGAACACTAATTAGTATATGTTGTGAGGTGTAAGGAAGTATTACAGCAGGTCCCAATCAGCTATGAGTATACAGTTTATGTGTACACACATCTCTTTCTCGGTAGTTTCTATTTCACTAACGATCTATCAGGTTTATCATATAAGGAGGCTGAATATGCATCCTTAACTTTTTGAGCCACACCCGGCAGTGCTCAGGGGTTACTCCTGGCTCTGCACTAAGGAATTACTTATGATACTGCTCAAGGAATGCTATGGAATGCTGGGAACTGAACCTGGGTTAGCTTGCAAGACAAACACTCTGCTTATTGTACTATCACCTATCATTCTGATATCTTTATTTTTGTTTGCTGTGTATTCTTAACTTTGTATTAAATTAATGTTGGGACCATTTTCGCACTAAGAAACTCAAAGGTACTACATATTTAAGCCAAATGCATGGGGTTTTGATAAAGAAAAACTAACATTTAAACAAGGACAACTCCTTAAGTTTTTCCTTCCTTCTGATAAAAGCAATTTAAAATGACCAAATAACCTAAGGTGCACTTGCCTATTTTCTTCTTTTATTGCTCTAGCTCTATCAATAAATTATTTACAAAGATAATTGCTTTCTGACACTCACACAAATTACACAATTAGAATTGAACAAATAAATGATGGTACTGCAACATAGTGTTTCAGCAAAATTAAATGGAAAATTTCAAAAGAGAAAAAAATAAAGCCATTTCAGAGCACATTTAGTTTAGGTGCTCAAAGATAATTTGATTGGCAATAGTGATCTGGAGTCCGCCTCAGCTGGAAGCTATTGTTTTCTGGATGGGAACTAGTTTAGGTTTAATTCTTTTTTTTTTTTTTTTTTTTCTATAAAACCAAAAAGCTTTATTTTTTTTTTGCAGTTCCAAAATGGCTTTTATTATTTTTTTTGCATATATATTTTTTTATTATACCACCATGAAACATACAATTACAAAGGTGTTCATAATTGGTTCTTGGTAATACAGTATTCCAGCACCCATCCCTCCACCAGTGACCCATTTCCGCCACCAATGTACCCCTCCCCCTCCCATCTCCCCACCCGCCTTAATAGCAGGTACCCCAGTTTCCTCTCTTTCTCTCTCTATCTCTCTCTGTCTCTGCATCTCTCTCCCTCTTATTTTACACATTGTGGCTAGCCCTGCAGATATTTAGAGTTTATCACTTAAGTCTCTTTGTGTATATTCAGTGGTGAGTTTTAATCTGCCATTACCATTTCCCATATTTATTAAAACACTGGTATCTATATCCTATTAATGAATGCAGTCATTCTATATCTGTCCTTTTCCTTCTGACTAATTTCACTCAGCATGATAGACTCCATGTCCATCCATTTGCAGGTAAATTTCATAATTTCATCCTTTCTGACAGCCGCATAGTATTCCATAGTGTAGATGAACCACAGTTTCTTTAGCCAGTCCTCTGTTCTCGGGCATTTAGGTTGTTTCCAGATTCTAGCTATAGTGAATAGCGCAGAGATGAATAAAGAAGTACAGATAGTGTTTCTGCTATGTGTTTTTCGGTCTCTAGGGTGTATTCCTAGGAGTGCTATTGCTGGATCAAATGGGAGCTCAATATCTAGCTTTTGGAGGAACGCCCATATTGTTTTCCAAAAGGGCTGAACCAGTCAGCACTCCCACCAACTGTGGATGAGAGTCCCTTTTTCCCCACATCCATGCCAGCACCGGTTGTTCTTGCTGTTTTGGATGTGTGCCAGTCTCTGTGGGGTGAGATGGTACCTCATTGTTGTTTTGATTTGCATCTCCCTGATGATTAAAGATGAAGAGCACTTTTTCATATGCCTTTTGGCCATTCGAATTTCTTCTTTTTGGAAGCTTCTGTTCATTTCTTCTCCCCATTTTTTGATGGGGTTGGCTGTTTTCTTCTTGTGGAGTGCTACCAGTGCCTGATATATCCTGGATATTAACCCCTTGTCAGATGGGTATTGAGTAAATATCCTTTCCCACTCTGTGGATTGTCTTTGTATCTTGGTCACCATTTCTTTTGAGGTGCAGAAGCTTTTCAATTTTATATAATCCCATTTGTTTACCATTGCTTCCATTTGCTTGGTCAGTGGTGTGTCGTCTTTAAAGATACTTTTCGTTTCGATGTCATAGGAGCGTTTCTTCTATGTTTTCTTCGATGTACCTTATAGATTCATGTCTGATATTGAGATCTAGAATCCATTTTGATCTGACTTTTGTGCATGGCGTTAGAAGGAGGTCTAAGTTCATTTTTTTACATGTAGCTGCCCAGTTTTCCCAGCACCATTTGTTGAAGAGGCTTTCTTTGCTCCACTTAATATTTTTTGCTCCTTTATCTAAGATTAAGTGGTTGTATATTTGTGAGTGCGTTTCAGGATACTCAGTTCTATTCCATAGGTCTACGGGTCTGTCTCTATACCAATACCACACTGTCTTAATTACAACTGCTCTGTAGTAGAGCTTGAGGTTGGGGAAAGTGATACCTCCCATCTTCTTTTTCCCAAGGATTGCTTTAGCTATTCATGGGGTTTTATTATTCCATACAAATTTCAGGAGTGTTTGTTCAATTTCTTTGAAGAACATCATGGGTATCTTTATAGGGACCGCATTGAATCTGTATAAAGCTCTAGGGAGTATTACCATTTTGATAATGTTAATCCTTCCAATCCATGAGCAGGGAATGTGTCTCCATTTCCTCAGGTCTTCTTTTATTTTCTGAAGTAACGTTTTGTAGTTTTCTTTGTAGAGATCCTTTACATTCTTTGTCAAACTGATTCCTAGGTATTTGATTTTCTGTGGTGCAATTGTGAATGGGATAGTTTCTTTAATGACCCTTTCTTCTCTTTCGCTGTTTGCATATAGGAAGGCCATTGACTTCTGGGTATTGATTTTGTACCCTGCTACTCTACTATAAGAGTGTATTATTTCTAGGAGCCTCTTGGTAGAGAGTTTCGGGTTTTCCAGGTATACTATCATGTCATCTGCAAATAGTGATAACTTGGCTTCTTCCCTTCCTATCTGGATGCCCTTAATGTCTTTTTTCTTCCCTGATTGCTATGGCAAGTACTTCCAGTACTATATTGAATAGAAGTGGTGAGAGTGGGCAGCCTTGTCTTGTCCCTGATCTTAAGGGGAAGGCTTTCAGTTTTTCCCCCATTGAGAATGATGCTCGCTGTGGGCTTGTAGTAGATGGCCTGGATTATCTTGAGGAAGGTTCCTTCAATCCCCATTTTACGGAGAGCTTTCATCATGAACGGGTGTTGAATCTTGTCAAATGCCTTCTCTGTATCTATTGATATGATCATCACTTGATCACTTGAATCCCGTTATTCATCGATTTGCTCGAGCGGGCGCCAGTAACATTTCCATTGGACCCTATCACGTGCCAATGTAGCCCAATGGCATCTGGTTGATTCAGGAATATGAAGAGCCTCAAACCGTTCCTTCAGGGTCTTAACAAGGAAGTCTGACCATCTTGTAGGTGGGCGGCCACGTGATCTTTTGACATCCCGTGGGATCCAGTCGGTAACGGCTCTAGTCCAGCGGTTGTCTCCAAATCGCATTACATGTCCAGCCCATCTGATTTTCGATGCCTTGGCAAACGAGACAGCGTCCCTGATTCTGGAATAGCGACGGAGGTCAGAACTCCGGATTCCTTCTCTCACTTGAGTGAGACGTGATATTCCAAGCATAGCTCTTTCGATGCCTCTCTGGGAGACCCGAATAGCATTCTCATCCTGCTTTCGTAGGGCCCAGGTCTCTGAGGCGTATGTTAATGCAGGGAGAACGGTGGAGTCGAAGAGATGTGCCCGGAGCCGGAGGTTCTTTGTCCTTTTAGCTATTTCTTCGATGCCTTTGAAGGCATTCCATGCCGCTCTCTTCCTCCTGCGCAGCTCAGGTTTTAGGTCGTTCATCATGTTGACTTCTCGACCTAGGTACACATAACTGCTGCATTCAAAGATGTTTGTTCCATTGAGAGTGAATGGGGCCTCTGGAACTAGTTCATTTCTCATGAACATAGTTTTCTTCAGATTCAGCTGTAGACCTACCCTTTCCAATTCTCGGTCAAAGTCAGCCAGCATTTGTGCCGCTTGGCTAATGCTTGGTGTTATTAGGACGATGTCATCAGCGGAGCGGAGGTGGTGTAGTTGCCGACCATCTATCTTCACTCCCATTCCTTCCCATTCTAATTGTCTCATGATGTTCTCGAGGGTGGCACTGAAGAGTTTTGGTGAGATGGTATCACCCTGTCGAACCCCTCTTTTGACATCAATGATCACTTCTTTGTAGAATGGTGAGATCCTGGTGGTGAATCCGTAATACAGCTCCACGAAGGATCTTGATGTATTGGGTTTGAACACCCTGTTTGACTAGGGCTTCGATGACTGCTTCAGTCTCCACAGAATCAAAGGCTTTCTGTAAATCAATGAACGTGAGACAGAGTGGCATCTTGTACTCCCTACAAACCTCAATGAGCTTGGTTACTGTGTGGATATGGTCGATTGTGCTGAATCCTTTCCGGAAACCTGCTTGCTCGCATGGTTGACCTTCATCTAGTGTTCTGCTAATCCTGTTCAGGATGACTCGTGTAAACAGCTTGTAGATGACAGACAACAGGCAGATGGGGCGATAGTTGCCGATGTCATGAATGTCTCCCTTCTTGAACAGTAGAACTGTCCTGCTGGTTTTCCATTGGGAGGGCACCTTGCATTCGGACAGGTAGCGTGTGAAGAGCCGAGCTAGTGTATTGATGAGTACCGACGGCAGATTCTTCAGATGTTCGGGTCTGACTTTGTCTGGGCCTGGTGCTGTTCCCTTCTTTACCGATGAGATGGCATGTCGGATTTCAGAAGGGAGAACGTTGGGAATGACATATCCATCCTGTGGAATTTGGTATGTGGGCAGGTGGATGTGGCTATCAAAGAGATTTGAGTAGAAGTCCTGGATAATCTTCTCCATTGCCTTTCTGGAAGATGTGATAGATCCATCAGAGCGTCTGAGGGCAGTCATCTTGGTCTTATAGTTGGCGAAGGACAGGCGGGCAGTGCGAATACTTTTCCGGCTTCTGCTGCATCTTCCAGTATTTCTGCTCTTCTGTCTTTGAGGTCTGCTTTTATCGTTTCTCTGCACTGTTTAGCAAGCTTGGACGTTAGCATTAGGTCTCCTGAGGCTCGCGCCTTGCCACGTTGGCGAATGAGCTCAAGAGTTTCTGAAGACAAGCGTCCTTTTGTGTCTTTCTCTCTCTCGGCATTCTTTTTCACAATCATGGAGGTGCTGAACCAGTCGGTTGTATTCTTCATTGATGTCATCAATGATGGTATCTTCCCATGTTGCCGCAATGGTGCCAAAGAGTTCCCAGTTGGTGGTCGTTCTGGGAGTTCTCTTCTTAAACTTTGCAGCCTTTTCTCCCCGTTGCGGGAAGTAGAATTTTGCACGAAGGAGACGGTGGTCCGATCCTGTTGGAATTTGGGGACGACAGCAACATCGGTCAGACAAAACCGTCGATTGAAGATGATGTGGTCAATTTCATTGTGGAACTGTCCGCCAGGAGATTCCCATGTCCAACATTTCACTTCAGCTTTCTGAAACTGTGAGTTCCCATGAATAGTCTTGGTGGACATGATGAACTCAGATAGTCTCTCACCTTGTTCGTTCCATTCTAGGCCATGGGTCCCAATGTGGAGTTCTTCAGCTGATCTTCTCGGTCCTATCTTGGCATTAAAATCACCGACTATGATCTTGTAGAAGGTGTGATCTTTTTTATAGAACTCCTCCAATTCCATGTAGAATTTCTCAATTTCATCTTCTTTGTATGTGGATGTTGGTGCATAGACAATGAAGATAGAAATTGCTGGCAGTGGGCCACATCTCCTCAAGTGTAATCGTCCTATTCGGTTTGTTAGGCATTCAAATGAATCAATGTTGACAGCCATGTTCGTGTTGACAAGGACACCAACGCCACCGACGCCTCTTTCATCACATGTTCCAAGGAACAATTCTTCTCTGGTGTCAAATACAGCATGATGCGACTGACGCCTCCTCGTCTCAGTCAGACCAATGATGTCGTACTTGATCTTTCTTGCTTGCAGCATCAGATCCTCAATATATGCTTCCGTTGCCAGTGTACGTGCATTGAAAGTACAGACAGTCATTTTAGTCCTTCTTCGTTTTGGCAGCCTAGGACTGCCTTGAAATTTTATCAGGCACTGCTTGTTTGCCTTTCTTACTGCTGCCGTATTAAGGGCTCTTTCGGGGTCAGGAAAATAAACATTTTTGTTACTGGATTTGGCATATCGAACACGCATCGGACAGCTTGCCAGGCTCTGCCATGCGGGCACTATATTCTCATTACTTTGTGGGACTCTCTCAGAGGGGTCGGTAGAATATTTGTGGTAGTTTGGAGTCGCAGCGGCGCAGCGGCCATGCGCAACGGGAAAGCTGGTTTCTCCTCTGCCGGGTGTACCTGTGTCTTAGGCTCAAGCATTTCTGGGTTTGAAATACTCTCCTCTGAAGGGCGGGTCTCTGCAGGGCGGGTCCTTGTAGGCTGGGTTTCTGACAAGCTGGGCTGGAGACTGGATTAATCTGTGGGCTGGAGACTGGATTAATCTGTGGGCTGGAGACTGGATTAATATGCTGTGGGGAGATCTTACCAGCTGCAGAGTGTGGATTGTGACACAGATCGCTGCCAGCAACGTGTGGGGGTTTCTCTGGGCTCCTCCTATATGATCATATGGTTTTTATTTTTCTTTTTGTTGATATGATGTATTATGTTGATTGACTTGCGGATGTTGAACCATCCTTGCATTCCCGGGATGAATCCCACTTGGTCATGGTGTGCAATTTTTTTGATGACTCTTTGGATTCATTTGCTAGTATTTTGTTGAAGATCTTAGCATCTGTATTCATCAGGGAGATTGGTCTGTAGTTTTCCATTTTTGTGACATCTTTGTCTGCTTTGGGTATCAGGGTGATATGTGCCTCGTAAAAGCTATTTGGGAGTATTTCTGTTTCTTCAATTTGCCGGAAGAGCTTAAAAAGAATTGAGAGTAGGTCCTCTTTAAAGGTTTTGTAGAATTCACTGGTGAATCCATCTGGGCCTGGGCTTTTGTGTTTGGGGATACTTTTGATTACCGATTCTATTTCCTCGATGGAGATAGGTTTGTTGAGGTATTCCAAATCTTCTTGTTGCAGACTTGGGAAGCTATAGGAATTCAGGAATTTGTCCATTTCTTCTAGGTTCTCTTGTTTCGTGGCATACAGGCTCTCATAGTAATCTCTGATGATCTTTTGAATTTCTGTGTTTTCAGTTGTGATGTCTCCGTTTTCATTTCTGATTCTATTTATTTGGGTTCTCTCTTTTCCTTTTCTTACAAGTCTTGCAAGTGGTTTGTCAATCTTGTTTATTTTTTTCAAAGAACCAGCTTTTGGTTTTGTTGATCTTCTGGATTGTTTTTTGACATTCCATCTCATTGATTTCTGCTCTAAGTTTTATTATTTTTTTCTTTCTGCTTGGTTTGGGCTCCTTTTGTTGATCACTCTCTAAGATCTTAAGTTGTGAAGTCAGACTGTTTATGATGGCCTTTTCTTCTTTTCTGATGAATGCCTGAAGAGCTATGAACTTGCCTCTTAACACTGCTTTTGCTGTATCCCACAAGTTCTGGTAATTCGTGTCTTCAGTCTCATTTGTTTCTTTTTTTTTTTTTTTTTTTTTTGCTTTTTGGGTCACACCCGGCATGCTCAGGGGTTTCTCCTGGCTCTGCACTCAGGGAATCACTCCAGGCGGTGCTCAGGGGACCATATGGGATGCCGGGGATCGAACCGGGCTGGCTGGCACAGGCCAGCCACGTGCAAGGCAAATGCCCTACCCGCTGGGCTATCGCCTCCGGCCCCACATTTGTTTCAAGGAATCTTCGGATTTCCTCTTTGATTTCTTTTATGACTTGCTGGTTGTTCAGCAGTGAGCTGTTTAGTTTCCAGGTACTTGGTATTGGTCTCCATTTTTTTTGTACAATTAACTTCTATTTTCAGTGCATCATGGTCTGAAAAAAATAGTTGGCACAATTTCTATCTTCTTGAGTTTATGGAGGTATGATTTATGGCTCAGCATGTGACCTGTTTTTGAGTATGTTCCATGTGCACTGGAGAAGAAAGTGTATTCAGCTTTTTTGGGGATGAAATGTCCTGTATATGTCTACCAGCCCTCTTTCTTCCATCTCCTCTTTTAGGGCCAGTATTTCCTTGGTAAGTTTCAATCTTGTTGATCTATCCAGGGTTGATAGAGCAGTGTTGAAGTCTCCAACTACAATTGTGTTGCTGTCAATGTCTTCTTTGAAGTCTATTAGTAGTTGTTTTAGGTATTTTGCTGGCCCCTCGTTGGGTGCATATATGTTTAATAGCGTGATTTCTTCCTGATATATGCATCCCTTGACTATTAACAAGTGACCTTCACTGTCCCTTCTGACCTTCTTCAGCCTGAAGTCTATGTTGTCAGACACCAGTATGGCTACCCTAGCCTTTTGGATGGGTTGTTTGAGTGAAGGATTGTTTTCCAGCCTTTTATTTTGAGCCTGTCTTTGCTCCGATTGTTCAGGTGTGTTTCTTGAAGGCAGCAGAATGTCGGATTCAATTTTGTGATCCATTTTGCCACTCTGTGTCTCTTAACTGGTGCATTTAGACCGTTGACATTGAGAGATATTATTGTCATGGGATTTTTTGCCATCATTCTGTATAGGTTGGTTGTTCTTTTGGGTTATGTCTCGTCTTATAGTAGATCTTTCAGTCCTTCTTTTAAGGTTGGTTTTGATTTTACAAAGTTCCTAAGCTGTTGTTTATCCAAGAAGTTTTATATCTGTCCTTCAAATCTGAGTGAGAGTTTAGCTGGATAAAGTATTCTTGCTGAGGCGTTCATTTCATTAAGTTTTTTTATTATATCCCACCACTGCCTTTGGGCTTGGAGGGTGTCTTCTGAGAAGTCTGCTGAAAGTCGAATGGATGCTCCTTTTGTACACAATTTCCTTCTTTGATCTTGCTGCCTGAAGAACTCTGTCTCTGTCTATGGAATCCATTACTTTGACTAGGATGTGTCTTGGGGTCTTTCTATTGGGGTCTCTTCTTGCTGGTACGGCGTCGGGCTTCTTGGATCTGGATGCCTTCATCCTTTAACTCGGGAACTTTTCAGCCAGGATGTTTTTAATTGTTTTAATTTTCTTGGGTTTACTTTCCTGTCCCTCTGGGAATCCGATGATTCTTATGTTGTTCCGCCTGGCTTCATCCCATTGTTCTCTGTTCCGTTGCTGATCCATTTTCCGATCTTTTTCCATCTTATGTAGTTATCTGAGTGCTTTCTGCAGCTCATCTTCAGTCTCACTGTTTCTCTCTTCCGCTTCTGTCATCCTACTGTTGAAAGCCCTGATTGTGTTTTTCATTTCATCTACTGAGTTTTTAAGTGATAATATTTCTCTTTGCATGGTTCTCATTTCTGCTCTCATTTCCTTTTCGTAGTTTATTGACTGCCCTTTCAACTGCTTCGTTTATGTTCTCCTGTATTTTATTGGACATCTGCTCAATTTTTTTCGTTGAGCTCCTTAAACATCCTACCAATTTCCTCTCTAATTTCATTGTCAGAGTGATCATGCATATCTGTATTCTTTTTGATTCTTCACGGTCAATTCCTTCATCTGTTCTTCGAGCTGGGGATCTGCGTTGTTTTCCCATGGTGTTGCGGTGTTCAGGGATAGATTCCTCTAGTGTACTGTTTCTTTTTTCTTGAGGATATTACCTACCCTTGGTGTTGAATTTCCTAGTTTTAGTAATATTAAGCGGCCGTGTAAGCGCCCCGCCCGCCAGCCGCAGCACCCCAGAGACTCTACCCGAGATGCAGACAGGCCAGGGTGAGAGTTCAAAATGACGGTTTACTTCCGGTTCCGCTCGGACTTCTGGGGGTTGTAGTTCCACCTTCTGCCGAGACCTGGGGCTCTACCACAGCCCCAGGCGCCCTCCCCGCCAGCCCGGCGCACCCCAGAGACTCTACCCGAGATCTAATTCTTTTTCCTATGCGTTGACTTCTCTGTCAAAACGGTCATTTTTATTGCTGTTTTGTTGGGTTAGTTTGTTGGGTTACTGTCCATGAAAATGTCTTTTCATTGCCTGTCAATGAACAGGCAGCATTGAATATGGAAGAAAGAAACTGCTAATTCAGAGTCCAACACCGATCTATAATACTAGGCAACACATTTAGGTTTCAAGGAACTCTATTTCTTTCCTGTAAAAAAGGGAATTATACTATACCTTCTTAACGTATAAATTTTCATGATGTGAGAAAATGTGAGGGGGAGTATCCAGCACATTATATCCAATTGTTAAGTTTTAGTTGAATGAATCATTCTTCTGGAAGCCTATTCATAACCAATGAATTAATTTTCAACTTATTACCAATGTTTAAGCAAGCCATTTATTTTTATGTGGTGCTGGGCTCTCATGTGGTACCTTAGGTGGTTCAGGATCCCTACCAGCAATTCTCAGTCAACCAGGACAGCAGTTCAATGACAGGGACCCAAGAATGTGGCGCTACTATCACGGATTACCCACACCACCTTCCACAGAAACCTCCAGGTCTGCTGCAGGAAGCATATATATGCTACTGCTGCAGGTATTAACTACTCAAGAGATTCAGTGCCAGGGATAGAACCAGAGCTGGCTATAGCTGACTTAATCCCCATACTAGCACTTCAGCCCTATGTAAATTACTTTTATGGGCAAATAATCTTTACCAAACTACAAATATTTGCAAAATGAAAATGAGCATGTATTCTCCTTTATATCTCATATCCATTCTGGAGATGCATAATCACTTATGTCTTTCCTTCTTTAGACAACACACCAGTGAGCAGCCTTATCCAACTTCGTTTGTCCCCTCAGAGATGCTCATGTCATCGGATTACACTGGACAATTTTTCCAGCCAACATCCAACCCTGACTACTATTCACAATCTTCTTACATGGAGAATTTTGATGAAGAACCTCCTTTGCTAGAAGATAAGTTAAGAAAATGTGCTATTAATGTTTGTACAGCTCCAAGAGGGATAGTAGTAATCATCAGTTAGTTTTGTGCAGTTGGCATACTGTGCACCATGTATTTATGTGTGATTGTTCCATGAATAAATAAGAGACTGCAAAGCAAAGATCATTCCTTAAACCATTGAAAGTTGTTGCTTTTTGGGGCGGGGTACGGGAAGCATTTATGTGTTATTGCAGCAGTTACTAAATATGATCCCAGTCAATGATGTTATGAGTCAGTGGAAACTCTTGGACCTGGCAGTTGCAGTACCTTTGAGCGTTTTAGAGATGGTTTTCTTCTTGGTGTTGGTGTTTCTTATTTTTGAGGGAGTTTCGGGAATGGTAAGTGGTTTGAGTTGTTTATGTTTAGCCAATTCATTATATTTTGTCTCTGCAACTAATAATCAGCACCAACTGCTGTGAAATATTTTGGCTGACTACACCAGATTCTCTCAAAAGGACCAGTTGTCTAATTAGACATGTAGTCTGTATACAGTAAAGAACATTTGAAAATAATAGAAACATAAAAAATTACCTAAAATTTTGTTTCTGAGACACAGTTGTTATTCACAATTTGATCTGTTTTCTTTCGGTTTTAATTTTAATGAAATTTTAAAATGATTTTTTAAGTATAATATAGTTTTAAATCCAGTATAAGCACTGCATCAAACCATGGTTAAACACTTTATCGAGGGCTATTTTTAAAGTTACATTGTATCAGAATCTTATACATATATATATTTTTAACTCATTAAATATCACTGAAAACAACTATATAATGGCTTCATAATTTTTATCATATCAGAATATCATAATTTAGATTGAATGTAAATGCTGTTTCTAACAAGTACTGTATTGATTAACAACATATTAAACACTTTTAACATGTATAGTGTTTGTACTTAAATATGATCCAGAATAATGAGATTGTTTGGTCTAAAGGTAACCGTACTTTCAAATTGATCTCAAAAGAGAATATTCCATTATATATTCATAGCAGAATGCATACACAGTGTTAATTTGATAGGGAAAATGTAATACTTTGTATTTCTTGGTTATTAGAAAAGGTTTCCATTTTTTATATCATCATTTTAACTGCTTTTCATGTTCTTCATCAGGCTTTTTTGTTGACATATTAAGATTTGCTTTATCTTGTGAGATTAGAGAGATATTTGTTTAGTATAAAAATGTTATTGGGGGCCAGAGCGATAGCAATACCAGGAGAGCGCTTGCTTTGCACACGGTCAGCCCGGGTTCGATCCTTGGCATCCCATATGGTCCCCCTAACTCCTCCAGGAGTAATTCCTGAGCGAAAAGCCAGGAATAACCCCTGAGTGTCACTGGGTATGACCCAAAAAGCAAAAAAATAAATAAATAAAATAAAATAAAATAAAAAATGTTATTGGGGCCAGAGCGATATACAGTGAGTAGGGTGTTTGCTTTGCATACAGCCTACCTGGGTTCAATCCCCAGCATCCCATATGGTCTCCTGAGCACTGTCAGGTGTAATTCCTGTGAACAGAGCCAGGAGTAACCCCTGAGCATCACTGGGTGTGAGCCTAAAAGAAAAAAAATTACAAAAAAAAAAAACAAACTAAAAAAAAAAAAACCAACGTAAAACATACTTCAAAATATTTTCTTGATCATTTGCCATTTAATTTATTTATGGGACATTAGTAGGTCATCCAGAAGCCTTAGTATTTATGCTTTAATTGCACAATAGTTTTATGTTTGTAATACATTTTGATCTTCTGCTTAGAGAACTTTCCTCCAGTTTTCCAAAGTGCTTATATCCTCTTGTAGATAATTAAATTAACTCTTTTGGCTGGGGCTTCCCAAGCAGTGCTCAGAAGGGCCTAAGGGCTTCTCCCAGCTATCCCAGGAGGCTGCTATGGTCTGCTCAGTCTCTTTGGTGGCTTCTAGAACAACCCTGATAATGTACAGTGATCACCAGCACCATGCTAGGTTGTGCTCAGCAATTGTGAGTATTGGGTCTCTCCCCCATGAAAGCAAGGCCCTTGACCACTAAACTGCCTTCCTGGTCCTGAATATTTACTTTTCAATTTTCTTTCTATATAAAACTTAAAGTTTATGTTTATTGAGAATTGTTTTTAGTTAATGTGAAAAGTTGGATTTTGACCTTATTTTTACTTTATTTTATAATTTTATATAACATTTTCTAAAAGAGATGTTTCACTTCTATGAAATGTTCCTTTCGTGGTATTATAAGCACTAATGCATTTCCCCTTAATGTGACCTTCAGCTTGAATAGAAAATAAACTGCACTTTCTTCCTACTTAATATAGCTCAGAGAAAATTTCTTGATGTATTTTTCTCTCCTCCACCAAGTATATAGTATATTAGAAGAGAGAGCACCTAATGTAATCTTGAATTTTGAATCTATTAAATTTCTAGTCTCTGATTCAATATGTGTTTCCAGTTGAGTGACTTTGTAAAACCTTCAAGGCTCAACTGTCTAAAAGATATGAAAAGCTCTAGGCAGGATTTCTAGGATAAGGTGATAAATGGCATTTACTAGTTTTTACTGAGCACACACCAAAACAGCCTATAAATTTATGAAGCTATAATAACATTCCTTGCAAAAAAGCATGTTATTTGAAATTGTGCTTATTTATTTCTTATAGATTGTGCTTCCTAAAATACTTGCTGGGTTTTATGTAAAAATATCTTCTGCTATTTGATAGCGCACAGTCTATATGTTAACACAAGCATCTTGAAGAATAATAGTCAATTCAAGTCTGTCAGATGAGAAACACTACTGAGATATTTGGTGCTTGTATTTATAGCATAACCTAATGCTTATATGGGAAAGACCAATGTCACAATTTGCATAGAAAATGAAGATGTTAAATCATTTTAGAGTTTATACATTTTGTATACTTTACTACCACTAGATGACAGCAAAACAATAAACTTTGCATTCAAATTTCACAGCAATTTCATCTTCTATATGTATAACAAGGTGCTAAATTAGGGTATCTATAACTAGTAAATACAGTCTCATTTGCATATTCTATAGTAAATTTTATAGTAAATTTTAAAGAAAAATATTATGGAGGCATATCTTTGCAGAAAACACAAAACCTGTTTTTAAAACAGTAGATTTTTTTATGTTCATTCACTGATGACTTTATGTTTACGATGTGAGGAAGTTAATTATGTCACCAAGTAAAATATAAAACCATTAATAATATCTCACAAATAAGTTTCATCTGCATTTTATCAGGAATGTGCTTTAAGATTTTTAAGGAAAAATAAGAATTTTTAATTCAAGGCCATTTTGAATTACTAAATCCTTAAAACACATCATTACTATAAATGTATACATTGAAAATTAAATTTGAAGACAACTAAAGCAACCTGGTAAATTGATTTAAGTACAGAAGTTTCACCTTTTAAGAAAATTATCAGTGCTCAGGGCTTACTCCAGACTCTGTGAGGGATCAAGTCTGGCGGGGCTTGGGGGGCCAGACGCAGTGCCAGTGATTGGAACAGCCACATTAGCATGTAAGCAAGTGTCCACTCCCTGTACCATTTCTCTGGCCCCTGTACCATTACTCTTGTTTGCATTCTTCAGTGTATGTTCATTCAGAAATATTCCAATACACAGAAAAGAAAAAGAATGCAACATAAAAGTTGAAATGAAAATTATTTTTCTCTGTTAATGTTTTGGTGGATAGCACAACCAATCTTTTTGGTGGGCGTACTGCTTACTCCTGCCTCTGAGCACAGGGAGTCACTCTTGCAGGGGCTCAGGAGACAGCATGTGGTCCCAGGGAATACCTGCTGTATGATCGCTCTGGCCCATGCGCTCTATTAATTTAAACAGTCACATTTGTATTAATCTGCACGTGAAACTCAAGTGAGAATACGTTTTCAATCTGATCAGTCTGCCCTTCTGAAAATGCATAGATTTGTATTAGATCAAAACAACTCTCTGTCATAGAAATCATTAAAAAGTTACTTGGGATCAGGGATTCAACTGGGTGGTAAAGTAAATGATCCATATGTCCGAGGCCCTGGATTTAATCCCAGGCATCTGGGGTGAGGGGGTGGAGGTGCGGAAAGTAAATCCTGTATTCTGTTTATAGACTCTGCTTTGCACAGTATCTATATAATATGTGCCACTACAACAGAAGTTGAGCTTTATCTAGTACCTGACCTCAAAGTGTTTCTAAAACCTGGGAAAAGAAGCTGTGTGCCACAAAATGATAGTCAATCATTCCCGGGAGAAATAAGATCAGTTGAAAATGATATCATCATTACAAAATTTGATGATTGAATTATATGACTAAAACTGTGGCTTCCTAGCATTCCACATAGGCAACAAACCTGCATTATCTATTCATCCTTTTTAAAGCACCTGGACTTTCCTGTCTTAACTGTTGTGACTTAATTTGGGGATGGGGCTGCATGATAGTACGGAGTGATGGCACTACCTTAGAAGCAGCCCACCCAAGTTTGGTTTCCAGCACTCCATACGGTCCTCCTGAGCACCACCAGGAGTGATGCCTGAACGCAGAGCGAGGAGTGAGCCCTAAGCACACTGGGTGTGAACAAAAGCAATAACAAGAGACAAAAAATATTAATTGGTGGCAAGAAATATTGCTATCTTTCTTATTTAGGGTACTTGCTTCGAAAACTACTATCACTGTATCACTGTATCACTGTCTTCCCGTTCATCATCGATTTGCTCGAGCGGGCACCAGTAACATCTCCATATGACCTGTCTCATGCAAATAGAGCCCACGGGCACCTGCTTGGTCCAGGAACATAAAGAGCCTCAAACCATTCCATCAGGTCATGGGAATGAGGGCTATAATTGTTACTGGTATCTGGCATATCAAATACGACACGGGTAGCTTGCCAGGCTCTGCCGGCGGGTAGCATATTACTAATCCAGGTTCAATTCTGACACTGCGTATGGTCCTCCAAGCACCATCAGGAATAATCCCTAAAGCCAGGAGTAAACACTGAGTGCTTCTGGGTGTGATTCAAAATCAACAAGCAAACAAATGCAAAAGGAACTTAAGCTTTGCACACACAGTCTCAACTTTATTGAGACTAGTAAGATAGAAAATACAAGTGCATGGCACATTCCTTTAACTTGCTTTCCTCCCCTGTGGCACTTTAGGCAGTTTGCATAGAAGTGTTCTTCTCATTCGTTTATGAAAGCAAAATACCAGATCAGGGATAAATATTTCTAGTTTAGATTACACCCTCTACTGAAAAAGCATGCTGCTTGACGCAACAAAGGTTTGAAAGGGTTGGAAGTGTTAGCAATGGAAAAAAGGATGGAAAATGCCTAAATAGATATTTGGTTTATTACTATAGTTTCCACCTCATTTTCATAGATGTACTATGATTTATAGTACTGTCAATAGAGCTCACCATTGCTTAAGTCAATAAATGAGGTATATCCAACTTTAAATAATATAGACAATTCATATATTTTTTTCAACATTTATTTTATTTCCTTAATTATTTTTCTTTTTGCAGAGCTTGGAATTAATTTTGATCACATATGGCAAAAAACCTTGACAGTGTTAAACCCGCTGAAGCCAGCAGATGGCAGCATTATGAACGAAACAGACCTCACTGGACCCATCCTGTTTTGTATTGCTTTAGGAGCCACCCTGCTTCTGGTGATGTACCGCTTGCTGTTGATTCTTATTTGTCATTTAAATATTAAGGCTGGGTAAAAGTGGCTTACATTACTGTTGATATTTTTACTACAGGCACACGTTTTTTCTTGCCTTATCCACCACCAAGCACTGGTATCCTCCGCTGTCCTATTCCCTGTCCTCCCGCCATTCTCCAACAGAGGTGGTAACACTATATTCAGAAACAGTGTTCAAATATGTTCATTATCTCAGAGCTATAAAGCCTGGGTTACCTGTTCATTATTTTCATGGTCTTTTTTTTCTCTTGCATTTAATTTTACTGCCCTCCTTCCCCCAGCAAAGAATCAGTGGTTTAGACAATAGCTCCACTTATTTCTCTGCTATGCTAAAAGTGTGGGATCAGAGAGATAGGTCAAAATAGCTTGAGTGTATTCACTACCTGCAGGAGAATGTGATTTGGTCTCTCAGGGTCTCTCATGGTGAGAACACTACACGTTCCCCTGAGCACCACCAGGAGCAACTTCTGAGCACAAGTAGGTGTACCCCAAAAACAAAATTAAAAAAAATCAGTGTAATCTTGGAAAGGGACATGTGTGGCCAATATAAAATCAAAATCAGAAAAAAATAATATGTATTTCAGATCAAGTGATGTAGCAATCATGATAGTATAATGAGGATGAAAACACCTTTGAATTTAAAATCTATATAAATCTGAGGCTGGGGAGAGGACTTAACTTGACATAGGTGGGTCCCCCACCAGTGGCTCATGTGAGGCAGGAAGGAGAGAGAGAGAGAAAGTCACTTTCTCCCCATCTCCTCTGCTGCCAGGGACCCTATAGGCAGGCAAGGCTTGACCCGGGAGTTACAGGTTCTCATCTTTGTGTCTCTGAATAAGAATTTCAGGAGGAGATCAGCAGTGAAGTTAAGCAGATTTTATGGAGGTTTTAGAGAAAGAGAGAGAGAGAGAGAGAGAGAGAGAGCAGTCATCTCAGGAGGGGAGATGCAGTCAACACAAGTGCCTACACCTCATTTGCTTGGTCACGTGGGCTCAAGCAGCACGTGGGCTAGGACAACATATATGCTCTTCCCTTAGCCATGGTGGCTTTTATTGGGGTTTCCCAAACTACTCCCCAGTGTGAGGCTTCTACCGAGGCTAAGGGATCAGTTGCTAATGTGTTGCCAAGGGGTGTAGTGTTGGGAGTGGTGGACAGTCTTTTGAAATTCCTCTCCTGTCCCTTCTTTCAGTGCAGTTTCTCTCAGAGGGGGTTCATTTTCCTCAGGGTCTCATGGCTCTAGGTGAAAGTCTCTGGTTCCTGTTTCTGCAAAGTGGCAGTTTTGCAACCTTGAAGGTGTTGATTCCTTTACATCCTAGGAATTCCCTTTGCCATGAGCTGAGCCCTGTCTATCTGCCTACATCAAAATGACTGGAATATGTACTTTCTGCGAGGAAGTCTCTGGTTCAAATCTGGTACTGTGTGGTCCCCAGAGCACCTCCAGGAGCAATTCTTGAGTGGGAAGTAGCTCCCGAATACCATCATTAAATATGTTTCACTTGGAGCCCGACCTATAGTATGATGGGTAGGATTCCTGCCTAGTGTGCAGCTGACCCAGGTTCCATCCTCAGCATCCGTATGTTCCCCAGTGAACTACCAGGAGTAATTTCTGAATGCATAGCCAGGACTAAGGTCTGAGCATTTCTGAGTGTGGCCTAAACACCGAAATTGAAAACAAATGTGTATTATTAAGTGTGTGCATTTACTTTAATAATGCAAATTGAGAATTTAAAATACTCCCCCTTTGCTTTACTGCACTATAGAAATATTTGAAAAGTTAAACTCTTTTCTAATTGACACTGACAGCAGAAAAAAAGCTGTTTAGAAGGTCTGATTCTGGAGCATTCAAGGAGACATCTTATATAGAAACCAGAACTAGTTGACCTAGTTGTCTGAAGGGAAGTCATCTGAAAACCCAAATAAAATTATTCTTGTTTTGGTTTGCATAAAGAAATGAGGACTTCATGCTTTTCTTCCTAAAACTTTATAATAGGATCTCCAAAAGTCTGTCGTATTCTACACAAGATTTCAATAAAACATTTACTTTAAAGACAGCCAGCAAATGCAGAACATATACTGAACTGACATTTTGGAACCAATTCATTTTCTGCTACAATGTGAAACTTAGGTTCTGAATTTTTTTGCAGTGTTCCATATACCAGGGACCCAATAGACAGCCAAGGCCTGCATTAGTACCACCAAAAAAATGGCATACAGTGAAATGTATAAGCACTCAGCTATATTGAACTTCCATGTTTTCCAAATAAAAATGAAATGAAAACATTTGGTTTTAGTTGTCTTTAATAGTGACTATACCTAGTGGAGTCCTATTTCATAAACTCCCAGAATAGTTTAACCCAAGTGGCCAGTGGGACTGTAGGGTCAACAATTCTCCACCCAGTAGTGGCCAGGGACCATGCAGTGGCAGAACTGAAACTCAGCACCTTCTACATGTCTGCTTGTGCTCTACCACCTGATGGATCTCTCCTGTCCCAAACCAGTTCATTATAAGTAAAGCACTTTTGGGGTTAAAAGGAAATGTAAACTTTAATTTCCACCTTAATTATAAGCCCTTGTTTGAATGGAAACAAATTAAAAAGTGGCAGCAGTGACTCCAGTCAAATGGAATTACAACCTAATTTGGAGAAAGACACAAGAGAACGAGATGAAGAGGGAGATCAGTAACTAATAGGAAAGGGCAACTTTGTTACCAAGGCTGCTCAATTTATCTTAAACCATTCCCAACACTTTCAGGATAAGGATGATTTTTACCTATTCCAGAAGTAAGGCAGTTGTGCTGCCCTTCTTCATTTTAGCCATTGCTATCTTAGAAGGATCTAATTAAAATAGTGGCTTACATACAGAATGTTTGGAATGTTTCTTTAATATATTAAGGTGATTTGGAATAGTCAATATTTTCCAAGTAGAGTAAATTCGCCCAATAAAGCAGTGCATAACTAATGTGTTTCTTTCAGTAGATCCATTAGTTCTACGAGCATAATTTTAAGCACAGCCACAGAATGCAGAGCTACTCAGCATGGACTTTATCATGCCTTAATGCAGGACAGAATTCTGCTAGTGCAGCTTAGCGGTATTTTGTGGGAAAAAAGATTAATAGTAAACAACTGCCCTAACTGCTGAGGAATAATTCAAAATAGTTTGACAATCCCAAATGTTAAAACGATCAAAGCAAACTCCATTAAAGTGTAATTAATTGCAAAATAAATATGGACATTGTTTAGGATGTAGGGACGCCAAGGTTAATGACTATGGAGTAGATGGCTTCAAAGCTCGCTTTATCTCTCTTTCTCTCTCTGAATCACTTTACCAGTTCTTCTATTGTTTTTGTATAATTCTCATGAAAAATTTCCTAGACAATCTTTATCAGAGTATTCACCTTTATATAAGGAGTAAACCCAAATGTATTTTTATTAAGCTACAGTCAATTGCAAAGTTACAATGATGTCTATGATTGTTCCAACAAGTGCCCACCAATATCCCCAATTTCCCTCCCACTCCTTAGCCTGCATATGTGGCAGTTTCCCTTTCCCCATGGTCCTAGAGTTTTCATCCCTGACTTACTACCCCCACCCCTGCCTCAGTGTCAAGTTCCTAGTGAAGAAAAAATTCTCCTACTCTTTATTTCTATTGCCTTTAGCTATTTGATATTCCCCACTGAAGTTTATTTCATTTAGTTATTTACTATTTGTTGGCTCAGGATGAGGTAAGTTCTTCATGATTGGGTTCCAGTCTTATATGGTTACAGGATTTCTTTATGTCCCGCCTAAGAGAAGTCTGGTCCTCTCCCTCTAACTGATTTCATTCAACATGATATTCTACATATCCATCCACCCATGCAGAAAATTGTCTGACTTTATTTAAGGCTAAGTACTATTCCACTGTGTATAATGTACCCTAGTTTCTTTAAACATTCATCTGTCTGTGGGTATTTGCATTGCTTCCATGTTTTGGCTATTGTGTACAGTGCTGCAATGAACAGAGGGGGACAGATATATTTTCTGCTTTTTGCTTTGGGGAACGAGGGGTATATTCCCAGGAGTGCAATACCTGAGTCATATGGAAGCAGAAATTTCTAGATTTTTGGGGAATGTTCATGTTGTCCATAAAAAGCCTAGACCACTCAAAATTCCCACCAGCAGTCAATGATGGTCCTTTTCACCTCACACCCTCATCGTTGTTCTACTTTTTAATGTGTGCCAGTCTCTGTGGTGTGAGATGATCTCTTATTTTTGTTTTTATTTACGTTTAGTGATATAGAACATTTTTATGTTCTATAAAAACGATGATTAGTGATGTAGAGAATTTTTTCTTATGCTTTTTGGCCATTTGTATTTCTTTTGTTTTTTTTTTTTTTTGCTTTTTGGGTCACACCCGACAATGCTCAGGGGTTTCTCCTGGCTCTGCACTCAGGAATCACTCCTGGCGGTGCTCAGGGGACCATATGGGATGCCGGGGATTGAACCCAGGCCAGCATGGGCCAGCCGCATGCAAGGCAAATGCCCTACCCACTGGGCCATCACTCCATTTGTATTTCTTTGCTGATGAAGTTTTTGTTCATCTATTCTCTTCATCCGAATGCATTCTTTAATAAGACTTTGATATCTTCAAGCAGCTATTAGTAAAATATTCCCTGTTGGGGTCAGAGTGATAGTACTTTTGGGTATTTGTCTTGCATGCAGCTGACCCAGGTTCAATAACCACCATTCCATATGGTCCCCCAAGCCATAATTCCTGAGCCAAGAGGGCCAGTGGTAATCCCTGAGTACCTCCAGATGTGGCCCAAGAAACAACATCAACAACAAAATAAAATAAAATGTTCCCTGTTGGGACCCAGGTCATGGCCCAGTGGTTAAAATTACCTTCTTTGCAAAGCTTAAAGCCTTGAGTTTGATCCCTGACACTATTTAATTGATGAGTGCTATCCCAGACAGCAAAGCGATAGGTTCCACAATGGCATATGCTCTCAGACCCCTGCAGATAGGTCTGAAAGTATCGCAGTGAAAGGACTGAGACACCCGGTGAGATCTGAGACCACACAGTCAGCACCATAACCATGCAAGCACCATCGCCAACCATGGGTGTGACTTTTACTCATTGCAATGACCCAGACAATGGAAGAAATGGGGTAGTGCTAATTAAACAAAATAAATAGGAGTCAGAAATATGGTATGGCCAGTAGGGAGCTTGCCTTGCTCATATATACCCAATTTGGTCCCTGGCACTGTATATGCTCTCTCAAGCACTGCCAGGAGTGATCTTTAGGCCAGGAGTAGGCCTAAGTGCCTTAAAAATGACAAATAACCTAAACTGTTTCCTGTTGCAAATTTTAAGTTTTCCCTTATTTCACTCAATAACTCAACAAATATGATGAGGCAAATTATCCTTATGCCTTGACTCCTAATAAACATTCAACAGTGAAATAGGCAAGCCTAGAAACATTTGATGGTTTTGGTAGCATCCTTGTGATATCTTGAGGGCAGTTTTCTCATAGCCTGTTTGTGTGTTGTTTCCCCCGCCCCCCAGATGTCCCAGGGTCTTGATTGTACTGCAGAGGTGACAGCAGCAATTCACTGATTGTTCCTAAAATGCTCTCTACTTTGTTGGCATTCTGATTTTTCTCTTGCTGATTGCTTTGCGTTCTGTTTTCTTGTTATTCTAGGCAGGAAAAGTCCAGTTTGGCTATCTGTATGGCATGAGCGCCATTGGTTGCCTAGGGATTCATGCCTTGCTAAACTTGATGAGCTCTTCAGGGGTGTCCTACGGCTGTGTGGCGAGTGTACTGGGTTACTGTCTGCTCCCCATGGTCATCCTGTCCAGCTGTGCCATCTTCTTTTCATTGCAGTAAGTGTCTGTGTGCATTTAATTGACCCCATGAGCACAATCATTACTAAGCTCGCGATGCCAGTTCAACAGTTAACCTCTTTCTGGTGAACTGGGGAAACTACGGCTATTTAAAGCACCACACAAATTCAGGAAAATATGCCCATTTGAGCTCAGGTGTTGTTCCAATTTTGGTGATTTAAAAAATAAATTAAAGCAAGTTCTCTTTAAAACCAGCACTTTGTAAGTTGTCACATTCTTCACTGTGAACTATTGTCATGGGTAATATAACAACTACAGAAAATGTGCTTTGCTTGAGTTTGGAAGAGTAAGAGCCTGGTGAGCACAAACAAATTGCTTCAGCTCCCAGGCACTCTGCCTTCTAGGCAGGAAGTGGCTGTTCTTTTTCAGATGGGCTTCTTGCAGCACAGAATTCCCAGGAACCCTCACAAAGATATTAATGCTAGAAAAGCTTATATATATGCTTAGTCAGTATTGCTATATTTTCTTTTCTTTTTTTTTACATCCTGGGCAATTTATATTGCAGTTCATAGCTATTAATAAGAAAACAATGGATATCATTTTGTATGGTACTTTTCCGGGACATTTGAATGTTATTATTTGGGCTAAGAGACCAAATAATTGCATAGTCTTTTGTCACCTGCCATGCCATGTAACTAACTAGAAATAAACATTTACCTCCAAAGCTCATTCCTTCAGGTCTAAAGGCTTTGCATTTTTTCTTTGATTATTTAAATTTTAGGTTATAAACTCTACATGAAAGACAATATTATGGTAAAACTTAAATGATATCAAAGAGATTATTTTTAGAGAAAAGCCTCCAGTGGAAAAGTCTCTAGTTTTTTTTATAAATAGATTTTGGGGATTTTTAGTGACATTATTGAAAATGTTTTAGTGGGAGAGGATTTTTTTTTTGTTTCAATATGATTTAATTACTGCCCCTTGAGGTGTTGCAGGTGTGGCTGCAGTGCCCAGCTGTGTCAGCAGGTGGCAGACAGGAGACAGGCTTCTCTATACCCAGGGCTCTGCCCCGTGGGCCCTGGATGGTTGATGGCCTGACATAGAAAAAGACTGGGTCCCCTGGGATGAACCCAGAGCCATGGCAGAGCTTGGTAAGCTACCCGTGGTGTATTCAGTATGCCAAAAACAGTAACAATAATGGACCTCATTCCCAACGAATGGAGATGTTACTGGCACCCACTTGAGCAAATCGATGAACAACGGGAAGACAAATGATACAAGTGATGATTTAATTTTGAAATGGATATTCTTAGGAATAACTTTTTATTCCTAAGAATAATGTTACTTATTAGTGAACACTGTAACATTTTGAAAGAGAAACAATAATTCATACCCTAAACTTATACATATTGTATGAGTCATAGATTTATAGAAATTTATCTATGGAAAATTCTACATTTTTTTAAATTTAATTTTATTATTTTCCCCCAAATATCATTACACCATTTTAGACATACAATTGAAAGATGCTCATGTAGAGTTTTGGATCCACAGTGTTCCAACACCCATCCCTCCACCCAAACCCATCTACCATCACCAATGTCCCCACCTCCCTCCCCCTCCCGCACCTCAACTACTTGGCATATTCTGTATGTCATTTCTTTTCGTCTTTATATCTCCTTCCCGATAAACTTTCCTGCTCTTCGTTGAATACAGTGCATTAAAAGACTTTACTGTTTCACTATTTTAGTGGACCACGCGGGGCTCAAACTGGTTTTGCTCAGTTGATCTGGTCGTGGGTCAGTTTCTTAGCGTCCGGACAGCGAAGATGGTGGCTAGTGTGATGGGCGAGTTTCATCCGGCTGCCTCTGGGACCCCCAGAGGCGATGGGCCAACACCCAAAACCCATCTGCCCTCCTCGGGATCCCATCGTCAGCTGGGCTCGGCGCGAGCCGGCTCCAGTCTCCCCAGCCGCTTGCGAAGCTCTGCATACTGGTTCCTGGGCAGCTCCTGGGCGGGTCCACCAGGCCTCGCAAAAATGGAGGGGGGAGTGGCTTAACCCTGACTCCATCTGGCGAATTCCCAGTGATTCCCGCTTCTGGGAGCCGCCTACCTGGGCTCGAACTGGTTTTGCTCAGTTGATCTGGTCGTGGGTCAGTTTCTCAGCGTCCGGACAGCGAAGATGGTGGCTAGTGTGATGGGCGGAGTTTCATCCGGCTGCCTCCGGGACCCCCCAGAGGCGATGGGCCAACACCAAAACCCATCTGCCCTCCTCGGGATCCCATCGTCAGCTCGAAAATTCTACATTTTATGTTATATACTTTAGTGAGCTATTCCACTATTCTACTTACAATATTATTTGATAGAGAGGTTTGATAAGTAAATACATGGTTCAGTTCCAAAACTTTCATTTTGTCAAATACATTTCAGAAAATTACCATAATCCACCATTTTAAAAATCTAAAGTTAAACACTATTTCTATCAAAGTTACCATTTGGAACACCTAAAATAATTCTCAAATAAAGTGAGGAAATACAAACCAAAAATGAAACTATATTTTTAGAATTAAGAGAAGATAAAAAAAATCTAGGGTTTTTATGTGATATACATACAGCATATTCTATATAAAGTGTATATGAAATATATAAGATTTTTATTCCACAATTACAACAGATAATTTAGAAATTCATTAGATTATGTGAAAGGTAAAGCAATTATCTGACCTAAACTATCAAATAAAATTGCCCTTTTAGCATGACATTATTCAAAATAATATGCAAAAATAATATGCATTATATGCATTATTATATATAATAATCAATTATATAATCAATTATATAAATAATTAATTATATATTTATATAATAATTAATTATATAAATAATTAATAATTATATTATAATATGCATTATTCAAAATAATATGCAAACTTGTACTTTTGTTTATAAAATAAGTTACTTTAGAAATTATTCCTAACAGAGTTTAATTTGTTCAATAAATGCAATAATTATTTAAGTACTTTAAAATAACTGTATACTTTTTTAATGAAAAACATTTTAAGTTGCACAAAGTATTCACCCAATTTCAACAAATCCTTTCAGAATTCTGAGTCAACACACACATATATATATATATAAATAACACATGAATATATAAATAGGAATTTTAGGGAGAAAATATGAAGTTATACATGTCTATGCCTCCTTGCTATAGGTGGTTTTTATTTGAGCTCCATTATGCTACCCTACTTCAGAGGAAACACCTGGAATGGAGACATAGACAAAGAACCTACTGTGGTGCAAATGCTGTTATCTTTCTGTTCATAGCCTCAAAACATTTAGGGAAACAAATTCTGTGGGGGTGGGGGAAATAAGTAGCTATAAAAGGACTTAAAATGCAATTTATATAAAAATCCAGAAGGTTGTGATTTGAATATTGAATTTGGAGAATAACTGCAGGTGAATTCTGACTCTATTCTTCTGAGTTGTACTGAGGTAAACAGTTCACCTCTGAGAGTGAAGTAGATTCAGATGTTTTCTGACTGGTACTGAGTTTATATGGTTCTAAACTCTCATTTAGCAAAAGGGCCAAGTGTTGCAAATTTTGCCTAAGAATATTATAGAACAGCTCTGACTCAATAACATCTTGTTTACCTCCTTAAAGGAAATCATCTTTGTCTTTACTATAGGGGCACCTTTGGAACTGTGTCTGCTCTGGTCATTATTGGCTGGTGTAGTCTCTCGGCTTCCAAAATCTTCATTTCAGCCCTGGACATGGAGGGACAACAGCTTCTCGTTGCCTACCCCTGTGCCTTACTTTATGGACTTTTTGCTCTCCTAACTGTCTTCTGAGAAGTACTTGAGATGATGGCACAAGATTTTGTTTGCTATTCAGATTGTCCTGGGGATGTTTTAGCATCCAAATTTGGTAACATGATATCTATTTTATTGTGGGGGGAGAAAAATGAGCAGAGACAAATGGATCTTAAGGGTTGCTACTCTTAATGGCTGTTTTGGTTTGAATTATGTTTTGCTTTTATGGTCTGGTGCATTTAAAATAAGTACGTGTAAAAGGGAGCATAGTTGCATTGATAAACAGTAGATCATTTCTGAGTAGTTTGAAGTAAATAAAATCACAATCCGATGTCTGAAGGAGCTCTATAGCAAACCTTTTGAGAAAACCTCATGACCACAGTCGTACTGACTGTACCATGTGGCGAAACTCATGTTGTTTGTCGACAGCAGGTTTTACTTTCCTGAGATGCAGAGCTCTTTCCAGTATTTTTGCAAATGTTCTCTGTTCCAATTTGGGCACTACATTATCTCCCCACATTTTTTTTTTGCTTTTTGGGTCACACCCGGTGATGCTCAGGGGTTACTCCTGTCTCTGCACTCAGGAATTACTCCTGGTGGTGCTCGGGCGACCATATGGGGATGCCGGGATCGAACCCCGGCCGGCATGGGTGGGCCACGTGCAAGGCAAATGCCCTACCTGCTGGGCTATCGCCTCCGGCCCCAGCCCCACATTTTTAAACCCTCAATTCCTTCTTATTTTGTTTAGATTCCATAATCCCATGATCTGTTACTATAATGTTTCCCATGCATAATATTCAAATCCTCAGCAACCTTACCATTTATTCCCTAAATAAATGAGTGTGACCAAAGAAAGCCCACTTTGTTTCACTATATTTTAAATGGTTCCTTAGTAAATTCCCCCCACACACACCCTTCTTTTGGGAGGGTACCTCCTGAACAGTGTGCAGGGTCAATCCACTGTCAGAGACTGAACTCAGGGACAGATACGTAAGGACATACATGCCAAACTTTTGCGCTATCACACCGTTTAGTACTTTTTGAATCCTGTAACATTATACTACTGAATTTGCTTTCACACTTTCTGAGGTAATAAAGTCATGTGTTTTCTTCACATATCTCCAATCCAACTTCCTCATTTTGCATTGTTATTTGGCATCTTTCCTTCTTATTTTATTGAAAAACACAATAATGCTATGGCTTAGAGGTAGTGCACCTGCTTTGCATGTATGAGATCCTCGGTTTGATCACTGGTATCCTTTAAAAAATGGTAAGCATTCAGATTATGAATTCTTTTCTTCTTACCACCAGATCTTCCAAAATAGATGCATCTTTAAGTATATATGAGTATATATGCATACAATTCTCTTTCTTCTCCACAGTCAGCCCTTCAGCCCTTCAGCCTAATCATTGTTTATTTCACCTGTATTATTTCACTTCTAATGTGTTCCAAGTGATGCATATTCCAACCAATGGTCCAACAGTGGAGTATCTCCCATTCGTCTTAACCCTGACACTATCTAGAGACAGTATCAGGGGATATAATAACCCTGACACTATCTAGAGACAGTATCAGGGGCTAAAGATCAAAGAAATCGAAGTTCTCATCTCACAGAACAGTATACCTTCCAACTACTCTTTAGATACCCACTGCAAGACCAAGTTGTAAATGGTATTCTGACCAACCAGCTATGATTAGAACTACTTGGGTTTGACTAACTTGCTAGAGTGACTCATAAAAACCAGAAAAACATTATTTACTATCATATTATTATCATTTATCATAAGATTTTTGCTTTTGGGGGTCACACCCAGTGATGTTCAGGGGTTACTCCTGGCTCTATACTCCTGGCAGTTCTCAGGGGACCATATGAGATGCCAGTGATTGAACATGGGTCAGCCGCATGCAAGGAAAATGCCCTACCAGCTGTACTATCGTTCCTGATAATTTTATAGCAAGAAATATTGAAACTGCTGCTGCTTATTCCTAAAGGCAGAATTATGAAAAACTTAAAATAATGTTAAAGATGTAATAAATAGCTCTATAAAATTATTATGAGGTATTAGAAGCACTTTAAAAATGTTTTAACTTTATTTAAACTTCATGATTGACACAGCTGTTCACAATACAGCTGCTTCAGGTATTCAATATTCTAACACCAGTCCCACCACCAATATGCCCTTACTGCCACCAAAGATAGTAAGGTTTCCCACCCATGCCCCAGGCATGCTCCCTTATAAGGCAATAATTACTTTATATTGCTCATTACAGCATATATCTTGTAATGGTGATGCTAAAGTCGTGACCTTTTTACTAAGTGATTACGTGCAATTTGGACCATTTGTGTTATTGCTTTCACTATTTCACTATAAGATTAAATATTGAATCATTGCACTTAGTGTGCTTCTACGCAATTTTTTAAACATAGTTGTTCATGTTAATTTGTTACAGACCTTCAATATTCAACCCCAATCCTACCACCATTGCAATTTCTCACCACCATTATTTCCAATCTTTCTGGTCATCCTCAAGCCTGCCCCTATAGCAAATCCAACAATTTATTTTATTGTTTGTTATAAATAACTCACTAAAAATGATCAAGAAACATTTTCTTAGAAGAAAGTTAGTGAAGATTGTTCAATCTTACCATGGAGTGCTTGTATAAGAAATTACTGCTGTGTTGTTACAGGACAGGCATTGTGTGTATATATTTTGTAGCTGGTTACCTTATACTTTATATCCCATTAAATGTGGTGTTACTCCATATCTCACTTTTGTAGTGTTTGAGATGTCATAATATCCAGGAATTCCAAAATTTTTAATGCGGCAATACAGTTGGAGTTAAATTTTTAACTGTGTGGTGACTTTGAGGCAAGGGCATGACTGTGGAGCCTTCCACAAGAACAGGGAGATGGGGGGAGGCAGTACATTCCAAATCTGAGAAAGCCCAGAGATTTCAGTTATAAGACCCGCATACCTGAGTTTTTAAAAGGATCAGTTTCTGGGTGTGCTCATCTGAAGGGTGGAGTCATCCTTGAACATGGTAGTGATTAGGGAGTGTAGACATTTTTTTATTGCTGGGACTCTGTTTGGATGGGTCTGAGCCTCACCCATCTCCCCTACACGGTGCTCAATGTGAAACACTTTTTTTTTTTGCTTTTTTGGGTCACACCCAGCGATGCTCAGGGGTTTCTCCTGGCTCTGCACTCAGGAATTACACCTGGCAGTGCTCGGGGGACCATATGGGATGCTGGGGATTGAACCCGGGCCGGCACAGGCCGGCCGCATGCAAGGCAAACGCCCTACCTGTTGGGCTATCGCTCCAGCCCCAATCTTAAGCACTTTTTAAAAAAGATTTGAAAATACAGATAGAAACAATATAGCTCAGGGTGAGAAAATTGGACTTTAAAAAGTAATTTGCTCCATATAAATATAAAAACTAAAATAATTCTAACAATTCTAGCTGTATTTTCTTGGATGGTGGAAAAATAATTGAAAGATCATTCTGAAAAAATAAGCAAACTATGGAAAATTAGATAAAATCTAAAAAGTGTATTATAATAGATAGTGACTTAAATTATTGCCTATCTGTAGGTTTAATGGCAGATTTTTTTAATTTTCTCTTTTGCTCCAGTGCTATCGACTCCGTTTATTTGAGAATGTAACATTTCCCCATTTTTCATCTTTACAGGTTGAATAAAAGTGACATATTATGGGCTAAGGGCAAATGGCACATTTGAGTCAAGAGATGGCCTTCATTTCTACAGGAATGATTTGGGGACATGTGCTGAAAATAAGTTACTCAGACGCTTATGCCCCAGTTCACAGCAGTTAAACTAGGGCAGTGGCCTTTGCAGCATTCTATGTCTGATTCTTTTCTACTCTGCTCTGGCTCCCTGTGAAGAATGTCAAGTGCAAAACCACGATGACAACCTGTTTCCTCTTTTCATAGGGCACTGAAAACTCTGTTCTATTTCTCAATGACACAATCTAGTCTAGAATTTTCAGATGAGTTTTCATTTCTGGTAGGGCACCTCAGATATTTTTGTTTTCCTAAGTTTAAGAAACCGACTAGACTGAATTACAGAATCAATGATAATGCTTGGTCAATATGTAGTTTCAGGGAGATTTATTTTTATGAAGATGGGGCTCATGGATTTTTACCTGTGACTAAGCACTACAAGTAGTAAGGATATTATGAAGAACTTTGATGTAGAACAAAGAAAAGGAGCAAAGAAGAAAGAAAAATAGGACATCCTAGATTATAATCTTGCTTTACATGTAACTAGCTTGGTAACTTTGGGACCATTGTATAACTTTTAGGAAGGCACGTAATGGTCTCTAAAGTTAATGGTCTCACTTCTTGCCCATAGAAATTTAAGTGAATGATGCTGAGCAATTTGAGATGTCCTAGGAGAACTAAATAAGTTGCTTATAAATTAGCTAAGTGCTTGGAAATAATAACTTCCAACAATTGGAAAATTGCCATAGCTATAAGTTATCCTCTGGGATAAATCATAAGGAAAAGTATTTACTTTTTCATTATATCCTGAATAAAATTATAAGTTAAAGTGGTAAATTTAGTTTATATATATGTATATATATACATATATATGTTTATGTATGTATTATATGTTTATATATGTATATATATGTATATATAAACATCTTATAGCATATCATATATTTATAATCTAGAACATATCTATGTACATATAGATGTAAAATGTATAGTGTCAATACATATATTTAGCATAAAAATTACTTTGGCATAATAGCAAGTTGGTAAGGGGATTTTGTCTGTGCCAGTTAAACTCTCTATACTTAATGGAGAACTATTATAGCATAGTGCTGAATAATTGATTAGCGTAATGTTAGGGTCAACTAAACTTTTTAATGCATAGCTTTGAATTTTTTGCACAATTTTATGAATTTATAAAAGTTTGTTAAATTGTATTATTTATTTGTTAAGCATTTTAACTTTCTTCTTTTTTGTAGGGGCAGGGTGGGCGGTGGGGAAGGAGTAGTTTGGCCCATGCCCAGAAGTACTCAAGTGCTGCTCTTCTCTCTGTGCTCGGAAATTACACCCTAGACATGCTCAGAGGATCATATAATGTGTCAGGGATCAAAACAGCGTTACAGGTTCTAAGCAAGTGCCTTGTGTCCTGAAGCATCTTTCTGGCCCCATGTAACCCTTTACTTACATAGAATGTATCTTTGTAGCCTTCACTTCCCTGAACAGAAATCAAAACAGGGAGTTACACCTTCTCTCTAGGACTCTAACATCTAATGGCACATGACAGGATTCCACCACACAGATCCTCTTTCTTACACTTAAAATATCAATAAGATGATTTTGAGGGATAATAAGATGATGATGGAACAATAAGATGAGGCAGAGGAATAATTAAGCACACCCACAGGAAGGGAAAACAAGATTCAAGCAGAGGTGGCAGTCAGGCACTTACAATTGGAACGCCCTGTATCTCTGATGACAAGAACATTGCTCTATTCTTCACCAGGTCTCTTCTAGACTATGTGCATTCCCTAAGCTTCATTCTCTTGTTTTAAGGTTTATACTATGTACAAACCTATACCATTTATGAAAAATAACACACAAGGAGAAACATCTATATATTCCTCAAGATATGTATTGTTATCCACAATGTGAAAGGGAAGGAAAAGAGAAAGAGAGAGAAAGAGAAAGAAATAAAGAACCTGTCATAGAGGCAGGCTAGGGAGTGGGGAGGAAAACGGGGATATTGGTGGTGGGAAATGGGCACTAGAGGAGGGATGGGTGCTGGAACACTGTATGACCGAAACCCAAATATGAACATCTTATGAACATCTTTGCAATTGTATATCTCATGGTGGAATAATAAAATATTCAAAAAAGAAATAAAAAGATGCAAGCCAGGGCACCTGCCATGGACTAAGCAGAGGCTCCTACTCTGACCCGGTGAAAAGTGTGTATAATCCATGTGGCTGTTTCCATTACCAGCAGCAGGGAGATCAACACTTAAGTGGGCGCTGCTATCTATCTTGCTTTTAAAATATGGAGACCTGGGAATTCATCTCAATTTAATAGAAAATATGAACCTTATAGAGAAACAGTTATTCTGAACTTCTCTTAGAGAGTCATGTTAAAGAGAGAAGAACAAGAGCCAGGGCCAATACAGGCAAGATAGTTTTCATGCCATAAGGGTAGGAGGCTCTTTTATAGACTGCTTTCAGATTTCTTCGAGCCTCTAATAATGTGACTGTAGAGACCCCAAAATGCTTTCTAGTGTTTCTGTATTTGATATGCTTTATTTTCCCTGAGAGAAAGCTGGAGTATATCCAAAACATATTGTTAACTATACAAGGGTATTTTTATTGCTTGAATTAATTGTATAAACACTTACTACCAAAGCGTTTATTTTCTCTATCTTTGGATATGACTCTGGGCTTGTTCTGAGAAGAACCATAGCTCCTTGTCTTGTTATTTCGGACCTATGATATATATTCTATTTCTCTGCTTTGAGTCATTTGCTCGATTAAGGAAGATGCTTAACTAAAAATGATAAATCAGGGGTCAGAGTGATAGTACAATGGGTAGGGCATTTGTTTTGCACGCGATCACCTGGGTTCAATCCCAGGCTTCCCATATGGTCTTCTGAGCACTGCCAGCAGTTAATTCCTGAGTGCAGAGCCGATAATCCCTGACCTGAGCATTGCTGGGTGTGACTCGCCCCCAAAAATGCAAAAAAAAATAGATAAATCAGGAATATAAAAAAAACTCATCTCTAATGAACAGCTTTAGTACCTTCTTGACCTTATTAGAAATATTACCTCCATTGTAGACAGTCAGTAGCTATGGAAACCCCAGAAATGTGGAAAAAAATTCTTTGGTCTCTGGCAGTTGTTGCTCAAACACTCACTCATGCAGTATGGTGAGGCAAAGCCTTCCACACGGGCCATAGACTCGTAGCTAAATGTCAAAGTTTATGAAGAAAGGCAATAGTGTAGTAGAGACCTTGCCAACGTGAACTAGTGAACTGGTGTTGGAGAAAGTGTGTTGTTGCTGACACCCAAAGATTTCTGCTTCCCAGGTCCCAGGCCATTGGCTGCCAGCAATCAGAAGATCAATTAATCTTCGTTATTCTCAGTAATTCCAGGTTTCCCCGACAACAGCCTGGTTTCCAGAGAATTCTGCATCTGAGGCATCCCCAACAGGCCCAGCGACCTCTAGTGGTCAATGGACTGTGCAGGGGAGAACTCCAACACCCCAGGATGATTTCTTCAGGTATTTTCCATTCATCATATAATCCCTTTACAAATTTTTTTAAATCACTTATTCACTTTAATAAAATAGGCTCCTTAAGTAGCTATTGGTATTTGTGTGGGTAATGTATTTTGATAGAGTACTATAAAAATAGTGAAAAATTCTATTTACTAATTCATTCTTTCAATCTTCATTTACTTGAATGTTGATAAATATTTTTTTCACTATAAAAGAACAAACTAATGGAGAATATTTTAGGTTATAATCAGAACTCTTTAGAACCCCATGACTAACAGCTCTCTATGAAAGCTTTTTCCATAGTGACCCAGAGAGGACTGTGGCTGTCCAATGTGGAGACACTGAGGGTATAGTCCATAGGAATGGGCCACAGAGGGCTCTAACGCTGCCATTATGGATTTCTACACTTTCCCTTACAGGTGTGTAAGGACAGAAAAAATATGTATATACATATATATATATATATATATATAACGAAAAGACATTATGTATATACATGCAATGATTATGAAGGAAATTTCTAAATCATGAATATATAGTGACCTCTATTGATCACTTGATCACTTGATCACTTGAATCCCGCTATTCATTGATTTGCTCCAGCGGGCTCCAGTAACCTTTCCATTGGACCCTATCACGTGCCAATGTAGCCCAATGGCATCTGGTTGATTCAGGAATATGAAGAGCCTCAAACCGTTACTTCATGGTGTTGACAAGGAAGTCTGGCCATCTTGTGGGTGGGCGGCCACGTGATCTTTTGACATCCCGTGGGATCCAGTCAGTAACGGCTCTAGTCCAGCGGTTGTCTCCAAATCGCATTATATGTCCAGCCCATCTGATTTTCGATGCCTTGGCAAATGAGACAGCGTCCCTGATTCTGGAATAGCGACGGAGGTCAGAACTCCGGATTCCTTCTCTCACTTGAGTGAGGCATGATATTTCAAGCATAGCTCTTTTGATTCCTCTCTGGGAGACCCGAATAGCATTCTCATCCTGCTTTCGTAGGGCCCAGGTCTCTGAGGCGTATGTTAATACAGGGAGAACGGTGGAGTGGAAGATATGTGCCCGAGCCAGAGGTTCTTTGTCCTTTTAGCTATTTCTTCGATGCCTTTTAAGGCATTCCATGCCGCTCTCTTCTTCCTGCGCAGCTCAGGTTTTAGGTCATTCATCATGTTGACTTCTCGACCCAGGTACACATAACTGCTGCATTCAGAGATGTTTGTTCCACTGAGAGTGAATGGGGCCTCTGGAACTAGTTCATTTTTCTACTAGTTCAATAGTGACCTCTATTATATTTTAATATCTTATGTTGATATGTCATAGGACCATTTCATCAAAAAGAGCAATAAATTTTAACTAGTGAATAATATAAACTAGTAAAACACAGTACCCTTTCTCTATGTGTGATGACATCCTGTGTCCACTCTTATAGGTGTTAGAGGAGTCTTCATTTGGTTATACCATTCGTGGAATATAAGAATCTTGTGCCACTGTATAAGGACTGTATAAGAATTGTGCTGCTTGTAAAGAACTATATCACTTCTGCTGCAATAAGGCCACACAGAGGACCATTGGAGTGCTAGAAATGTTTATGAAGAAGATGCCCTGGGCAGAAAGAGTTGACCTTATCCTGCAAGGCCACCACTAAATTTACTTGCTTTCACTGAAGCCCCAGCCCACATTTTACCACTGGAAGCATGGTTAAATTACTGGCTACCATCGCCTTGGAGAATTGGCTTTATCTCAGTACATAAAAGAATCAATGAGAGCAGTCCTGTCTTCTAATTTGACCCAAGAGGTTACATAGATTTTTCCCAATGAGAACTCTAAACCGCTAACCAATTTAATAAAATTAAAGCATTTTAGGACAAATTCATGCACCTTTAGAATAAAACCAATTTCCTATAATTTGAAATCTATTCACTAGAGCAAGCATCCATAGAATGGTTCTCAGATATTCTTGAACCTGAAATGCCATTCAAGGGGACAATTGTACTGTCAACGTTCCTTGCACAATTTTAATGAGAAAAAAATGCATATGTCTCTGTCTGGGCAGTCATTAATCATTGTAATGATAGCTGGAAAGTAAATTAACGTATACTCTAACCTCCTTCAGAAGGTATCACGGGAAAATTGGTTACATCTGAAAAAATTCTTTTTAGAAGTGATGGTAATTAAAAATGTTTTTAAAAAAATCAAAGGTTTTCATTTTGATTTAAAAAGAAACATTCTGAGAACTTCAAGCTGGAAGACAATACTTCATTTCCAGTATTTCCTCTACGCACTTGCCGGTGCTCCTAAAACCTTGTCTTGTCCTTCTTTCTTGCTAAACTTTCTACATGGGACCCCTTTGTTTTCACTGAGTCTATAGGACTGTTATGGTGTGCTGCTCTTATGGTGTCCTCAAAGGACAAATACTGGAATGTTTCACTTCTCTGAACTATATAAAATAACAAACAAGAGAATGAAAAAAGTAGACACCTAGATTAGCCTTGACCCTCAGTTACAGAAATGAGGACAGGGAAAGAAATTGAAGGGAGGGGGGGTCATAAGAAAAAGATGATGGGCGGTAACATGGGCAGGAGCAGAGTAACCCGGCGTCTGGGTGGGCTAGAGGTGTAGAATATGGATATAGCTAAATCGCTGAGGCAGCGATGCTGCAAGCCGGAGACCCGAACCACAATAACCAAACTTTAAAATGTGCCTGTTAAAGAGGCAGACTGAGGGGTGGGAGGAAACCTGGGACACTGGCCAGACAAAGCTGACACAAGTGGTGCGATTGATGTTGGATGCTTGTATGTGTGAAACTCTGTTATAAACAACATGGTTAATAATATTGTTTTAATTAAAAAACATAAACTAAACTAAGTTACCTAAAGGGGAAAGTAGCTGCACCTGGCTAGTTTACTGTACACTCTCAGAGATTTGTTTCTCCACTTATTCTAAAATCACAGTCACACAGACTTTGGACTTTGGTGCTTCCTAGAATGTTCTGATTTGTTTCTCCACTTGATCACTTGATCACTTGAATCCCGTTACTCATCGATTTGCTCGAGCGGGCGCCAGTAACATTTCCATTGGACCCTATCACGTGCCAATGTAGCCCAATGGCATCTGGTTGATTCAGGAATATGAAGAGCCTCAAACCGTTCCTTCAGGGTCTTAACAAGGAAGTCTGACCATCTTGTAGGTGGGCGGCCACGTGATCTTTTGACATCCCGTGGGATCCAGTCGACAACAGCTCTAGTCCAGCGGTTGTCTCCAAATCGCATTACATGTCCAGCCCATCTGATTTTCGATGCCTTGGCAAACGAGACAGCGTCCCTGATTCTGGAATAGCGACGGAGGTCAGAACTCCGGATTCCTTCTCTCACTTGAGTGAGACGTGATATTCCAAGCATAGCTCTTTCGATGCCTCTCTGGGAGACCCGAATAGCATTCTCATCCTGCTTTCGTAGGGCCCAGGTCTCTGAGGCGTATGTTAATGCAGGGAGAACGGTGGAGTCGAAGAGATGTGCCCGGAGCCGGAGGTTCTTTGTCCTTTTAGCTATTTCTTCGATGCCTTTGAAGGCATTCCATGCCGCTCTCTTCCTCCTGCGCAGCTCAGGTTTTAGGTCATTCATCATGTTGACTTCTCGACCTAGGTACACATAATGTTTGTTTCTCCACTTGTTCTAAAATCACAGTCACACACATTTTGAACTTTGGTGCTTCCTAGAATGTTCTATCACCAAAGAAAAAAATTCAATAGCATTCTTAGTCCTCTTGCTCTTCCTTCTCTTTCAATAACCTTTACCCATCTAACAATTCATTTTTTGCTTATATTCAGACAAGACATGATCTCCAATAATTATAACTCCATAATCCATGGTCTTTCTGCCAACTTGGTTTGCTAAACTACATAAGCCCTTCAATTAATGCAAACTTCTGGATTTCTAATTTCCTACTTGGTCTGATGGGAGATGCTAGAACACTGTATAATTACACAATATTCTGTGATTAATTTCAGGTTTACAAATTAAAATATCAAATAGTTTCTCAAAGCAACTCAAGTTTTAGAAAAGTAAATCATGTTTATCATTTAACTTGTGCAAGAATACATAATAAAACTTAAGGATAAATATTTACCCATAACATCATCACATATAAAATATACAATTAAGACGTAAACACTTATTATTATTGTCTCACTTATATGTGTATAGCAAATAAAAATGTACATGGTATTTTATGAATGTCCCTTACTGTTACAAAGCTCATTTAGTCTGTCATGGAATTCATTTCCAATGTTTAAATGTTTAATAATATATACCTTTCAGATATATGGTTTTTCAATACTTGTTTTTTAATGTTATAGTTTAGGTCACTTGTCATTTGTCACTTGTCTTCCCGTTGTCGATCGATTTGCTTGAGTGGGCGCCAGAAACGTCTCCATTCTTTGGGAATGAGATAGTTTAGGTAGCATGACTATAATAGTGCTAACATCTGGTTTTGGTGTACATAGTCACTTCACTTCACCATCTCCTTGCCCAATCTCACATCACGCTCCACAACTGTCCTTATGCTACTTGTCCTCCACTTCCTCACAAGTCATCCTATCCCCAGCTACTCCCTCCCATTGCTTGGTAATCTCAGTTTTATAATCCAAGGCCAAGGATTTGTCATAGTATAATAGTGCATATTCTTTTTATCTTGTTTCTTTATTTAACACAGTTGAGTGAGATCATCCATTTGTCTTTCTCCCCTGATTTGTTTTGCTTAAGATGGTATCCCATATATATACATCTATTCAAATTACAACAAATTGCAAGATTTCATCTTTTCTTATTGCTGCATAATATTCCATTGTATAATATTAAATAAAATGTATTAGTATATAAATCTTTATAGAATATAAGAATATGGGGCCGGAGCGATAGCCCAGTGGGTAGGGTGTCTGCCTTGCACCTGGGGCTGGCCCATGCCAGCCTGGGTTCGATCCCGGCATCCCATATGGTCCCCTGAGCACCGCCAGGAGTAATTCCTGAGTCCAGAGGCAGGAGAAACCCCTGAGCATCACTGGGTGTGACCCAAAAAAAAAAAAAAGATGACGTGAATGAGCTAATGATGACTGAGATTGGTGCCCATTACATTTACTGTACTGTGAGAATTTTCCTTGTGCATAAACTTGGGCTTAACCTGGTGAACTTTACTGGGCAAGTGGGACATTCCTATCTTGTGAGTCCTGATATATGAATTAATTTTATTAATTTTCTGTATAAATACCCATGGCTTCAGAGAGTATATTAGAAAATGTACTGGGAATTACCTGCAATATGTTGTTCAAAGCTGCTGATGTCTCGGAAATTAATTCTTGCAGAGAATGTGTCTCTTCCGTCAAGGATTTCAGCCTTTCCCCTTCATGCAGAATCTAAATCTCATTTTCATTTGTATATCCACCTTCCCATGAATGTGGTCAATTTTATGGGTCTAAATTAATTATCACTCCTATCACTTCTGTCAGTGATAGATTTTGGTGTCGACATGTTACCCAATTATATTTCGTTTAAGAGCATCTGAGAAGTCTGTGAGTTATTAAAAACAAATACAAATAAAAGGCCTACCTTTTCTGTTTTTATTCATTGACATAGAAATATTTCATTCCAAGAACTATAGACATCTTGAATTAATGAGAAAATTTTATTGTTTGATTATTATAGACAGAATACTCTGAACTGTTGGTTATGACTTGGTTGGTTGGTAACTGAGATACTATATTACAGTTACTATGGAGTATACCTGACTCTGACTTTTTGATCTGTGAATTAAAAAAATTCCCCTATTTTTCATTTGAGTGGGTCTTCTCATCAGGGATTCTATGGTTGTTCTCCATTTATCTTTCCATTCCCAATTTTTTAGTCTTTTATCCTCTGAATATTTTGTCATATCTCATCGTATTAAAATATTTGTAATGTGAAATAGAACTTCAGATTTGTTAAACTTTTGAAAATAGTCCATTAAAAAGTCATAAATAGTTTTTGCTTCTCAGGAATAGTGCACATCAACTGTTGGGTGACACACCCTATTGAGCTCTAGACTTCTGCTACAGTTAGCATATGTTAAGAACTGTTTCCTTCCCTTTTTTCTTTATTTTCCTTTTTTGGGAGGTCACACCCAGAAATGCTCAGGGGTTACTCCTGGGTCTGCACTCAGGAATTACTCCTGGCAGTGCTCTTGGGAACATATGGGATGCTGGGGATAAAACCCGGTCAGTCGCATGCAGGGCAAATGCCCTATCCCACTGTGCTATTGCTCCAGCCTCTGCTTCCTGCCTGCAGGGAATCTCTGGAGCAGATACAATGGGAGTGTGGGCAGAATTTAATTGACTTAATAATTATCACAGGATGGATAGGTCATTCCCAACATTCTCCCTTCTGAAATCTGACATGCCATCTCGTCGGTAAAGAAGGGAACAGCACCAGGACCAGACAAAGTCAGACCCGAACACCTGAAGAATCTGTTGTCAGTACTCATCAATACACTAACTCGGCTCTTCACATGCTACCTGTCCAAAGCAAGGTGCCCTCCCAGTGGAAAACCAGCAGGACAGTTCTACTGTTCAAGAAGGGAGACATTCACGACATTAGCAACTATCGCCCCATCTGCCTGTTGTCTGTCATCTACAAGCTGTTTACACGAGTCATCCTGAACAGGATTAGCAGAACAATAGATGAAGGACAACCATGGGAGCAAGCTGGCTTCCAGAAAGGATTCAGCACAATCGACCATATCCACACGGTAACCAAGCTCATTGAGGTTTGTAGGGAGTACAAGATGCCACTCTGCCTCACGTTCATTGATATACAGAAAGCCTTTGATTCTGTGGAGACTGAAGCAGTCATCAAAGCCCTAGCCAAACAGGGTGTTCAAACCCAATACATCAAGATCCTTCGTGAGCTGTATTACGGATTCACCACCAGGATCTCACCATTCTACAAAGAAGTGATTATTAATGTGAAAAGAGGGGTTCGACAGGGTGATACCATCTCACCAAAACTCTTCAGTGCCACCCTCGAGAACATCATGCGACAATTAGAATGGGAAGGAATGGGAGTGAAGATAGATGGTCGGCAACTACACCACCTCCGCTTCACTGATGACATCGTTCTAATAACACCAAACATTAGCCAAGCGGCACAAATGCTGGCTGACTTCGACTGAGAATGTGGAAAGATAGGTCTACAGCTGAATCTAAAGAAAACAATGTTCATGAAGAATGAACTAGTTCCTGAGGCCCCATTCACTCTCAATGGAACAAACATCTCTGAATGCAGCAGTTATGTGTACCTAGGTCGAGAAGTCAACATGATGAATGACCTAAAACCTGAACTGTGCAGGAGGAAGAGAGCGGCATGGAATGCCTTCAAAGGCATCGAAGAAATAGCTAAAAGGACAAAGAATCTCTGGCTCAGGGCACATCTCTTTGACTCCACTGTTCTCCCTGCATTAACATACGCCACAGAGACCTGGGCCCTAAGAAAGCAGGATGAGAATGCTATTCGGGTCTCTCAGAGAGGAATCAAAAAAGCTATGCTTGGAATATCACGCCTCACTCAAGTGAGAGAAGGAATCGGAGTTCTGACCTCTGCCGCTATTCCAGAATCAGGGACGCTGTCTCATTTGCCAAGGCATCGAAAATCAGATGGGCTGGACATGTAATGCAATTTGGAGACAACCGCTGGACTAGAGCCATTACCGACTGGATCCCACGGATATCAAAAGATCACGTGGCCGCCCACCTACAAGATGGTCAGTCTTCCTTATAAAGACCCTGAAGGAATGTTTTGAGGCTCTACACATTCCTGAATCAACCAGATGCCATTGGGCTACATTGGCACGTGATAGGGTCCAATGGAAATCTTACTGGCGCCCGCTCGAGCAAATTGATGAATAACAAGATTCAAGTGATCAAGTGATCAAGTGAATAATTTTATATGTCAAAATATTCTTACATGGATCTTGTTTGCTCCAGTACAATACTCTTTTTGCCCCACAGGACTCTGCGGGGACACACATGCAGTCATTCCAAGAGATCATTTGGCCATGTTGGATCAGCCATAATGTAACCAGTTTTACTAGTTCAAAGAGACAAGCCAGTGTGCCTCCGGGCAAATGAACATGTCTTTGTAAGGCTAAAGGAAAAGTGAATTATTCCGATGAACTATGAACATTAGTGGAGGTTTAGGGTTTGCTGGAATTGGCTGGCTGTATGTTTATGGTGAGAAGTATTAATACCATGTTATACAAATTCTATCTTGAACTGTTTTCTGGTTCAGAGATGTCGCCCCTTCCCACCCTGCTAGGGAGATTCATATCTCAGGAAGTCAGCTCTGGCATATCAGCATTTGATATGAAATGAAAACCTGAAGATTTTCATTTCTATCCGGTCATATGTATGCATTTCTATATGGCCATATATACCCATGTTGGGCTGGGCAGGAAGAGTTTGGTGGGCTTCTGAAAATAAAAGAAGCTACAAGGAAGGAGAAGGGCTTTTTGGCACCTTGGTCGTTTTGCCATTGTCTTCCAGTTTGGGTCTGACCTCTGACTGGTGTTCATGGTTCAGGGTCTAGCAGTCATCTTGCCTTGAGGATTCTAACTCAAGCACATGGTGTGGGCCTGGCTTGGAAGTTTGAAGTTTTCATGTCTCCTTGGACTGTAGTGCCAGAACTTGTGTGAGTAAAAACCTTTCAGAACTTTGCTGGATTCAGTATCTTTATCTGTCTGCCTGCCTGTTGTCAGTCCCTTGGGGCAGAAGGGGATCCTGTTCTGCTCCCGATACTGTCGAGGAGCAAAAGTGTTCCCTGACAATCAACAAACCTCTGAAACAAATTATCCTTAGCATAGAAACTAAGCTCATCATAAGCATAGGTATTTAATCTTACAAATATAAAGGCACTCTCCACCTATTATTCTTCTGGAAAACTAAGGAAACAAGGTACTTGTATGCAGCTATTTTATTTTATGCTTTTTTCAATGCATTAAATCCATTTATTATTATTATTGGTATTGTTACTTTATTCACTTAACTTTTGCCTAGAATTAATCATTCTTATAGCGTCTCAATTAGTCTTCTCCTTGTTCGCATGGTTTGTGTCTGTGTGTGTGTGTGTTGTGTGTGTGTGTGTGTGGTGTGTTGGGCAAGGTAGGAGGTAGTTTGAGCCATACCGATGGTTTTCAGCAACTGCTCCTGGCTTTGTGCACAGGGATCACTCCTAGTGGTGCTCGGTGCGCCATATATATTGACTAGACTCAACCAGAATGGGCCATGTGCAAGACAAGCACCTTAACCCTGGACTATCTCTCCAGTCTCCAATTTGCCTTTATGTTTATTTGTTATAAAGTAACATTAGTTTATAAAAGTGTGCGTATTAATCAGTTTTGGCCACCACAAAACTACCAATTTCTCTCACCACAGTCTATTGAAAACTTCACTTACATTTGGTGGTCTCGATTTTGTTGAGTCTAAAGTTTTGCTTTCATTGGACAAAATAAAAATAATACATTATTTTTCTTTATTTTAAAGTTTTTTCAGTTTAGGATGATACTTTGTGGTTGCTCAGGGATCCCTCCTGAAAGTGATAAGGAGCACATATGTAGTACCTGGATTCAAAGCCAGATTGGCCTCATGCAAGACAAGTGTCCTGCCCTATATCTTTCTGACCTCAACTTGGCTTTGTTTCTTATGTAACATATGAATGGGATCATATACTGCATATTGATGAGATCAAGTAGTATTATCTTTTCCTTCTGACAAATTTTGCTTGGAATAGCCTCCTCCAGTTCCATCCATGTTGTAACAAAACATAAGTTTTCATCTTTTCTTGTGGCTGCTTAATATTACATTGTGAATATAGTGTGCATCTTTTTTTCTATTCTTAGATCATCAGGCACTTGGATTGTTTCCAAATCTTGGCTATTGTAAATAGCTCTATATGTATTTGTTTTGGGCTAAAAGTCATTCCCCACATTGGAAATTGCTGTTTTGTATGAGTCTACATCAATGTTGACTTTGGTTGGGATGGACAGGAGGGCTTAAAATAGAAAAAATTCTCTCTATTTTATTTTCACTGTGTGGGTGTTAAGTGTGGTTCTGCTATAAAATTCTTCATATTCTCATGGTGATGTTTATCTGTGTGGATGTGCGATAACCAGGTGTTCAGAAAGAGATAAGAAACTGATTCAGAGGAGCACAGGAAAACCAAGTGAGCTTGAATATCACCTTAGAGAGAGTGTAATTGGGTTAATGGTTGTTTTGACAAAAACAGTTATAAAATCTGTGAAGAATATTATTTATATGATCAGAAAGACTGGCAGATTTCTTAAATATAATGATTGAATCGTAATTATTTGGAAAATTAACTTTGTTCTTAACAAGTATATCCTAAACATTTAGAGGTGAACAATTATATCTCACTTGAAATCAGCAAATGGTTGAGAAAAAAATGTATTGGAATATAGAAAATGTGAAAAAATGCTGATTGGTGAATAGGGTTTATAGGTGTCATATTAGTTTCTAGAAATTATTATTATGTATGTTTGAAGTTTTTCCAAAAAAGTTACAAAAAAATAGAAGTAAATAAAAGGAATTTAACTTCTGGGAATTCAACTGCATTAACTGCTGATACCCTTTCCTGTAGAAGGTGACTCAGCATTACAAACTAAGAAACATTGAACCACTGTTGTTTTTGTTGGTTTTGTTTTGTTTTGTTTTGTTTTGTTTTGTTTTGTTTTGTTTTGTTTTGTTTTGTTTTCCAGCCAGAGTCAGCAGTTCTCAGGGCTTACTCCTGAGTCTATGCTCAGGGATCACTCTGATTCTAGTGTTTCTTAGCCAGCATCCCTTCTTCTCTTTGATGTCTCATCTTTGTAAGTTTCCTTCCATCAATGACTACACCAATTGGCTATTCACTCTACTTGTTCTTGTTATATTTGTATTAGATTATTATACTAATCTCTTTGTGCAAAAGTTCCTGAATAAAATTACATTTAACTACACTTTGATGACTATCTCTGATTTTTCCTTTAACTATAGTAAATCATTCTTAGTAAATTTAATTGAGATTAAGTTTAAAATAATATAAATTTATGATTCCATTTGTTTGATTTTGTATTTGTTTTGTTTTGGAGTTCATACATGATGGTGCTCAGGGCTTACTCCTGTGCTCAGGGATCATTCCTGGTGTGTTCAACAGATCATATTTGGTACCAGGGATAAAACTTAGACCAGCTGTGTGCAAAACAAACACCCTACCCTCTATACTATTGCTCCAATTCCATGATTGCAAGTTTAAGGAATATTCAGTTCAGCAACTTAATTATTCTTTTAATTACATGACATACTTAAAACTTATCTATTAACCTCCACTACTATGTATAATGTTTTTAGGTGCCATCATGCCCAAAGCAATCCTTTCTTTTATGACAATAACTTCTGAGCCCCATATCAGGCAAACAAATCATATTATTTTTTCAGCCTACACGAACGCTTTCAAAACAGCACTCTCCATGTGTATATATTTAATGCAAAATCTATTACAATAGTCCTGAGCTTGCAATCTAAACGTTGATGGAAGTTTCTGAAGCTTGAACGAGAGCTGACATGTCTGCATCGATCAGCGTGCTTTTTTAGAGAGTGAATTTCCTGTGTCCTGATGCTCCTTTGGCACAGAATCCCTGTCTTTGATTTATAATTCGAGTACTCATCTGAGACATTGCTCCTTTAATTTGTGAGTGATATTTTGGTGAGGGTGGAGGCCTAGGCTTGGTCATGTGAGGTGTTTCATTGAGAGTGATGTGGGCTGCTGGCTCCTACCACGTTTGGGGGTGATTTCAATAGCAGCACTCTGCTAAAGGAGTCTCTGCTGCTGCTACAGTTTATTGATGCCAGAAAGTCCTGCCAAGGACACACTCTGCAGTCTTTATAGTCCTCAACATTGTAATTCAAGAGGAAGCAGAGATGGGGGTGAGGCCTTTTCTTAGCATATATTTGCATCGAATAACTGAAAACTCTAAAACATCATCCCTCTCTTCAGTGCCTTTAATTGTATTCTGAAGAGTAACTGAGGTTATTAGCATACAGAGACATCAAACTCTTTAATATGCCCCCAAAACTATTATGTTAAGTTCTGATACTGCTCAATTCTTCACTGCAGACAACATTATTAGGGTTGTTTTTGTTTGTTTTGTCTTGGGGCTATGCCCAGCATAGTTTAAGGGTTATCTTGGCTCTGTGCTCAGGTATCACTCTTGGTGGGTCTGGGGTGTTGGCATCTGACCCTGGGTTGGTTGTGTGCAAAGCAAGCAGTGCCTTACCCACTGTCTTATTGCTCTGGCCACAACCTTCAGTCTCGTTGATGTAGGTGGGCCCCCACAGGTGGCTTATGTGAGGGCGGGAAGGAGAGAGATGCTCACTTTCTCCTGGTCCTCCTCTGCCACCCCTGGACCAGCCTGAAAGGCTCAGACTGATAAAGTCTGCTATGAGCCTGCGCAAGGCGCACACCTCAAGTCCTGCCAGCCCCACCAGGTAGCCACCAAGCTGTTGTAGGCAGGCAGACAGGGGGCGCCACATGGCAATAAATTCCTGAAGAAGAGCTCCAGAGCCACACCTGATTGAAAGCCGCGAAACCAAACTTGATAAGACCATATTAACAATAGACCCTGGAGGAAGGAAAGGCCAAAAGGAATGTGTAAATCTCCTGAGGGAGATGAATCATCCTTCCCGCCCAGGACCCAGCTCAAGGAAGACCCCAGGACATTCCAGTCAAAGAAGACCACTCCCAAAGTCTACTCCCCTTGGCAACGGGGCCCTAGCAACCGAGGTTAAAGCCCCATATGGGAGTAACTTGGGGAGAAATCTATAAAAGCCGTCCTGACCAAAGGACGCCGCACATGCTGCCTGGGCTCACATGTTGCATGCGCCGCATGCTGCCTGGGCTCACATGTTGCCTGCGTGCACATGCTGCCTAGGCACACATGTTGCCTGGGCGCACATGCTGCCTGGGTACACATGTTGCCTGCCGCACATGCTGCCTGAGCACGTGTGTTGCCCGCATCTCCCCTCTTGAGATGTGTACTCTCTCTTTTACTCCGCTCTCCACCTTTGGAGCAGCCCAGCGTTCTCCCTTGAGCGCGTTTTCCTTTCTTTCTCTCCCTCCCCCTCACCTAAGACCTCCTCAATAAAACCTATTTTACTTCACTGCTCGTCGACTCCTGAAAATTCTTTTCTGCGAGGAAGACAAGAACCTTGAGGCAGACCTGGGTAAGGCCTAGGACTGACTTTCCTTTCCTGCAAAGAGCAATTCCTCGCTCCAGCCTGAGTCCGTGGCTCCCCGAGAAACCTCGGGTGGTGGGGATCAACTCCCGTGCCTAGAGATCAAGCGGACCTCAGGCGTGGCTTGACGGCCACCTCGTGGGGCTGGTGGGGCTCAGGCCCACGCCGTGCAGGGGCTCATCGCAGACTTTATCAGTCCTTAGCCTGCCCAGCGGGTCCCGGGTGGCAGAGGCGGCTGGGGAGAAAGCGACCATCTCTCTCTCCTTCCTGCCTCACATAAGTCACCCGTGGGGTCCACCTGCAACAAAGCCACACCTGACATCTGTTAGGTCTTCTGGATATGGGAGTTGATCCCCAATTTCACAGGGAGACACGGAATCTGGCTGGAGCAAGGAATTGCTCTTTGCAGGAAAGGAATGTCAGTCCTAGGCCTTACCTAGGATTTTTCAAGGTTCTTGTCTTCCTTGAAGAAAACAATTTAAGAAGTAAATGAGCAGTGAAGTAAAATAGGTTTTATTTGGAGGTTTGAGAGAGAGAGAGAGAGAGAAAGAGAGAGAGAGAGAGAGAGAGAGAGAGAGAGAGAGAGAGAGAGAGAGCGAGAGAGCATGTCTCAAAGGGGACATGCAGCTACACATGTGCTCAGACACTGTGTGCTTGGCCTTGAGCTCAGGCAGAATATGGGCTCTGGGAACATAATCGCACTCTCCTTTGTTCAAGGTGGCTTTCAATAGGGTTTTTAATCTTCTTGGCTTGGAATGTTTTTTTTTGTCTTCTGTAGGATGGGCCATCCAGGGTTAATTGGATCAAGGGCCAAGAGGGATAATCCAGTCTCCTCAGGTCTGTTGTTGGTGAAGGTCTTATCAGGTCTTAATTTCTATATCCACAAACTGGATCTGGAAAACCTTGGGATTAGTAGTTTTATTCCCAAAAAGTTCACTGCCCTAGGGCCCTTCCCTGTCTGCCTGCCTACATCACCATCTTTTAGCTTTCCTTCTTTCTTTTTTTTTTTGTAGGTGTATGGAAGCAAGATTTTTACTTCCTTATAAAAGTGTACAAAACCATGTTTTTTAAAATATATGTATGCATATATATATATATACATATATATATATATATAATTTATTGAATCACCTTGCAATAGACCATTACAAAGCTGTTATTGATTGGGTTTTTAGTGTTGCGGTGTTCCAACACTCATCCCTCCACCAGTACACAGTTCCCAACACCAATGTGCTCAGTTACCCTCCTACCCAGCCCCCACAACCTGCCTATACAGCAGGCAATTTTCTTCTGTCTCTTTCACTTTCTCTCTCTTCTTGTGAATTATGCTTTGCAAAACTAGGCATTGAACGGTTCTCACGTATATTCCCTCACCTACTTTCCATACTCAGTTCTAGTCCAGTGATACTATTCCCAACTATTATACTTGTCAAACTGGTCCCTTCTCTATTTTTACTTATCCTCAGCTCCCACACCTTTGTGGTAGATTCAAACCCTCGACAAGTTCTCCTGGCCCATTTTGCCTGACCTTGGACAGGAGTCTCATACTATTTTTCTTATATCCCACAAATGATTGCAGTCATTCTATATTTGTCCTTTTCGTTCTGACTCATTTCTGTTTAGCTTTCTTTTAAGGGATTTTTTTTCTCTTTGTTAGATTGTGTTTCTGTGCATTAACATTCGAACTTGACCAAATATTTGTTCTCAGAAAAAGTATAAACTGTGTCATCCCTCATTTATAAATCTCATTTACCAAGTGATTTTAAAGCAAACTGAATGATGGCAAGCATTGGTCTGGAATACTTGGCACAGAATCTATAACTTCCTTGAAGTGATTCTTTAAGAGAGAATTTGTTAGACACTGAAATACACACCTGCTTTTGAATGAGGAGAGGGTCCCAGCTGGTGAATGATTGCATTTCTGTCTTCTTAGCTTTTGAATACTTCCTATAAATGAATATCTTCAAATAGTTTCTGATTTATTCATGGCTATGGGTTCAATTTTTTGGAATACTACACAAACAAAACATATATGTGCATTCCACTAACTAGCTGCATTATCTGACTATCCATTCATCTTTCTATATATATTTCATTATTTTCTAAGGTCACATACTGAATTGAACAAAGTAAATTGCTATAAAGTATTATGACATGAAAGACTTATAATGGAAAGTGAATGATCTCTACCAATTTTCTTGTAAATAGTTTAGATATATTTAAAATATTTTATTTTAAAACTTAAGAAAATATGTAAATGCCGAAAACTTAAAAAATAATTTTTTCAAGTATAGTTTACCGATGCCAAAACACCATTGCTCTTTTTACTATGCCATTAATTATGCATTTTAAGAATTGGAGACTATGGCTCGGGTTACTTGTCACTTGTCACTTGTGTTCCCATTGTTCATCGATTTTTTTCGAGCGGGCGACATTCATTGGGAATGAGGTCCACTATTGTTACTGTTTTTGGCATATTGAATACACCACGGGTGTCTTGTCAGGCTCTGCCATGGCTCTGGGTTCATCCCAGGGGCCCAGTCTTTTCTATGTCTGACCATCAACAATCCATGACCCACGGGGCAGAGCCCTGGGTGCAGACAAGCCTGTCTCCTGTCTGCCACTTGCTGATGCAGCTGGGCATCGCAGCCACACCTGTAACATCTCAAGGGGCTCGGGTAGTGAAACATATGTGTAGCATGCGTGAGGCCTGGAGTTCAATCTCTAGCAGTACACGGTCCTCTGAGCAAAACTTAAAGAGACCCTAGTGTGCCTGAACACTCTTCAGGCATGAAGAATGTCACCAGGATTGGCCACAATAACAAACCTACTTTAGATTGAGAATATTGGTTAGAAATACCATTAGTACCTTTTCTACCCCAAATTCAGAATTTGTGTGTTTCTGATTCCAGGGACAAGGAATAGAGATCACAGAGAAAATGGGAATATAATGGGAATATATCCTATTAGTTATGCCATGCTATGGAATAAGAACTGGGGTTATATTACAGAGGTTAGAGTGCACACCTAACATGTGCACAACTTGAAGTTTGATTCCTAGCATGACCCCTTGAGTATTGCTGTGAATAGCCCTATAGGACCCTGAAAGCTACCAGGTTAGCCCAGGTGATTCCTGGGCCTGCAGGACTGAAGCACCATCATCCTCGAGCCCTCCCACTCAACCTGCTGGCACGTAGACCAAGAATTGTCAGTGAGAGCCAGAGCAGAGTTCAGTTCCAGGGTTCAGTCCCTGGCACCCCATAGTTTCCCTCTGAGTTCTCTCCCCAATCCCTCACCCCAGAATGATCTTTGGTGCAGAGGCAGGAGTAATTCCTGTGCACCACTGGGTGAGCCCCCAACCCCTGCCTCAATAAAAACCCTCTAAAATAAAAATAATTGTTAGTGGGTCCCTTGGGACTTTTATGTCCTGCTTGGTGGACCCCCAAATAACTAATAAACTGGTTTTATTAAATGATGTAGCTATGCCTATATAAATTATTTACAACTAATGCAATGAATTTTTCCAGATATAGAATTTAATTGTTTAACTGGTTTTATTCAATATAACTACATATCATGAGTGTGCAACTATTTTCTCCTATTTACTTCTACTATTTCTACTTCTACTATTTCTCCTACTATTGAGGGATTTATGGTAAGGAAATATTTAGGACAGAAGATAGACAGAGATGGGAAAGAATCACAAAGACAGAAACCATGGTGCAGCTGGTCACCATACTAATGGAGTTTGAGCTAAACTAGCCTGAATAACTACCACAGCAAAATGTCATGAATTGGGGCTGGAGTGATAGCACGGTGGATAGGGTATTTGCCTTGCAGTTGAACAACCTGAGTTTGATCCTTGGCATCCCATATGTGCTCATGGTCCCCTGAGCAAAGCCAGGATAATTCCTGAGTGCAGAGCCAGGAGTAACCCATTAGCATCTCTGGGTATGACCCAAAAAGCAGAAAAAAAGTCATGAATTGTCAGGAGCTTGCCAGTAATTCTCTGCTCCTTATACCGACTTTGTGTTCATTTCACTGCTCTGTCTTCTAACTTCGCTTCTTCTTAAAAAAAAAAAAACTTTAGCTTGCTCTTAACTCTAAAACTTATTACTTTCTCTAAGACAAATGGCTTTTTGATGAGTCTATTGGAGAGCAAAACCTCCATTTTGAGCTAAGAGGTAACTCAGTTGTAAAATACCACAGTCATCATGGTACAGAAAGCCAAGCCGGGATCCACTAAGAGATACAAGTCTTAAATCTCTCAGGCAGTAACGATAGGGGAGGAATTTCCCTATGCTTTTCCTTCTAGGATGTTTCAGGAGAAAAGAGGAACATTTTCCTCTTCCATAGGAAAAGCTAACTTATGTCAACTCAGTAAAACACTTAGCAGTAGAACACAGATACATCTCAGTGATAACAAGAGTCTCCCAGGCCTCACTTCCAGTCCTAGAGTACATATATCACCTCCCATTGGAAGGGACTTCATTGGGTGTAGATGCTGCTGAGATGGATTTTGAGCAAGTAGAACACCCACCAAAAAATGTTGAGTAGAGCACCAACATTTATTAGATAGAAGAGGGATATTAAAGTTGGGGAAAAGTAGGGTATAAACTCTGTGCCAGTCCATTAGATAGCATATGAGGAGGGATTAAAACAGGGTGTATGCTTCCTTACACAGTGTGTGCTTAATGTGTTTAGCTATAATTGGGTCTTCTTAGCCTGTAAAGATCCATTTGCTCCTTATTTGCAAGCATTTGACTTCCTAAATAAACTACTATTGCCTGTATTTATCTCAGTAAATTCATTCACAGACCCACCGACTCACACAACCCTTCCCTATTTGTTCCTTTTATTTTCAACAACAATAAATCTTAGGGTTGCAATCTAAAAAACTTGGACAAAAACCCCAGACTTGGGGCCGGAGCGATAATCCAGAGGACAAGGCATTTGCCTTGCATGCAGCCAGACCCAGGTTCAATCACCGGCATCCATATGGTCCCCTGAGCACCGCCAAGAGTAATTCCTGAGTGCAGAGCCAGGAGTACCCCTTGAGCAATGCCAGGTGTGACCCAAAAAGCAAAAAAAAGAAAATAAATAAATAAACCCAGACTTGTTTACTTAAAATATTTAATTCTGGTGCCCTACCCCAGCTTTGTTACATTACATTTCTTTTTTAACATTAGATCTAAAAATGTCCATTTAAAAATTGATCGATAAGATCACATTGAAGAGTGCTGACAGTGGACTTCTAGTAATGAACCAATTCTAGAGTTTCTTACTGCCTGCGTGTGCTCTGGAATTTGAGCCACATTTTTTGGGTTGCTCAGTGATTTGGAGGCCACTCCAGAACAGACCAAATAACCAAACCATGTGAAACAGCTCAGGTTAATGATTCTAGGAACCTTCACAGCTTTATGCAGTGATGCTCAAGGGCCGTAGAGTCAGGGATAAAACCTGGGCAGCTAGCACACCTCACATGTATTTCAGCACTTTGAGCTATCTACTTAGTTTCTATGAATTTCATTAATTAGGAAAATGACTTGACGGCCAGAGAGATAACTCAATAGGCTAAAGTGCATGGTTTTAATGTAGGAGGCCGGGGTTAGAGCCCCAACACCAGATAGGCTCCTGAGCACTGCCAGGAGTGAATCACAAATATTAAACTAAGAGCAGCCCATGAGAACCTCTGGGTGTGGTCTCAAGCAAACCACCAAAAAACAAAAGCAAAACGAAAAGAAAATAAAAGCCAACCTTTAATGTATTGTAATTAGACATAGTTGATACATTTCCTAAGACTTTGTTAAATATGCAAATTACTTTGATGTATCTAGTAAAGTTGGCAGGCAGGAAGGTCCCTTGGTAATGAATTTCAAAAAGTCAAGATCATTTTGATTTTGATTTTGATTTGAAAAGAACTTCTGTGAACAGCCGCAGATCCAGGTTGAGAATACTGGCTCATCCTGTCACTTATCCATCAAGGAATAGCTCAGGACCACCAAGATTCCAGTGTTCTTCCTTAACAACACTCCATCAATGGAACCCAACTCCCTGGGACATTTGGGAAAACCATGTAAAAACCCTATTTGGGAAAAGCCAGCTAGTGGGACTCACTCTGTCCTGTCTCAGAGTCTCCCACACCTGTGTACTGAGGAGTGTGCCTGTCTTTCGTTTGGCTTCACAGGGTACATTCCATTCCCGCAGTGAAGACCTGCATGCCAACTTGAGGCATCTGATTTCTTCACTGGCTTTTCTTTTTTCTAGAGAAGCTTACATTCTCAGCTAAATGTTCCCTTTTCTTCTTACCCTCCTCTCTCATAGTCCTTATCAAAACTATTAAATTTACAGCCTTCTTTAAAGTATTCTTTGCAACACCCAGTGATGCCCAGGATCTATACTCCTGGCTGGGCTCTCAAAGATCACTTCAAGTGGGCACTGGGAACTTGTGAACGCTGGGATCAAACCCAGGTTAGTTGTGTGCAAGGAAAGCACCCTACCTGCTGTACTACCACTTTGGTCTCCCAAGGTTTATTTTTAAACTGGTATATAGTTTTTATTTTGAGAGAAATCAATAAAGATTGAAATAAAGATTGAGTTTTTGTATAATTTAAGAATTCCTCCAGCAATTATTAATAGAGATCATGTATCATACTATGGTGTAAAGTTAATAAGGATATTTATATACTTATATGAAAATTTTAAGTCATGTTGCTTTATGCTATCAAAAAGTTTCTAAGATACCTAAATCATTTGTTATAACATAAGCTGAACATAATAGTAAAACTATGCATATTTTATTTACTGTCATTTTAAGTTTTCTTCAAATTGTTGCAGAGTAAAAATTATCTTTAAAAATGCTGGTCTTGTGCAGTTAGATCTTATCAATAAAATTTTCAGAAGAAGTTGAGTATCCTCAGAACGGCAGTTTCATGTCAAGTGAAAAGCTACATGTTAATTGTGAATGACAGCATGTCTTTTTTATGGGTTCCCAAGTATATTGAACTTGATTTTGAAGACAGCATGACTGTCTTTTTTACATTGTCTGACCAGAAAGGAATTCACAATTATTATGCAGAAGAGCAATGAGTTTTTTTTTTCCTTTAAAACAAAGGCAGTGTTTTGTTGAACACAGTTAACATTATTGTAGTTGTAATATTTTAATTGGACTCGTTGGTAATGATTTTCCAATGATGTATAAACCCACTGAATGACATTCTTCTGAGAGTTTATGGTCTTGGGCCAAAGCTCTGTATATATTAGAATACAGGGACACTTTAGTCTAATAGTCTTTTCTCTTTACTGACAAAGTGGAATTCATGCAAAAAGAGAACCCATGGCTATTGTTCTACACCATGTTCATATTTCAAACCTGGGGATAAGGCCCAGACTCATTCTTTGCACTGTTCTGTGTCAGTATTTGTTCCCCAGACTGTAATCTCACCCAGTCCCAGAATTTTATCAGTTTTATGCCCCCTAACTCCCAAATTTCCCAGGCAATTAAGACTGAGTAATCAAAGCTATATCCCCCTGGGCAGAGTGACAAGCCTTGTGAGAAACTTTCCTTGGAAGTTACTGATGAAAAGAAAGAAAATTCCACATGAGGTTCAAAATGAAAAGAAAATGAAAATTTCTATAGAATTTTTCTCACTGTTGTCGTTCTGTAGAAGAGCTGACAACAACTTGTCGGAAGAGAATATAATACTTCAAAAAGCATGCTAAGAGGTAAATAAAGACGGATTTCTATTTAATTCATTTGAATATATAGGCCCAAATAAGCACATCTCTGGTCTTTTCAGAAACCTCTTTATTCATACAAATAAAAATTAAATTTATTTGCTTAAGTCAATTTTCATTGTATCTCTATTTTTACAATAAATGAATGACACAAAAAAATACTTATCTCCATCAGTCACATGATGTTATAATTTCTCATATTCACATATTAATGTATACGCAAAATGCATGAATATTTACTCATTCTCAGGAGAATTTTGAGAATATTATTTAGTAAATTTTATTTTTAAAATTCTCTACATCAAAAAGCAAAAAAAAATTCTCTACAGTAAGAATTATAAGAAAGATATAAATTTAATTTTTGAGTAACCTTTCCTTATGAATCTTGCTACAACCTCAATATTATTGTGAACAAATATTTTATGTACTTGAATTTGATTTTACTTGATAACTCCTTCTAATATATTTATTTATTTTTGTTACATTATTTGGGTTTATTCTAAAATTAAAACAAATGGAGTTGGTAAGATTATACAGTGGATACCTTGCTGCAGCAAACCCATGTTCGATTTATGACACTACATATGGTGCCAGTAGTGATGCTGAGTACAGAGTCAGACGTAAGTCCTGAGCACAGCTGGGTATGCTCTTAAAACCAACCTAAATAAATAATACAAGACCATACACCTAGCTTTATTATTATTCATAAAGATTTATGTTTCCCACCTTAATTGTGTGTATGTGTATGTGATATGATTTTGTGTTGCAGGACTCCTAAGGGCCGCTGCATCTGCTCTAGATTGCCTCCCGAAAATCACCCCGTAGATAAGGGGGTAGTCTAAATGTGGCAGTTTATCTGACCATGTATGCTGTACTAGCTGGTATAAATATTCTCCCATGCTATCACAATCATCGTGGGACTAGCTAGATCTTACCAGCATATTAGCCTGGCCACGTAAGGACACCTAAGTAATTAGACCAGAGAGAAATGCTGTTTGCTTCCAAACAAACAAGCATGGCTCCCTGATAAAATATAAAACTACAATGAAGTAGAGGAGACTTGTGAAGGCTTGGAGAAATATTTAACTCGCATTGGTGTTGGTCCTTGGTACAGTGACATGCCATCTCAGAAACCCCCTTCTCTACATTTCAAAGGCCTTCCCAGCTCAAAACATTAGCACAGTAAAGGCCCTAGGTGAGATGCAGGGAGGGGGTTACCTGAGGGCATTGGACCCTCCCCTGCTTTCCATAACAATGGGAGGAAGGTCTGAGTTGGGGGGGGGGGGTATAAACTTGCGGGTTCCCGCTCTCCCGGGCTTCTTCTTCCTGGTGGGATCTCGCCTTGTGAGCGTTTATTCCCCTTGGAATTTTCACACGTGGTGGTCGCCATCTTGGCCTACACGTGGCTGGGGTTCTAGCCTGGAATCCTAAGCATCGGTTTTTCCTTTTGCTGATTTGTATGCCTGAACCTGTGATAAGTAAAGTCTTTTAAAACCGCATCGGACTCCTGAGTGTTCATCCATTCCTCGCCTGCTTCGGAGGTAGAAGGGAACTTCGCTTCCCGGCACTGTCGGGGACCCGGCGGAGCGCCCCGACATTTGGCGTCCCTGGTGTGGGCACCACGAACATCGTCTGGTCTAATTATCATCGGACAGAGATCATCTGCCTCCGAACCGTGAGTAAAATGATGGATATCTCATGGTATAGATACATTGTATCTTTTATTGGCTCGGAACCATACATAGCCCAGTCTATAAAGTTCCTTTCTGAGAACTACTCTATCTTTTCACAAATCATCTGGGTCCTTGCGATTTTTAAACTGTACCTTTGTGTAAGGACAATGTTTAATAGAGAGAGGGAAGAAAGTAATAAATTGAATGCAATCTTAAGGGACGAGGTTTACTCAGCGATTGAGGAAATAAGTGAGGATCATAAAGCTACAGGTAGACTGGTCTTAAAGCTTGAGGACAGAATTATTAAACAGAGTTTAAAATTTGAAAAGAAATTAGAAGAACAGGAAATTAAAATTATTAACCAGATTTTAAAATTTGAGGAAAAATTAGAAGAACAGGATTTAAAATTCAAGGAAAAATTAGAAGAACAGGATTTAAAATTCAAAGAAAAATTAGAAGAACAGGAAAGTAAAATTACTAAACAGGATTTAAAATTTGAAGTAAAGTTTGAAGAGCAGAAGAAGGATATCGATAAAATCAGCACTATCTTAGAGGAAGAAATTGACAGACAGAGAGATAGAATAGATGGACAGAAAGAGGAGGTTTGGAAGTTACACATAAGATTGAAAGAACAAAAGGAAGAAATATATAGGAAACTTGAAAACTTAAACCAAGAAATGGATGTGTTACGCAGGGGAGATTTCTGATTTCATAACTTATCAATCAGGACCTAGCGCATACCCAATACTGAGGCGTGAACCAACTAAAAGCCGTTCACAAACACGCCCCAAAACTGTAGACTTGAAAAAGGTGTATACATTCCCAGCAAAAAAATCTAAAAAGAATTCTAATGTGGCTGATAACTTAGAGGAGGAACAGGAAAACCCAGAGGAGGCAAATTCCCAAGCTGAAAATCTCTCCAGAGTTAATACCCTCAATGGGGTAGATGTTCCTCTGCCAGATACTACAAGCTCTGATGAGGAAGAAGGGGAGGAACAGATTAGCTCGAGTCAAAGAGCAAAGCCCAGCAATCTTTCTCATGACCAATCTAAAGATAAAGTAAAACCGATTCATGAAGACTTAAAAATTGAGGCAATAACCCCGTTTAGGAAGGCTTGCGACAGGTTTGGAATATCAAGTCCTTATACTTTAAAATATTTAGCTGATTGGAGCGAAAGTGGTCAGTGGGTATTGGGAGACTTTGAAACGGTAGCCCATACTTGTCTAAACAAATCACAGTACATGCAATGGCATATGTGGTATGCAGATGGGGTTAACCAGAATATTGACACTTTAAGAGAAAAGGAATCAGGCCATACTATAACTTTTGCCATGCTAAAAGGTGAAGGTGAATGGAAAAAAGAAAGCAAAACAAGTCGACATTACCTGAACCTATTTTAAAATTTGTTCGGGAGACAGCATTAAAAGCGTGGGAAAGAGTAGGTTCCGACCCAGAATTTCTAGGTAGCTATACAAAAATTTACCAGGGTCGTGATGAACCATACTTTGATTTTGTTGGGAGATTATGTGAAACAATCCAAAGACAGGTTCAAGACCCAACCACTCAAGAAATCCTAAAACGAAACTTAGCATATGAGAATGCTAATCAAAAATGTCGAGCATTACTATATGGTATTAAGGAAAAGGATGACCTCATGGGGTATCTAAAGGCCTGTAGAAATGTCGGTTTAACCTCCCATAAAACACAGGATGATATAGAGGCTTATCCCATACAGCAGGAGGATCAGGAGAGGGATGAAATGTCAGACAGCTCTAGGGGGAGAAACAATAAACTTCAAAGGATAAACAATAATCAGAGAAACTATTCTAATAATCGCAGCTCCACCCCTCGGAGGGCCCCACCTGAACCATGCCCAAGGTGCAGAAAAGGAAAACATTGGGCCAGAGACTGTCGGTCTTGGAGGCGAAGTCAGCCTCAGGCTTCATCTGGACAGATAACCTACTTTAGCTGCGGAAAGAAGGGACACACCCGTAGAGATTGCCCATCTTCTAAAACTATCAATACAGGGCAACATTCTAATAATCCCTTTATAGGAAATGTTACATGGACCCCCCCCCCAGGTTCCACAAGCTCCGCAGGCTCAAATAACATCTATGCCTCCCCTAATGCGGGAAACTGGGTGGGGGCCAGCCCCAGGCCCAGCTGAATCCAGGGGCACTCTCCTTCATTCCACCTGCCCAGTATCCTCCGAATCAGAATCCACAGAATTACAGTCAATAAATGCTCTCTGGCCTACCCCATCAGGCAGTGGCAGTCTCGACATTCTCTGTCCCTAAGACTGTCACAATATACCCAAGTCAAGACCCCCTACATGATAAAAACGGATAAAAGGACCTGCTCCCCAGGTAGTATGGGTTTAATTCAGGGGAGCGATTGGCTGAAATTTAAGGGAATTATGGTGCATTTCCAGACTTCTGGATCCTGAATCTCATGGAGAGATAATACTGTCAATATCTGTGCCAACTAAATGGACTTTTAAAAAAAGGGGAACCACTTGCTAAACTATTATTATTTTTTGAGGATCCGTGTAGTCAGTCCGAACACCCTACAGCTGGTGGCTTAAACAGTACCAACCATTCTGCCAACTTCATTGTTGGTTATGCAGCCACACAGAACCAAGCCCACCAGCCACCTGCTAACTATCTAGTTGGGTACACTGCCAGAATTTCTCAGGCCAAGCGGCCGGTTATACCCATCGAAATTTATAAAAGGAAATTCAAAGGCATGTTGGATACAGGGGCAGACATATCCATAATCTCCACCAAGTATTGGCCCTCTAACTGGGCCCTAAAGAAAGTGTCCCATAGCCTGAGCGGGGTAGGCAATATCTCCTCCTCTCTTCTCCGACAGAGTGCCAGGTGGCTGCCGTGGTATTGGCCCTGAAGGGAATGTAGCCATGGTCCAGCCTTATATAGCCCCCTATGCCTTTAACTTTATGGGGTCGAGACATGCTGGAGCAGTGGGGGCAGTAATCCACATACCTCGTCCAATTCCCCGTCGAGCACCAATTCCAGCTCTCCATAATAAGCCTAACACCGGAGTAACCCTTTTTAATTGGGGCCGCTGTGGTTAAGCGCCCACTACCTATCCGTATTCATTGGAAGTCTGACAAACCTATATGGACACCACAGTGGCCCCTCAATACCAAAAAAGTTAGAGGCGCTAACAAATTTAGTGGAAGAACAGCTGAAATTAGGACATATTGAGGAAACGTTTTCAGAATGGAATTCTCCTGTTTTTGTAATACAGAAAAAATCAGGCAAATGGCGTTTGCTGATTGACTTAAGGAATGTAAATTCTACTATGGTCCCCATGGGAGCCCTACAACCTGGGCTCCCCTCTCCAGCAGCTATTCCTAAGGATTGGCCGCTAATTATCATAGATTTAAAAGACTGCTTTTACAGCATACCTATCCACCCAGATGATCGGAAAAGGTTTGCATTTTCAGTCCCTTCCATTAATCATAAAGGTCCTTTTACGTAGGTTTCAGTGGACAGTATTGCCCCAAGGAATGACTAATTCACCTACGATGTGTCAACACTTTGTTGATGAGGTTTTGCGACCCATTCGTGCTAAATTTCCTGGTGCATACATCATCCACTACATGGATGATATCCTGCTAGCTTGTGATAATTCCAGAGATCTCCAGAATTTATATAATGATGTAATGACAGTTTTACCAGAGGCTGGCTTACAAGTAGCTCCGAAAAAATCCAGATGCAGCCTCCATATGAATATTTGGGCTATGCTCTTGACCGCACTACAGTACGCCCTCAAAAAATTTCCATTAGTCACAAAGGGCTCAAAACCTTGAATGATTTTCAAAAACTGCTGGGGGATATCAACTGGGTGCGCCCCTCCCTTGGTATTCCTAACTGTGAGCTCAGTAACCTGTTCCACACCCTTGAAGGTGATCCTGCTTTAAATAGCCCAAGGCAGCTAACTCCTAAAGCTCAGAAGGAATTAGATTTTTTCATGGATCGGCTTCAAAAATCTTACCTCTCCAGATTTAATCCCGGAGAAAAGGTATGGTTCTTGGTCTTCAACACTCCCGAGTCTCCAACTGCTGCTATAGCCCAATTATCTGGACCGTTAGAATGGGTTTACTTACATAACAAGCAGAATCGCACTGCTACACCTTACCTTGAGATGATAGCTAACCTTATAATTAAGGGAAGATCAAGAACCCAAGTATTACTTGGACATGATCCCCATGTAATTGTACTACCTGACCCTAAAAAAGAAATTGAAGCTGTTTTACCACTCAGTGAAATCCTTCAGAGAGCTTTAGCAGATTTTTCAGGAGAAATATCTTATCATTACCCAGCTGGAAAAACCTGGGAATTTCTGAAAAGGACACCTTTTGTAATTTCCACCATTGTCCGCCCCTCTCCCATTCCTGATGCTCCAGTGTATTATATTGATGGCTCCTCATCAGGAAGGGGTGGAATTACAGGTCCTTCGTTGACCACTACTGTACATACAAATTATAAATCTGCCCAACAAGTGGAACTTGCCACCCTGATACATTTACTATCCCATGTATCTGGCCCATGTAATGTGGTGAGTGATTCTGCATATGTAGTTGGTTTATTTCCTGGAAATGTCACTGCTTCTTTAAATGCCCATAATCCTATAATTCAGGAGCTACTCCATAAACTACAAGATCTCCTCCGAAACAGAACATTCCCTATATACATCTCCCCACATCCGCTCTCACAGCCGACTCCCCGGGCCAATGGTTCGAGGAAACGAAGCAGCAGATCTCTTGGCAGCACCAGTATTTAAATCAGCTGAGGAAGAGCACCAGACTCTACATACAAATGCCCGCCGCCTTCATGTACACCATGGCATCCCATGGAGACAAGCTAGACAAATTGTCCGCAAACTGTCCTGTCTGTGCTCCTTTACATTGTACATCTCATGTAGCAGGAGCAAATCCTCGAGGCTTTACAGACAAACCAATTGTGGCAGATGGATATAACTCATACTAACTTATTTCCCAACAAACCTTTCCTTCATGTGGTCATCGATACATATTCCCGGTTCATATGGGCTGTTCCTATGACGCCTGAAAGAGCTAAATCTGTTTGTTCATTTTTACTCCAGTGCTTCTCCATCATGGGTATTCCCCATACCATAAAAACAGATAATGGTCCTGCTTACACCAGCAAAACCTTCCAAATCCTTTTGCGAGGAATGGCAGATCAAACATATTACAGGAATTCCATATAATCCACAAGGACAAGGAATAGTTGAACGTGCCCACAGAACGCTTAAAACTCAGCTATTAAAGCAACGAAAAACAAGCATGCCTCCAATGGATTCTTTATCTTTAACATTATTCACCTTAAACTTCTTAAATATACCTCAAGGAGATCCCTATACCGCGGCTGAACGTCACTTTCAAGAAGATATGCAAACTCAAAAAAACAGTCAATTCACCTATCTGGGTGAAAATTGATGATAAATGGATTGCAGGTCACCTCCTCATTCGGGAAGAGGCTATGCTTTCATTTCTACAGACGATAACCCTGCCAAGAAACTCTGGGTCCCTCTGCGACTTGTTAAGACTAGAATTCTCCAAGAATCAGAAAACAACTAATTCTTTCAATATAAAGTCTTAAATTTTAAATTGCAAGTTGCTGTTTAAACTTCCTGGATTGGTTCCTTTTAATAATGATCTTGTTTTGCAGTCTGTGATCATGGTTCATGTCTAATATCTTGCCTTACAGCCTAAATATTTTCTTTCTTACAAAAAAAAAAAAGGGTGGAAAAATGGGTGGACTCTGATCACAGTGCTCATTACAAAAAAATGTTTGCTAAATCAATGAAAAATTGTTTTTCTAATGATTCTGTTCACAGGATGAGATATTCGAATCCAGTAAACCTGCGCTACAGTGCTCAATACTCCGAGACTCCTAAAAACAGTGCTCGCTAAAAAATTTAATAATTTGCAAAACTAATTTTTCCCCAATGCTCTATTCACAGGAAAAGACACTTTCTCACCATCATTTGCCGGCTTTATATTTATGAAGCGCTTGACTCGTTACCATTTATCACCCTAAATGGGTCACATATACAGCTGTAAGATATTGATCGATCAAATGTATGTGTGCGTGTGTGTGCATGTGGTGGCCACCATTATGTTTGTGATTAATGTTGTGTCTATGTTATGTCTCAACTACTACCTTCTCAATTTCTGACCACTACAAACCTCTATTACATTCATCAACTCCACTGCTGATCCACTAGATTTATCAATTTTAAAATCATCAATTCTCATACTTATTTCCCCTGCTCCACCCATGTTGGAGCTTCTTTATATTCTTCTCTCCATCCCAAACTTGGATCCCTACAAAGCCTTAAAAATCCCTACTTGTGATTAACCTCGAAAAGTGTTTTTGTCTCGCCTAAGCTACAGGTACAGTTACCGGTGCCAATGTTCCCCTTGCTGAAGAAGCCCTGCAAGACGCCCCCACACCGATAGTTCCAGACACCTGTTCCAGCACTCAAGACTCCTGTTCCAGAATTCGAGATACTTGTTCCAGTGTTCCTGAGACCCAATCCAGTGTTCCTGACAATTCAACGAAGTTCCTGATCGCTGCTCTCCAAAGACTCATACTCATATGATCACCGCTATTGCTGTTCCAGAAGTAGCCCCACAGACTTTGTTCCAGACAACCTGACTTTACATAAAATATAGCAAATTGACTCTCACAAATTATGGACAGTGCAAACTATAGTCCGTTATAATCAGACAGCTAAAAACACTTTATCTTGAACTTTGCTTTGGGTCCAAAAACAAGTTAGGATCCTAAAGTAACATGTATTATCATTTTGCAATTGGAATTGTTTTTTCTTATCTTAATTTTCTGTACATTACTAAATATTTCTTACCTTTTCAATTTTTATTAGTAAACTAATCAGGGGGAGTTGTTGCAGGACTCCTAAGGGCCGCTGCATCTGCTCTGGATTGCCTCCCCAAAAATCACCCCTAGATAAGGGGGTAGTCTAAATGTGGCAGTTTATCGGACCATGTATGCTGTAACTAGCTGGTATAAATATTCTCCCATGCTATCACAATCATCGTGGGACTAGCTAGATCTTACCAGCATATTAGCCTGGCCACGTAAGGACACCTAAGTAATTAGACCAGAGAGAAATGCTGTTTGCTTCCAAACAAACAAGCATGGCTCCCTGATAAAATATAAAACTACAATGAAGTAGAGGAGACTTGTGAAGGCTTGGAGAAATATTTAACTGGCATTGGTGTTGGTCCTTGGTACAGTGACATGCCATCTCAGAAACCCCCTTCTCTACATTTCAAAGGCCTTCCCGGCTCAAAACATTAGCACAGTAAAGGCCCCTAGGTGAGATGCAGGGAGGGGTTACCTGAGGGCATTGGACCCCTCCCCTGCTTTCCATAACAATGGGAGGAAGGTCTGAGTTGGGGGGGGGGGTATAAACTTGCCGGTTCCCGCCTCTCCTGGGCTTCTTCTTCCCGGTGGGATCTCGCCTTGTGAGCGCCTTATTCCCCTTGGAAGTTTCACACGTGGTGGTCGCCATCTTGGCCTACACGTGGCTGGGGTTCCTAGCCTGGAATCCTAAGCATCGGGTTTTTCCTTTTTGCTGATTTGTATGCCTGAACCTGTGATAAGTAAAGTCTTTTAAAACCGCATCGGACTCCTGAGTGTTCATCCATTCCCCGCCCGGCTTCGGAGGTAGAAGGGAACTCGCTTCCGGCACTGTCGGGACCTCGGCGGAGCGCCCCGACAATTTTGAACTTTAAAACTTAAATTTTTTCTTTTTTTTTAATTGCCCTACGGTGATCTTTCTACTGCTGATTATTTGGTTACAAATGTCAACATTCATATACTTTTCTATTTCAATATTCTTTCTCTCTGAATGTTGCATCATAAATACAAATGCATTTAAAATAATATACTTGTTAATACTGACATGAATAGTGATCATGGAGAGCAATTGCTATTTTAAGAACAGATTCTATTGCCTGTGTAAAAAAAATTAAGATTCTAAGTTTATGTGTTTCAAAAATAGTTTGCAGAAGACCCAAGCAAAATGTTTGTTGACCCTAATTGACTTGATAGCTGTAATTTATCGAGATTTATCTTGTTAAGCAGAGGTTAATATTGACGAGATTTCATATATCCATTTATAAACTGTAGATTCATTGTAAATGAGCTTTTGTATAATCTGTGGGAATGGGAGATTTCAGTGTTTCACGGATAAAGCACAAAGAGTTCAAGGGACATTGATAAAAACTAGACTTTTTTAAAAAAGACATTAATCTAGTGATGTGATAAAGCATGTCACAAAAGAACATTCTCCTTTCCCCTTGTCTTTGTTGTTATCATTGTTACAAAATGCCAGGTTGCTTAATTGATTGTAGCGCATCGGGGCACACATGCTGTGATCATACTGGCAGTGCCGGAATGTGCTCAGTGACATGGTGTGGGGTAACAAGCAGTCTCAGGCAGGCAAGGCAAGTGTTTCACCACTTACCCACATCTGAGGAACTCTGCAAAGTTTTTAGTAACACTTAAGATACATCTTAGAAGTTTAGAAATAATTTTTTTCCTCTCAAATAAGAGAGTGGTTTTCTTCAAGAAAAGAAACTAACCTGATTATTAGCAGTTCAGGGATATTCTACAGAGGTGGAATTGGAAAAAAGAATCGACATCCATGGAATGTTGGTCAAGCTAATATCCTCTATTGGGGTTATTGGAATACAGCTGGAAAAAGTGTCTGCATGAAAGATGGCTTTGATGAAAAAAAGAAGGCACTTGTTACTTTCTGAAATATGCTAAAAGGATTTTAAAAAAGAAGTAATTAGCCTGACATGAACCAGTTTGGAAACAGAACAGGGTTAGTGGGGTGGTTTCAAAAATCACAAAAAAAGATAAAAATAACAGAAGTAGATCTGGACCAGACCTGGGACAGAGACGATTCCCTTGAGATTCTGAAGTCAAAGTCTAGTTCTGTCTTTTTAGGCTGGGGAGAGAGCTCAACAGGTAGGAGTGCAGTTCTGCACTGCCCAGGTCCACTGCTGGCCATTGAGCACCTGAGGCAAAAGGGCCCTTACCCTGCTGTGAATTCCTTAGATTACAGTCAATTTCCACACCACCCTCTCTCCACCAAAGTAAGCTTCAGAAATTGTTAAAATGAGCAGGACCACCTGAATTACATTCTGCCAAAAAGAATAAATATTTCTTAAGAGTTTAGTAAATGTCAGACCTAGTATTCAGGGAAAATGTGACTAAAACATCATTCAAGCCTGGAGGCTTTCTAAGGCATAACAATAAGATAAGCATCTGGTAAATGAGACAATGTAAGGTCACTTGGTTTCAGTTCTCAGTGCTACTGGGGGGTCAAGAACTGGGAAAGAAGGTTTTCTTAAGTGAGAGGCTAATGCTGATGAGTTAATTTGTTTGCTTATCAGCAGAAGGGAAATGTGGAAACCTGAAAAGATTAAAGGTGGAGTATTCTAGAAGCAGAGAATGGATTAAAAAAGCATGTCAAGATTCTGCTGCTGCTCATGAAAAGGTACTTGAATAGCCTGGTTTAGGGGATTTTTCTTCAAGTTTATTTATTATTACTCTTTGGGAGAAATATCTCTTGCTATGCTCCCAGGGCTTACTACTGACTCTGTGCTCAGGGCTCAGTCCAGGTGGGGGTCTGGGACCAAGAGACAAATCCATATGCAAAGTCAGGACCCAAGACTTCTCTTGAGTTCCCTCTTAATTTTTAAACATAAATGTTTAAAATTTTTAAACATGAGTATTCATCTTTTTCAAGTCTCCATTATTTAATAGTAATGCAGGCAAAAACAGAAATTTTGTTTTTTTAAATTTTTTATTTTACAATTACAAAGATATACAATTAAAAAGTTCCATATTTAGGTTTTGGTCAATACAGTGTTCCAGCACCCATCCCGCCACTGGTGCCCATCTCCCACCACAACGTCCC